>BLSH010378271.1:1242283-1261730 GCA_018402905.1 Glandirana rugosa | reverse complement strand
ACACAAATCTGCAGGAGGTGGTCTCTGATGGGCACACAGATTTGCGGAGGGGCTCCGATGGACACACAAATGTGCGGAGGGACTACAATGGGAACACAAATGTGTGGAGGAGCTCTGATGGGCACACAAATGTGCAGATGGGCTATGATGGGCACACAAATGGGCGGAGGGGCTCTGATGGGCACACAAATGTGTGGTGGGGGGCCCAGATGGGCATACAAATGTGTGGGTGGAGGGATTCTGATGGACACACAAATGTGCGGTGGGATTCCGATGGGCACACAATAGTGCGGGGGGGCTCCGATGGGCACACAAATATGTGGGGGGGCTCTGATGAGCACACGGATGTGTCAGGGGGTTAAGGGGCACACAAATGTGCGGGGGGGGGGGCTTTGAGGAGCATACAGATGTGCCAGGGGGGCTTAAGGAGCACACAAATGTACGGAGGGGCTCAGATGGAGAGGCTAATTTGTGGAGATACTCAGATGAGTGTGAAGGGGACACAAATGTGCGGGCACACTCTGATTGAGACACAGATGTAAGACCCTAATGCACACTGGAAGTTTAACCTGCTGAATGAGGCTACAATATTTAGCTACAGGAGAATACAGGTGCACCATCCAGCCCTGCTTCTGGCAGCCTGGGAAACTTTATTCTGTTACACTGCTGCAGACTTATTTAGAAAATATTTTTTTCGGCCCTTGAGTATGTGTAAAATAAACAATGTGGCCCTCGAAATGAAAAGTTTGGAGACCCCTGATCTATACTCTAATAAAAAAGTTAACGAAAAAAATAAATAAACGGGCAGACTTGATGAACTACTCTGTCTTTTTATGCTGTCACTTTTCTATGTTTCTATGAATGGCAGAGATGGAGTTAAAATGAAGTAAGGATGGGGCTTAGTCTCAGTTAGAGTATACTTTGTTTGACCCTGTATACAGCCTAAAGCTGGCCATACATTATACAATTTTCTTGTTCAATTTTCCTTTAGATTTACCAAAACCATATAATATAAGATAAAACCTAAACACTTTCAATGTGTATGCAATCAGGCAGGCTCTTGCTCTACATAATTGAAGGTAAATCTAAAGGAAATTGAACAAAAAATGTATAATTTATGGCTAACTTTAGTCTAAAGTGCAAAGGACTCCATAGCAGCACAGAAATCTATTTAACCACTTGCCATCTGAAAGATTTACCCCCCTTCGTGGCCAGGCCATTTTTTTGCGATACAGCACTGCGTTTCTTTAACTGACAATTGTGCGGTCGTGCGATACTGTACCCAAATAAAATTGTGCTTTTTTTCCCCACAAATAGAGTTTTATTTTGGTGCAATTTGATCACCACTGCATTTTTATTTTTTGCAGTATAAGCATAAAAAAAAAAAAAAAAAGACAGACAATTTTGAAAAAAAAAAAACACAATATTTTTTACTTTCTGCTATAAAACACATCCAATAAAAATGTAAAAAAATCAAATTTCTTCATTAATTTAGGCCAATATGTATTCTGCTACATATTTTTGGTAAAAAAAAGTCCCAACAAGCGTATATTGATTGGTTTGCGCAAAAATTATAGTCTACAAACCTTTATATTTATTTATTTTATTTTCTAGTAATGGCTGTGATCAGCAACTTATAGTGGGGCTGCGATGGACAAATCAGACACGGACACTTTTGTGAGGACCAATGACACTAATACAGTGATCAGTGCTGTACTAATGACACTGTTATAGAAGGGGTTAACATGATAGGTGATCAAAGGGTTAACTGTGTGCCTAGCCTGTGATTCAGTGTAGTGGGGGAGGTGCTTTTACTAGTGGAAGGCATAGATAGGTGTTACTGCTTTACAGAAACATAGGATCCATGCCTTCTGTACTCACAGAATGGCAATCTGCCTTGTATACATAAGCAGACTGCTGTTCTGTCTGTGCAATGAATGATCACTGAGTGCCGGTGGACAGAGAGTCCGCTATACCTGCCGATCAGCTCCCGCTGTGTAGATTCACAGTGGAAGCAGGTCGGCGGCCCGCCCCAGACCTAGAAGTGTCAGATCACGTACTAGGCACATGATCTGGCACATAGCAGCACCCTGCCGCAGTAAATGTACTGTGGGTGGTCTGCAAGTGGTTAAGGTAGCTAAAGGCACTGCATGGCACCTGTACTTTGGCCCTGTTATCTTGGATGAGCCTTTCTCAACCTTTTTACCCCCAAGGAACCACTGATATAATGTTCAGTTCTTAAAAAACCCCTGCTAAAACCAATTCATTGAGGGGCTGGTGAGAAAAATGCCACTTAGATAGGTGGTCAGAAAAAAGAATGCCTTTTACATCGGTGGCCAGTGGAAACAATGCCCCTCTTAAAGACAGCTGAAAAGATCATTGGTGCAATGCAGCAGGCTCTGCCAAGTGATGTTGGCCTTTTTGCTGGGCAGCTTAGTCTGTTAAAGGAAGCTGAAAAATAACAGACTTACTAGTTGGATCACCAGGTTAGAATAATGGGGGGAAAAAAAACCAAAATGAATGAAGCCACTACATCTAAACATTGGTAAGCTGCAATATTTTTCATTTTGTTTTTGGGTTTAATACTGCCTTACCTTAACTCTGAGTGGTACCAAGTTAAGAATGTGGAGTTCTAAAGCTTTGTGGGTACAGCACTTTTGGTCATCTAAATTAAGTTTCACAGGACCAAATATATGATGTGACAAGAGCAAGGAAGGGGAGTTATGAAATGTTCAGTAACATGTATTCCCTTACACCAACCTTTGACAAACTCAGTCTTTATGAAATCACTTATGAGTGAATATACCTGCTTGTTCTTAATCTGTCAGCATATCTAAACTACACCCTGCCATCTGCCTCCTACTCATCTATCCACCTGACAAGCCATGAAGCATTCTAACCTAATTGCTGGAGTATTGCATGCGGTTGTTTTTTTAATAATTTTGCAGTATGTCTGTTTTGCTCATTATAGGATTTTGGTCAAGGGGTTAGTTGGTCAGGATACCAACTATTACAATGATCAAACAACCTTTTTACAACCAAAACCTTTCTACAATGTTTTTATACATAAAAAGTAATCCTTGGAGAGATATAATTATAGTACCACAAATTATAGAAGAGCATATCTGAATCTACGTATCTACTGACAATGGAATAAATGTTTAACGAAATTGCCACATTGTACCACACTATTAGGGGCAAAGTGTAGCTAATTTATTAAAACACATAATTTTCATTCATTTAATGTGCACGTTTCTACAAAGCATTGCAATGAACAGGTGTGGTTTGGCCCTAAAGGCATAGTCCACATTTTGGAAAAAAAAAATAATTGCACCCACATTGAGAAGCAGAGCATTGCAACCTCAATCAGTGCATTGCATGTGCAAAGCACAGGTTCCTGCAGACTCTACCACTAGCAACAAGTCCATATAGAGGTACTGTTATGGGGCTGGAAGAAGTAATCAATGAACTACAAGTGCCATTGTGGCAGATGGATTTTGTAGTATGTCAAGGGTAGGGTTGCCACATCATCCCTTTAATCCAGGACACACATTAATTACACAGGTTCTGTGGCTGATTAAGATGGTAATTAAACTCACTTGGTGCCTCATCTGCATTGAATTGGCCTCAGAACCTGTGTAATTCATAGATGTCCTGGATTAAAGGGATGATGTGGCAACCCTAGTCAAGGGATTTGTGAATAAATGATGCGGATGTGCACCCTAAATGCGGAACCAGGGCACCCAATGATGAACACACTAGGAAAGGAGTGGTGTCTGGAGCTCATGCAGACAGCAAAGATTTCACTCAATTTATCCTAGTGACCACTGTCACTCAAACTGAAAGCGAGTGTAAATCCAAAAAATTTAAATTTTTACTGGAACAAGAATGGGACGGAGGTCTCCCAATGGAGTCTAGGAGGGACTACACTCCTACACTTGTTTTGTCTATAGGAAGTGCAGGGAAATCTCCTCATGGGCAAAGAAAAACTAGCTAGGATTTTAACTGTTCCTCACTCTACCAAAACTGGAAAATAGTTTTCTGCTTATGTTAGACCTATTGCAGATTTTGAATGGTTCCTGAATATTAATTGAAAAAAGACCAATATTTAACGGTGCCATAACTAATATACACTATATTGTCAAAAGTATTGGGATTGCTTTGCGCACTGGTCCAAATAATTTGGTGGAGGGGGGATTATGGTATGGGGTTGTTTTTCAGGGGTTGGGATTGGCCCCTTAGTTCTAGTGAAGGGGATTCTTAAAGTGGAGTTCCACCCAAAAGTGGAACTTCCGCTTTAAGGGGAGGTGACCCCCTGACATGCCATAATTGGCATGTAATTTTTTTTGGGGGGGGGGGGGACCGTTTTCACAGGGTCCCAGGTCCACTTCCTCCCCTGGCGCCAAGGAGCCGGAAGGAAGTTCACCTTCGATCCCTCCCACCCGGCAATCTTCTGGGACACATCACAGGTCCCAGAAGATGCGCCGAGCCATTCACAAGCCGCAGCGCGACTCACGCATGCGCAGTGAGCCACCGAGGGGAGGGGGAGAGGAGCGAGGCGCCGGGCGGCCATATCGCTGGAGCGAGGGACAGGTGAGTGGCCGATTGTTAAAACTCAGCAGCTACACTTTTGGTAGCTGCTGACTTTTAACAGGGTGGAACTCCGCTTTAAGACGTCAGCATACCAAGACATTTTGGACAATTTAATGCTCCCAACTTTGTGGGAACAGTTTGGGGGTGGCCCCTTCCTGTTACAACACCAGTGCACAAAGCAAGGTCCATAAAGACATGGATGAGTGAGTTTGGGGTGGAGGAACTTGTCCTGACCTCAACCTGACAGAACACCTTTGGGATGAATTAGAGTGGAGACTGCGAGCCAGGCCTTCTCATCCAACATCAGTGCCTGACATCTCAAATGCGCTTCTAGAAGAATGGTCAAACATTTCCATAGACACACTCCTAAACCTTGTGGAGAGCTTTCCCAGAAGAGCTGAAGCTGTTATAGCAGCAAAGGGTGGGCCAACTCAATATTGAACTCTGTGGACCAAGACTGGGATGCCATTAAAGTTCACGTGCGTGTAAAGCAGTGGTTCTCAACTCCGGTCCTCGGGACCCCCCAACAGGCCAGGTTTGCAGGATAACTGAAATACATCACAGGTGATATAATTTGCTGCTCAGTGATTGCAGTATTCTAGTCTGCATCTCCCCAAGGTAATACTTAAAATCTGGCCTGTTGGTGGGTCCCGAGGACCGGAGTTGAGAACCACTGGTGTAAAGGCAGCTGTCCCAATACTTTTGACAATATAGTGTATCTGTTGTACTTATGCCATTGGCAGATATGCATCTTTTATCATTGTTTTTTATTTTGCCCATGGTTACAATGTAGGAATAAGAACTCTTCATCGTATAAAGCTGATGTCCAGTCATATATTTT
This sequence comes from Glandirana rugosa, assembly GCA_018402905.1. NCBI lineage: Eukaryota > Metazoa > Chordata > Amphibia > Anura > Ranidae > Glandirana > Glandirana rugosa. The sequence goes on along the minus strand of BLSH010378271.1, from coordinate 1,256,296 downwards.
CTTCTAAGTAAACTTGAGTTAAACCAATAATAACTATAGGCTTTTTAGAGACTTGACAGTTTGTAAGTACAGTATTCATATTCATTGGCTGCAATTAAAAATTCCATGTTTAAATTATTTACGTTACTTTCAATATTTCCCACCTCTTTCCTGTAATAAACGGATATCCCAAAAGGGCTTTCGTTTTACGAATGAAGTTAGGAAAATTCTATACGTCCATTAGAGATTCAAAATAAAATAATAAATCCACATGATTGCTTTTTTGGCCACGTGGGAAATGCCATAGGAGCAGAGCTCCTTCCACTTTGCCTCATTATAGGAATGTACTGTTTGAGATCTGTTAGAATACATTCCTGCAGATTCCTGTTTACTACAGCAGTGTTCAGTATAAAACACCCCCAAGTACTGAAGAGGTTTATTATAAGTGTGTGTAGGCTGGTATTTAGGATGTGTATGAATCTGTCAGTGTGTATGACAGAGCAGGGACTCTGAGGATATTTATAACCTGGCAGAAAAACATTCAGGACTTACCAATGTCATTGCTCTTATCTGATGAGTCTCTGTCTGGAGTGCTGGATACAGTACTGATTCCGACCTCGGCCTTTGGGCTCTCACTCCTGAGTGGCAGAAAAGAAAACGATAATTAAAAATATATACATTTTCTCTTAATGTCCACAGAGACCCATAAGATGAACATTTGCTAATATGACTCGATGGACACAACCTTCCCAATTTTATCCTTTGGTTTATTGTGTTTTTAAAATCAAAGTAAATTAGAGGGAAGGCCGAGTCTTTTTAAAATTACTTTAAACAAATGAAAGAAATCACAGTGATGTAAATAATCTTTCTTGCTGACATTAAAAATCTTTTCCTTTACTGGTCTTTCTCAAGTTTCACCTCTATGGTCCGCTGAACAATACCTTCCAATATATCACGATACATACAAGGCTACGAAGGATGGGCTCAGGCATGTTTGCAACCGCACGTGCCCGAGCCCGCCAGGAAGCTTACACTACGCTGCGCTAATCACAGGCAGTGAGACATCGGCAGCCGCATATTGGGAAATGTCTGTGATTGGCGCTGCGCAGTGTAAGCTTCCTGGCGGCCTCGGGCACATGCGGTTGCAAACACGCCCAAGCCCATCCTTAATGGTTACAATCACACCGGCGATTTAGGCCAGTGTGAATAGCAGCAGCAGGGATTAGGTTCACTATAATGACAGGTCACTGGGGGGCCTTTTGTGGCTCTCTGCACTGCCAGAGATTATAACGGTCATTACAGGTAATTGCTAGCTGTATGTACAACTGGGAATACCTGAAGCCGCTGGCAGTGTTGCCAACCGTCCGTTAATTCGCGGACAGCCAGTAAATGCCAGTCTATTTTCTGGCTGTCCGCGAATGTCCGTTACGGACAGCGGTGCCCGTAAGAAGGATGGCTGCGGGCCGACAGCGCAACTGCGCATGCGCCATTCCGAAGCCTGCCGAGCTCGGGAGAACACGTACACGCTCGGTCGGGCAGGCGCATGCGCAGTGATGTGATGGTGCCGCCTGGCGCCATTTTTGAATGTTCTCAGCGGCGCCTCTCCTTTACAGGGGTCTGGGGAGCATCTGCGTCTTCCCGGAAAGAGCGGAGAGAGCAGACTCGTGTGGGAGACGCACACCACAGCAGCATGGACTTGGACCGGACAGACCCCTGCTTGGCTGAGGCTGAGCCTGCTCTGCAGCGCTGGTGAGTGCAATTTAAAGCCAAAACCAGCCCACACACAGCAATTCAGAGGCACCATTCTTGTGGCACAGACAGAGGCAGAGTTCAGGGCAGGGCAGGCCCAGACAGAGCCTATGGTGTGTGGCGGTTTAATATATATATATATATATACGGGCAGGACAGTTTGTAAAAATCTGTGAATTTTACAACTGTCTATAAATATTAGGGTCTGATAATTTGTCATGCTGTGCTGACTTTTTAAGTGTAAACCGGGCAAATTACTTGATATGGGTATTGTCAGTGTTGCCATGTTGTGTTTAAATATCAATTGTCTTAGTTTTTAATAGGAGTTCTGTTATTTTTTAGGTTGCCAGTAAAAAATGTGCTCCACCAGTAAATTTTCCATGTTTTGCCAGTAAAAAATTCTGCGGGAGGTTGGCAACACTGGCCGCTGGTGAACTGTCAGCGGCCTAGTTGTGCCGAGTATGCACCACATATTAGCACATTATAACAGTACTGAGCTGTCTCTGCTCTTGATGCTTCCCTTTTTGTCTAGTCTCCCTTTCCAGGCTCATACTCTTCAGGAATGTGCTGTGAATGCACAGAGTGCCGACGTGGCGCATATATTTGGCCTCTCGGTGGGTGAGCCTTAAAGCCAATAGGCATATATGCAGCCTTATGAAAAAGTGTTTTCTGTGCTGAGAGCGTGCGCCCTGTGCTCTCCCGGCACCGTCACCGGCGGGGACCAGAAAGCTGCCGATGCATACTTGCGATCAGGAGCTTTCTGATCATGTGACCACTGTGACAGCCAATCACAGCGGTCACATGACCCAAATGCCCTCCTCACTGACAGGATCAGAAACTATTTGTGGGACTTTGTTGGGATTTTTTTCTTTCACAATATTTTTATTGGAGCTGGGATTTTTTTTTAATGTGATGCCATAATTTTACTTCAAGCTGAAATGCCATCTGTTTTAATTTATCAATCTTTTAACATATCTTTTTACCAACTAAAGATAGCAACAACTGCACACAATACAATTTTTTATATATATAATGCAGTATACAGGTGAGTGTTTACTGCACCAGGAAGCATCACCAGCATTATTTGGCACCGTCACTTGTGCATTCAGTATAGACGGTTACTATTAAAAGAACAATCTTACATATGAACGATCGTTTGTATAAAAGTCTGATGAGCACGGACTTTAATGGTAAGGTTATGACTAGAGAAACTAGGCGCATATGCAAATTCATTTCTGTGAATTACTGACATTCTACAACACAGCTTTTTCACTGTACTAAGCTCAGCAAGCACAAAAGATAAATATAACTCCACTGCCAGTACATCATACTCAGATTACATAACTACCAAAGGAGTCACCTTTACAACATACAAAGTTTGCAGTTATTACAGAAACTGGGAAAAGCCTGTAGAGTGCCCAGCACAGTGATTGGCACTTCTGCCTGGTTGCATTAGGGTTATTGGTTTAAATCCCAAAAATTGCCCTACCCGCCTGGAGTTTGTATGGTCTCCCTGTGCCTACATGGGTTTTCATCCAGACTCATGGTGGTAGGTAAATCGGCTCCTATGTAAATTGGCCCTAGTATGTGTATGTATGAATGCGAGTTAGGGACCTGTAAATTGTTGGTTCTATATACAGTGCATATAACAAGTCAACACAACCCTGTTAAAATGTCAGGTTTCTTTCTGTGATGTAAAAAAATTAGACAAATATAAATAATTTCAAAACGGTTTCCACCTTTAATGTGACCTATAAACTACACAACTCAGTTGAACAACAAACTGAAATCTTTTAGGTGGAGGGAAGTAAAAAAAAAATAATATTGTTGCATAAGTGTGCACACCCATAAACGAATACTTTTTTGAAGCACCTTTTGATTTTATTACAGCACTCAGTCTTTTTGGGTATGAGTCTATCAGCATGGTACATCTTGACTTGGCAATATTTGCCCACTTTTCTTCGCAAAAACACTCTAAATCTGTCAGATTGCGAGGGCATCTTCTGTGCACAGCCCTCTTCAGATCACCTCACAGATTTTCAGTCAGATTCAGGTCTGAGCTCTGGCTGGGCCATTGCAAAACTTTAATCTTCTTCTGGTGAAGCCATTCCTTTGTTGATTTGGATGTATGCTTTGGGTCGTTGTCATGCTGAAAGATGAAATTCCTCTTCATGTTCAGCTTTCTAGCAGAAGCTGGAAGGTTTTGTGCCAATATTGACTGGTATTTGGAACTGTTAATAATTCCCTCTACCTTGACTAAGGCCCCTGTTCCAGCTGAAGAAAAACAGCCCCAAAGCATGATGCTGCCACCACCATGCTTCACGGTGGGTATCGTGTTCTTTTGGTGATGTGCAGTGTTGTTTTTGCGCCAAACATATCTTTTGGAATTATGGCCAAAAAGTTCAACCTTGATTTCATCAGACCATAACACAAATTTAGCCAGGCTTGTATGTTTTTCTTCATAAGAAAAGGCTTCCGTCTTGCCACTCTACCCCATAGCCCAGACATATGAAGAATACGGGAGACTGTTGTCACATGTACCACATAGCCAAATATTCCTGCAGCTCCTTTAATGTTGCTGTAGGCCTCTTGGCAGCCTCCTTGACCAGCTTTCCTCTCATCTTTTCATCAATTTTGGAGGGATGTCCAGTTCTTGGTAATGCCACTGTTGTGCCATATTTTCTCCACTTGATGATGACTGTCTTCACTGCGTTGCATGGTATATCTAATGTCTTGGAAATTCTTTTGTACTCTTCTCCTGACTGATACCTTTTAACAATGAGATCCCTCTGATGATTTGGAAGCTCTGTGCAGACCATGGCTTTTGCTGTAGGATGCCACTAAGAAGATGTCAGGAAAGACCTACTAGAACAGCTAAACTTTATTTGAGGTTAATCAGAGGCACTTTAAATGATGGCAGGTGGGTACTGACTCCTATTTAACAAGAGTTTGAGTGTGATTACATAATTCTGAACACAGCTACATTCCCAGTTATAAGAGGGTGTGCACACTTATGCAGCCACATTATTTTAGTTTTTTATTTTTACTTCCCCCCCTAAAAGATTTCAGTTTGTTTTTTAATTGAGTTGTACAGTTTTTAGGTCACTTAAAGGTGGAAAAAGTTCTGAAATTATTTATCTTTGTCTAATTTTTTTACATCACAGAAACCTGACATTTTAACAGGGGTGTGTAGACTTTTTATATCCACTGTAAATACCCACTATAAACAAAAAAAAAAAGTAAAGCTTACAGTTCTACTGTAGAAAGGTATCAGCTAAATAAACAGGATGTATAGTTTCATTCATATATCACTGTCTTTTTAACTGGTTCCCGATCGGCTCGCATACTTTTACTGCTGCAGAGTGGCAGCGTCTCGCGAATCGCCGACTTTAAATGGCGTCTCGGGCATGTGCGGCTAGCCACAGAAGAAAAACGGGGAACCGCCGAAGTAAACACAGCGGTTCCCCGCACTGTCAGGCAGCATCTAAGAGATCAACAGATCCCTGTCACTAGGATCAGTTAGATCTCTTACGCCCCTGGTAGCCCAGCTCCTTCACAGTTAGAACACGCCCAGGGAACACAGTTAACCCCTAGATCACCCGGTTAACCCCTTCACTGTCAATGACATTTATACAGTAATCAGTGGATATTTAAATTTCTGATTGCTGTATAAATGTCATTGGTCCCAAAAAAGTGTAAAAAATGTCTGACATGTCCGCTGCCATTACCAAAAAATTGTAAAAATGCCAGAAATTAGAAATTAATTCTCATGATTTGTAAACGCAGCAACTTTTGCGCAAACCATTCAATAAATGCTGATTGCGTTTTTTTTACCAAAAATATGAGGAAGAATATAAATTGGCCAAAACCGATGAATAAATTTGTTTTTTTATATTTTTTTGGGGATTTGCATTTTAGCAAAAAGTAAGAAATATTGGGGTTTTTTTTGTCACTCTTTTTTTGTTAATAGCGGTGATCAGAAGTGATGTAGAGTTGATCAAATACCACCAAAAGAAAGCTTGATTTGTGGGGAAAAAAATGACACCAATTTCGTTTGTGTACGTCGCACGACCGCGCAATTGTCAGTTAAAGCAACGCAGTGCCGAATCCCAAAAGGTGCTCTGGTCCTAACATGGGAAATCCTTCCGGGGCTGAAGTGGTTAAGACACCGGTGCCTCGGTCAGAATACAATGTCCCAGCAGGGGGGATTCCGTCATCTACCTTGTTTGTGTGGCTGCCTTCTGTATGGCCAGCTTTGCAAAAAAAAAGTCTTTAGATGTCCTTGAAAGCAGATTTAAACCCCAAACCAAAAATGTCATATATTGCAGCTTATCCATCTTTCGATGTAGTGGCTTTAATAGTTTTTTTTTTTTTAGGCTTTTTCCCTCTGTTTGCACCTGATGATCTGTCCAGTAACACACCTCCTGTATTAGTGTACTCCTACTCTGGATAAAGGAGCACAGGGGCACAGCAGACAGCAGCATTGTCAGTCTAGGGGGAGGGGAGTGTTAAATGTCAGCCATACATGGATTAAAATTGGGTCAGTTCAGCAGGGACTGGGTTTATCCCACTCGGAGTATTCTGATGGTGGGGAAATTTCCCCACCATCAGAATAAAAAGGCTCAGTGGGGAGGGTTCCCCCATCCATACACTTGTTGTGGATGGGGGAATCGAGTCAGTTTTTTTTTTTGTTCAACCCACTGGTTGAACAAAAACAAAATAAAAGAAAACACTGACTGATCTATGTGCTGTCTTAGTTGTACTAGCAGAATTAGATACACTAACAAATTGAAATTACTTAAGCAATTACAGCAACAGTGTTTTTTTCATTTAGGAGAAAGATATTACATAAAATAATAAAGTTTGTCTTAACCCTGTTAGTGGTAACTGATACATTTACAGGAGAGTGTGTTCTGTTGAAAAATAATATATTACTGGCCAAATCACTAGGTGAAAATAAAAAGACAGCAAGCCTAAAAAGAAAGCTAATGCAGCCTCCACATCTAAGAATTGGTAAGCTGCAATATAATACATTTTTGTTTTTAAGTTTAATATCACTTTAAGATGTAAAAAAACACCTTTTTTTTAATATCTTATTTTACCTATGCGCTCCTTCCTCCCCCTTCCATTGGATGAATCTGATTAAATACTGGGCTGAAGGCAAATAGTTAAAATACATATAAGTGAACTGTGTTGCCTGTGAAAGGATTTGTAATTCTGTCCAGACAGTCATGTGTATCATATACCTCAGCCATCCAGCACAGTCGGGTGAGAAACCCCAATTTCATGCAACTCTAGCATGCTAACTGGATAACAAATCAGCATTATCATCCAGAGAGCATGGAGGTGACCCAGGAAGTCATGAAGCTGAACCAGGAAGTAACAGATTACTATTCCTGTCTACGGAGTGTGGCAGAGGTGTGTGAAAACCAGCATAGGAGTAAAGACATTTAAAAAATGACCTTCTTGATAGATTTTCTATATTAGGTGTATGTATAATTACACTATTTAGACTTTACAATCAAAGCTGCTCCCAGTGAACCATTAACCACAATACACACTGTTATTACTGTTCTACGGTGTAAAATACTACCTGTGTGCAATATCACTTGCAATACGTGCAATATTACCTGTAATACGTGCAATACCACCTGTGTGCAATACTACCTGCAATACGTTCTTTTTCCTCATTTGTAGTTCTACATTGTGTTGTGTATATACTTGTATACTATAGTATGTCTATTGTCTATCCTTTTATATAATTGCATTTATTTTTTATTTTTTCATGCTGCTGTAACAAAGAAATTTCCCCACTGTGGGACGAATAAAGGTTTATCTTATCTTATCTTATTTGCCATGTAAGCTGGATACACTGACAATTGTCATGATCCTGCAGAACTGCAAATCTGATGTCACCAGTTTCTCCCATCTCTTGTTTATCTCTGCTTCACATTACCCTGTGCACTCTGCAATTCCATATAAAAATACAGACTCTTCATAAAGTCAGCAATTAGGTCAGCTTCCCCCGTCTACCGCTGCCCACAGTGCTGTGTTGGCATCAGTGATAGGCACCTTCATTGAGTAATGCAATGATTATTAAAGTAGAACTATAGGCAAAACGTTTGTTTTTTTCATTTTGCATAGAGAAAGGGAGGATTATAACCCCCGTCAGATTTTTTTTTTTTTTTTACCATCCGTGTCCCATTGCAAAGATTTCTCTTCACCTCCTGCCCCATAGCCAAACAGAAAGTGTGAGGAAATCCTTGCAAATTAAGAGAATTTTCCAGCTCCCCAGAACTAATGCCCTAATTAAAAGATTTCCCCTCTATTACTTTTCTGGGGGCAAGCCAAAATGTGGGATTTTCATTAACTTTTACTTTCAACGATAATGGTAAACAGCACTATAGAGATACAGGCGGTCCCCGAGTTACAAACACGATAGGGTCTGTAGGTTTGTTCTTAAGTTGAATTTGTTTGTAAGTCGGAACAGGGACATTTTTTAAGTGTAGCTTCAGCCAAAAAAAATATTTATAAGCTTTTTGGATAGCATAGGGAAGGGGTAACACCCCTGTAATGTTTGTTTTGCTGTCTGTGCTTCTGTTCAGAAGATTTCACCTCACTTCCTGTCCCAATGATAATTGGATTTTGAAAATTTTGGGTTGTTGTGGAAACAAGCCTTGGTGATAAAGCATCAGTGGAGACACCTTTTTCCCATAATAACCCTTACAGGAGTAAATTTCCCTTCCTAGGGGGAGATTTCCTCTCACTTCCTGTTGTCTCCCTCTGTTTGTAAGTAGGAGTCGTACGTAAGTCGGATGTTTGTAACTAGGGGACCGCCTGTATATAAATAGAGAGTGTGACTTTTCTTAAAGGAGGCATAGACAGCAATAAAAACCATCAGCTGTTCTAATCCCTCTGCACTCCATACAAAACAAAAAAAGAAAATTTGCGTTTAGTTATACTGTATTTTTCGCACCATAAGATGCACTTTTTTTCCCGCCAAAAAGTATGGGAAAGTCTCCCTGCGTCTTATAGTGCGAATACCTGAAAAAAATCCCCCCCCTCGTCGCCGCCGGGAGCCCGCATTACACTGCAGGCTCCCGGACACCATAGAGCACTGCTCTGATCTCACACAGTGAGAAGACAGAGCAGCCCCTGTGGCCGAATGAAATACTGCGGCGGCTGGAGCTGCTCTGTCCTCTATCTGAATGGGATCTGGCTGCAGAGTGGAGCTCCACTAGGCGCAGTGTGATGACATCATCACAGCGTGGCGGTGGCGGGAGATATGAATCTCCCTCTCAGCTCTGCAAGGCTGCATTTCATGGACACAGGTATGGCTGTATTTTATGGACTCTGGTATGTGCTGCATTTCATAGGACTGGTATGTGCTGTATTTCATGGATCTGGTATGTGCTGTATTTCATAGGACTGGTATGTGCTGTATTTCATGGATCTAGTATGTGCTGTATTTCATGGATCTGGTATGTGCTGTATTTTATGGACACTGGTATGTGCTGTATTTCATGGATCTGGTATATGCTGTATTTCATGAACTCTGCTATATGGCTGCACTGGTAAATATTTTAGTACACCATTTGGTTCAGAATATTTTTTTTCTTGTTTTCTTCCTCTAAAATCTAGGTGCGTCTTATGGTGCGAAAAATACGGTACTTAAAATGTGCTATTTGCAAACTGGGAATCCAGAGCCTGGGCATAGGAGAATAGAATTTCAAGATGCTGTAGATATTGTGCATTCAGGCATCTGGTGGTACTGGCTTTCTGACTCTGCACTGGTATATGGTTATGGCAGGGTTTCTTTATGGCCCTGAGCCACAGATATATCCAACAGATAAAATAGGGGTCCTTGTATTATATCTTACCTTGTGTGTGTTACGGGCCCTGCTGGTCTCTCAGGTCTTCTTGGTGGCAGTGTGCCTGATTTTGTTGAAGAGGTGGTTTTTGGAGGACGAGGCTTCTTTGGAGGTATAGCAGGCACTGAGTGCTTCAGAGAGGCATCTACTTTGTGATCTCTCTCTGGCCTCTCTGCAAAAGAAAATCATATCTTTTTATTCAACCTTGAAGTGATTTCTGTCCAAAAGCATAGTATATAACTAAAGAAAAGCAATAACAGAAAAATATGGACAACAGTTAGTACCACAGGATTTGTACAAACATATTCATTCAGCTATGTGGGTACCAAAAAGTATTGACTATAGCTTATTACTGAATAAAACGCTTCATAAATATTCAGTGGAACTGTTGTTTTGGTCTAAGATAAAAAAAAAAAGGGACATTTCAATGTGTATCCTGTGTTTTAGGACACAGCCCAATAAGTAAGAGTGCTGATCCAGTGACGTGTTGTCATCCACCAACGTTCAACCTGATGAATGAGATCTGTATCCAGAACTATCTCCTGAAATGGTGAGACTGTATCTCAGGTCTTATCTCAGGCCCTGATACATGAGACTCTCCACTTGAAATTATTCCACATCTGCATTATCAGTAATATTACAATCTGTAATAAACCAAATCAAATAAATACAATTAACAGATTATTTTTGGAAGCAGCACTCTAGCCAAACATTTCTTTTAAGCCCAAGCAGAGCATATTTCTGGTGATTTTGAAGCTTTCTAAGCATTTTACAAGCTTTGTACAAACGTTTTTTTCAAGTGGATGTTTTCTGGGCTGGGCAAGGGCAAGACAGCATTTCTAGAGGAGAAGAGTTCATCAGATACAAAGATCCACAAAAATGCACGTCAAAAGTTTACATTTGCTCCCCATTGAAGTCTACAAGTTCAAAAACGCCTGATTATGCTAAAAAAAAGTAGGTCATGTACTTCTTTGAGTGTAGGTCATAAAGCTTATGAGCAACTAAGCACTGAAATGTGAAAAGTAAAATTACAAACAATGGAATTCTGCATGTTAAGCCAAGTCAGGCATAGTCAGTCGTAGGGAAACATACTACAAAGTGCTTAGGGCTGCATGCATGGGGGCTCTGTATTAGAGAAGAGTGCAGTAAATCTCTGATAGGTTTTTATTCTCCCAGATGAAATTTTTCTCCCAGTGATGGCGGACAATACAAAAATATTTTTTTTAATTACTGTAGTGTCCTCTCGCACACTTTTAATCACATTTCCTGTGTGGCTGATGCTTCCTCCTTGATTTCCAAAGATTTTACAGATCTTAGGTTCTGTAATTGGTGCATTCATACACAAATTTAAAAAATAATAAATACATATATTGTATATAGATGTGTATTTATTGTGTATTTTAATATATATATACACACGCACCCACAGTTGTGTTCAAAAGTTTGCATACCCTTGGAGAATTGGTAATATACAATATGTACCTATCTAAAGAAAACATGAGTAAGCAGGCAAAATACATTTCTTATGGGATTCATATTCTATAACTGTAGGTCATAACAGAATGGCACAATCATAAAACAAAACATGGCAACAAGTAAACAAATAAAATGACCCCTGTTCAAAAGTCTGCATACCCTTAGTTCTTAATAGTGTATGTTGCCCCATTTAGTATCAATGACAGCGTGCAGTCTTTTGTAATAGTTGTCTATGAGGCCGAATTCTAGCAGGCAGTATGGCTGCCCATTTGTCTTGGCCAAATGCCTCCAGGTCATGCAAAGTCTTCGGTCATCTTGCATCATATGATCCACATTTGAGAACTCCCCAGAGGGGCTCAATGATATTAAAGTCAGGAGACTGAGATGGCCACCACTCCAGAACCTTCACCTTTTTCTGCTGTTACCACTGGAGGGTCAACTGGGCCTTGTGCTTAGTATCACTGTAGTGCTGGAAAGTCCAAGAGCGTCCAATGCGCAAATTTATAACATGCTCCATTCATCTTGCCATCAATTTTCACAAGGTTCCCTGTGCCTTTAGACACACCCCCAAAACATCAGTGGTATTCTTGCCACTATAGGCCTTGTTGACCCCTCTCCAAACATAGCCCTTATGGTTGTGACCATAAAGCTCTATTTTGGTCTCGTCACTCCAGATTAGTGTGCCAGGAGCTTACGAGGCGTGTCAAGGTGTTCTTGGGCATATTGTAACCAGGTTTTTTTGTAGCATTGGCGCATTAAAGGCGTTTTTCTGGCAACTCAACCATTCAGCTCATTTTTTGTTCAAGTATCGTCATATTGTACTCCTTAAAACAACCACAACTTCTTCTGGCAGTTGTGGCTGCAATCTTTCTTGATCTACCTAACCTTGGCTTGGTATCAAGAGATCCCCGAATTTTCCACTTCTTAAGTGATTGGAAAGTACTGCCTGGCATATTCAAGGCTTTGGATATCTTTTTATATCCTTTTCCTTCTTTATAAAGTTCCATTACTTTGTTATGCAAGTCTTTTGACAGTTATTTTCTGCTCCCCATGGCTCAGTATCTAGCCTGCTCAGTGCATCCACATGAGAGCTAACAAACTCATTGACTATTTATACACAAACACTAATTGCAATTTACAAAAATGACAGATGTGGGAAATTAACCATTAATTGCAATTTTAACCCTTGTATGTCACCTTGTGTGTCTGTACCAAGGCCAAACATTCCAGGGTATGTAAACTTTTGATCAGGGCAAGTTGGGTGATTTCTGTTAGCATTATGATTTAAAAAGGAACCAAACAACTATGTGATAATAAATGACTTCATATGATCACTATTCTTAAATAAAAAACATTTTTGGCACGATCAGTCATATTTTCAATATCAATACCAACATTTCACAATTTCTGCCAGGGTATGCTAACGTGTGTGTGTGTGTATGTATGTAATTACATTGTTCTGAAAAAAACAATGGGCACCCAATAATGTATTCTGTGCCCTATGCTTACTAAGGTGGCCCTGTATGTGTGTTGTCCAATTCTTTTAGGGTCAGTGTTGACAGATGGGCAAATGCACCATGCTTTCCACATCAGTTTGAGCCGCTTCTGAGATCTTTCCAAATTCATTGCATGTGCATTTGACCTGCTTCAAGGTGCCCTGGGCATTACCATAGACTTTTATGAGCAATTCTGAAATGACCAAAAGCCTGTCAATGTGGGCCTTACACTATTTATTTTTAACAGAGAGTGACCTTACACTCAATTCTGCTCAAGTGGGGTATAAGGAGCTACCTTCTTCCAGTCTGCAAACCTGCAAGCGGTTTCCAAGCATTGCACAAAGTAACCTAGAAGTAAATTCTATCACAGTAGGTCTTTATATGATAATGTGAGAATAATAGTGCTGCAACTTATGGCAACCAGACATAAACAGTCATTAGTCTGACTGCACGCCAGACTAAACAGGAACGTTTCTATGCTTTTGGCAGAATTGCCTAGATCTCTACATGTAATCTAAATAAAATTCTGTCTCAGTTTCTAAAGATGGTAGCTCTACAAATGTAAATCAGCATATCTCCACCAGACAGATAGACTTATTGGCTGCTTTAAGATCAGTAGGAGCCCCACTATGTCTGACCCACTCACATGATTAATAGCTCTGACTTGATGAGGAGGAGTAGACACATACAGCTCCCAAAATCTTAAGTGCTTCTACATGCACATCTACTGCAAGGTAGCTCATAAGTATTTTTTTTCTCCAAGAAAGAGATGTAGCTTTTGCGAAACTGCATTGAGAGTGAATTCTTTATGGAGTGTTTTATAAATGGACATCTGACTAGATGATATGACAAACAAAACTACATCTTTGCTCAACATTTTGTTAAACAGGTCATGAAGACTATAACTTCTTGAAGGTTATAATCTGTGCTTCAAACGTCAGAAGCTCTCGCTTTTGTTAATGGCTATTCTCCAACTTCTTCCCATGGCCAGTTCTAGGTATTACTTTGAGTATACCACAAAGAAACAGCAGCAGGTGTTAGTGCTACAGCTAAAGACAAATGGCACACCTTCCCACTTGTAATTATTGGGGAAGCCTCTGCTGCTTATGGCAAGCTTAAGCGGACTCCTTTTTCCACTCAGGAAGTTTCTCTAGACTAATTAATGTAAAATTTTACCGAATTATAATTTCTGACTTAGACTCGTTATACATTAGAAACATTCCCCTATAATATATGGATAGTGGTTTAATGGGTCACATTTTAGTACAACACGGTAACGCGGGAGTGGGGATGTGGGATGGGAGACGTTTCATCTTGGTATATGACATGTAAGAATTCGAACGGTATTCGTCGTCTCCGAAGGGGTTATTAATGTTCACCCTTCCACACGGTAAACAGAAATCGACATCGTGATTGTGGACGACGACAAAGAAACACCATAT
>BLSH010378271.1:1212435-1222976 GCA_018402905.1 Glandirana rugosa | reverse complement strand
ATAATAATAATAAAAACGCCATAAATCAATTCCCATAGTTTGTAGACGCGATAACTTTTGCGCAAACCAATCAATAAACGCCGATTGCGATTTTTTTTACCAAAAATATGTAGAAGAATATAAAATCGGCCAAACCCAATAAATAATTTTTTTTTTTTTTTTATTTTGGGATATTTATTAGAGCAAAAAGTAAAAAATATTGTTTTTTTTTCAAAATTGTCGCTCTTGGTTTTGTTCATAGCGCAAAAAATAAAAACCGCAGATGTGATCAAATACCACCAAAAGAAAGCTCTATTTGTGGGGAAAAAAGGACATCAATTTTATTTGGGTACAACGTCGCACGACCGCGCAATTGTCATTCAAAATGCGACAGCGCTGAAACCTGAAAATTGGTCTGGGCAGGAGGGGGGTTTAAGTGCCCAGTAAGGAAGTGGTTAAGGACTGGTCTTTATTAAGCATTGAATGCATAAACGCAGTCAACGCATTTCATGGTGCTAATCAATAAAGACCATTCCCTCATGTAAAAGATCCTCTTAAGCATTCTTATCCTGCAAAGGCCTCTGCGATTAATAACCATTTTTGGGATTTGTTTCCTCACACATAGCACGAGAGAATGTAGTCCTCAAAAGGTCTGTATTTTGGAGCCCAATTCATTTTACGTTCTTGACCAAGGGCTACAAGAAAGATAATGGCTCCTTCCTGTAAGAATAGTATAATCTACTACTCATTAAAACAAAGTGATACCTAGATATGGGTACTTACATGGATTTCTTTCTCAAAATCTGCAGCAAGTAGCTTGACAAAATTGTCCGGGAACACTCCTCTTCTGCCATTTAACTCTCCTTCCCACCAACCTGCATCCACACAATCCTAGAAAAAACAGAAACAGTACCTCTAATTTCTTTTCCAAATATATTGAGTACACTAGGGTTGATTTACTAAAACTGGAGAGTGCAAAATCTGGTGCAACTCTGCATAGAAACCAATCAGCTTCCAGGTTTTTTTTTGTCAAAGCTTAATTGAACAAGTTGAAGTTAGACGCTGATTGGCTACCATACACAGCTGCACTAGATTTTGCACTCTCAGGCTTTAGTAAATCAACCCCATTGTATGGCTACATTATTTAAAAGATTCATTTCTTTAAGAAGAACATGTGCCAAACTGTAGTTCTTCTGACCTCTGGGTTTCACATAGTTTTTAATTACAGGCATTCAATCAAACTGTAGAGTGTTTAAGCACAACAAAAATATCAAGAAACTTAGATCAGTGGTCTTCAGTAATGGAAGTGCTTATATATTATAACAAGTGGCACAGAGAAAGAACTGGGGGTAACTGCTGTTTGGGCAATTAGATGAATAACAGGCTCCACCTGAGCAAAACTCAATTAGTCTGCCTATGCCATTATAAGACATAGCAGTGATGTAGGGGTCAACAGGAGGAACAAGTGAGCATAGAGGAAAATCAGGAGGAGAGACTCTGTGAGACTATGGGGTTGATTTACTAAAGCTGGAGAGTGCAAAATCTGGTGCAGCTCTGCATAGAAACCAATCAGCTTTCAGGTTTTATTGTCAAACCTTAATTGAACAAGCTGAATTTAGAAGCCGATTGGCTACCATGGACAACTGCACCAAATTTTGCACTCTCCAGCTTTAGTAAATCAACCCCTATATCTCATACAACGTGCAGAGAATCAAAATGAAAAGTGGTCAATATGTATATTTAATTACTATGTACTTAACCATTTGCTGACCGCTCACTGTACATTTACTGCAACAGTGTGGGCCAGCTGCGCAGAATCGCACACACACACACATACATTATATATATATATATATATATATACACATACACACACACAGTTGTGCTCATAAGTTTACATACCCGGGCAGAATTTTCTTTCACTCATTTATTATCAATCAACTATGTTTACTCTTTTTAAATCATAATGACAACAGAAACTACCCAAATGACCCCAATCAAGAGTTTACATACCCTAGTGATTTTGGCCTGATAACATGCACACAAGTTGACACCAAGGGGTTTGAATGGCTATTAAAGGTAACCATCCTCACCTGTGATCTGTTTGCTTGTAATTAGTGCGTGTGTATAAAAGGTCAATGAGTTTGAACTCTTGACAGACCTCTTGCATCTTTCATCCAGTGTTGCACTGACATTTCTGGATTCTGAGTCATGGGGAAAGCAAAAGAATTGTCAAAGGATCTGCGAGAAAAGGTAGTTGAACTGTATAAAACAGGAAAGGGATATAAAAAGATATCCAAGGAATTGAGAATGCCAATCAGCAGTGTTCAAACTCTAATCAAGAAGAGGAAAATTAGGGATTCTGTTGAAACCAAACCACAAGAGTTCTATGATTAACCACTTCCATACTGGGCCTTTTCTGGAACTTTTTGTTTACAAGTTTAAAAATCAGTATTTTTTGCTAGAAAATTACTCAGAACCGCCAAACACTATATATGTTTTGAGCAGAGAGTCTAGGGAATAAAATGACAGTCCTTTTTGTAACTTTTTATGTTACACGGTATTTGCGCAGCAATTTTTCAAACACGTTTTTTGGGGGGAAAAAACATTTTTCATGAATTAAAAAAAAAAACCCACTAAAGTTAGTCCGATATTTTGTATAATGTGAAAGATGATGTTACGCTGAGTAAACAGACACCCAACATGTCACGCGTTAAAATTGTGCACACTTATGGAATGGCGCCAAACTTTGGTACTTAAAAATCTCCATAGGCGATGCTTTAAACATTTTTATAGGCAACCAGTTTAGAGTCACAGAGGAGGTCTTGGGCTAGAACTGTTGCTCTTGCTCTAACGTATGCGGCGATACCTCACATGTGTGATTTGAACGCCATTTACATATGTGGGTGCGGCTTACGTATGTGTTCGCTTCTGTGCGCGAACACGCTGGGGCTTTACATTTTTTTTTAATTGTTTATTTTAATTTTTTTTTTTACACTTTCTCTTTAATCTTTTTTTTTTGATCATTTTTATTCCTTTTACAAGGAATGTAAACATCCCTTGTAATAGGAATAGTGCATGACAGGTTCTCTTTATGGAGAGATCTGTGGTCTATAAAACCCCAGGTCTCTCCTTCAGGCTGGAAAGACTGAGATAAAAAAAGAAATAAACCCTGAGTCTTTCCAGCCTCGTCCCCGGCATTGTTTACTTCCGCAGGCCCAGACGTGACATCATAACGTCGCTCCAGGGCCTCCGGGGATCATAGAGATGACTGGGGACCGTCTGGTCACCTGAAATCTCTATGCTCAACATCCGACGGAGACTGATTCATTCCCAGGCTCACCAATCATACAGGCGAGCCCGGAGAAGCACCGGAGGGTCGTGGAAGGGGGGGATGCCCCCTCCCACCGCCTGTAAGAATGATCAATTGGCTGAACTGCTGCTATGAGTGTTCTTATGGTGCACAGAATCACCGGTTGAACAAAATGATATCTGGATGATGCCTGCAGCTTTCAGATATCCCCACTCAAAGTCAATGACGTCATGACGTACCTTGGGCTGGAAGTGGTTTAACCGCTCTTGTGGGTGAAACACGTCAGTGCACGGTCTGGCAGGAATCATCACTTGGAATATTCACTATACAATAGAATAAAACTGACTGAACAAAAAAGGATTTGACTGAGGTGTGGCTTTTTGCATTGTAAGTTTTGGTTTCTGGGAGAGGATGGACCTCAAAGTCAGAACACCAGCAGCCAGTTGTCATTTGCAATTGTTCCTTATGAATCAGTCTGTGAGGGCAATACTGAACCAGCATTATTTAAAGTGGTTGTAAACCCTGTGAAGGGGCTATACTCAGGTGATACACAGAGATTAATCAAATCCTCCTACATATGTTGTATGTGTCTATCTGCAGTCTTCTGTTTTCTATCTCTGTTTAAAGTCCTGAATTTATAAGCTTGTCTGAGAGTTTAGAAAAAGGGGGTGGAGAGCTGAAGTTACACCCTGCAGAGCTCAGTGAGGAGAGGTCTGAGAGCTGCTTGAAAGGAAGAGATGTACCCCCCCCCCCCTTCACACAGCTCACAGGAACAGAGCTGAGGCTGTCAATCTGCTGGAGGTCTCTACCATGTCATCATTTTTCTTGTGTCAGGAAAACTTGTCAGAAGTGACTCATGCTGATAGCAGAATAATACAGCAGACAGAAATGACAGTCTTAATTGAAACAAGTACACACTATGGAAGGATAAGCTTTGTTCATATTTTATGTCTGCGGTTTACAACCACTGTAAGCATATATTCTGTATACCTTTTTATAGATATGCATTGCTTTTGGTTAAAGTTGGCTGAGGCTCACATTAAAAACACTAAAACGTATATATACAGTATCTCACAAAAGTGGGTACACCCCTCCCATTTTTGTAAATATTTTATTCTATCTTTTCATGTGACAACACTGACGAAATGACAGTTTGCTGCAAGGTAAAGTAGTGAGTGTACAGCTTGTATAAATAACAGTGTAAATTTGCTGTCCCCTCAAAATAACTCAACACACAGCCATTAATGTCTAAACCGCTGGCAACAAAAGTGAGTACACCCCTAAATGAAAATGTCCAAATTGGGCCCAAAGTGTCAATATTTTGTGTGGCCACCATTATTTTCCAGCACTGCCTTAACCCTCTTGGGCATGGAGTTCACCAGAGCTTCACAGGTTGCCACTGGAGTCCTCTTCCACTCCTCCATGACGACATCACAGAGCTGGTGGATGTTAGAGAATTTGCGCTCCTCCACCTTCCGTTTGAGGATGCCCCACAAATGCTCAATGGGATTTAGGTCTGGAGATATGCTTGGCCAGTCCATCACCTTTACCCTCTGCTTCTTTAGCAAGGCAGTGGCCATCTTGGAGGTGTGTTTAGGGTCGTTATGTTGGAATACTGCTCTGCAGCCCAGTCTCTGAAGGGAGGGGATCATGCTCTGCTTCAGTATGTCACAGTACATGTTGGCATTCATTGTTCTCTCAATGAACTGTAGCTCTCCAGTGCCGGCAGCACTCATGCAGCCCCAGACCATGACACTCCCACCACCATGCTTGACTGTAGGCAAGACACACTTGTCTTTGTACTCCTCACCTGGTTGCCGCCACACACGCTTGACACCATCTGAACCAAATAAGTTTATCTTGGTCTCATCAGACCACAGGACATGGTTCTAGTAATCCATGCCCTTAGTCTGCTTGTCTTCAGCAAACTGTTTACAGGCTTTCTTGTGCATTATCTTTAGAAGAGGCTTCCTTCTGGGATGACAGCCATGCAGACCAATTTGATGCAGTGTGCAGCGTATGGTCTGAGCACTGACAGGCTGACGCCCCACCCCTTTAACCTCTGCAGAAATGCTGGCAGCACTCATACGTCTATTTCCCAAAGACAACCTCTGGATATGACGCTGAGCACATGCACTCAATTTCTTTGGTTGACCATGGCAAGGCCTGTTCTGAGTGGAACCTGTTATGTTAAACCGCTGTATGGTCTCGGCCACCGTGCTGCAGCTCAGTTTCAGGGTCTTGACAATCTTCTTATGGCCTAGGCCAGGGATAGGCAACCTGCGGCCCTCCAGCTGTTGTAGAACTACATTTCCCATGAGGCATTGCAAGGCTGACGGGTACAATTACTCCCAGAGGCATGATGGGACTTGTAGTTTTGCAACAGCTGGAGAGCCGCAGGTTGCCTACCAATGGCCTAGGCCATCTTTATGTAGAGCAACAATTCTTTTTTTTAAGATCCTCAGAGAGTTTTTTGCCATGAGGTGCCATGTTGAACTTCCAGTGACCATTATGAGTGAGAGTGATAACACCAAATTTAACACACCTGCTCCCCATTCACACCTGAGACCTTGTAACACTAACGAGTCACATGACAACAGGTAGGGAAAATGGCTAATCTGGACCAATTTGGATATTTTTACTTAGGGGTGTACTCACTTTTGTTGCCAGTGGTTTAGACATTAATGGCTGTATGTTGAATTATGTTGAGGGGACAGCAAATTTACACTGTTATACAAGCTGTACACTCACTACTTTACATTGCATCAAAATGTAATTTCTTTAGTGTTGTCACATGAAAAGATATAATAACATATTTATAAAAATGTGAGGGGTGTACTCACTTTTTTGAGATACTATATATATATGTATATATATATATATATATATATATATCCCATGACTGTTGGACAAAAAAATAGGCAAAGGTAGAAGGATAATAAAATGTTGCAGTCAGAAATATTTTAACTGTAAAATGCAATGGTAGTTGGCTAATTTGAATATTGTCTTTAAGTTCATGAAAGTTTCTAAACGTATCTTTTTTTTACCCATTGCTAAAAAATCTTTATGTTACAAAATAAAATATATCTAATACAGGGGGCTCCCATGAAACTGTGTTAGAGAGCATATAGCTTTTGAAAAGAAAAAGCATAGAAGGAACGGTTTGCCTTTAGGTTCACTCTATCCCTGTGATTTAAACTTGGGATGGAGTCCACTCAACATAGCAGGCAGTGGAGAGGAGGCACGGATCACTGATCTGACTCATTAGTTGTATGTGGAAGTTTATGCTTGAGCTATTTAGATCTGTAAAACAGACATTTTTCAGCAAAGCAGGTAAAACCACCCGGGAGTTTCACTTTCTATACAATATTTCATATTTACCTGACTAAAAAAATAAAAATCGTTATTTTTTTGTCCCAACTATAATAAAGAACACATCATTTAAAATCCCTTTACAATGTTAGTAATTTAGTACAGCAGTAAACTGTTATTACACTTTCTGATGATGCATAACACACTATACCAAAAGCTATATGTTTACAGCTCTGTTATTCAGATTTTAAACCTTTAGCCATATCTAAACTTCTCTATTTTAGAGCTTACTTAGTGCTTACTTTGTTATTTTGCATCTGAGTGATTCTATAATGTCTCAGCTGGTTTGCAGTATAGCACAATGGCAAATTTGAAAGAAAATTACACCCAATTAGCCTTAATTAGCATTAAGAATGTGTTCTCTTCCATCCACAATTTTGCCACTGTTGCAGTCTTATAATTTTCAGTTTAGTAAAAACATTTACATATGGCTCTTGGGAGTGGGCCACTTGTAAATGATGTATCTTGACGTAAATAAGCAACAGCATAGCACAGTAAATTACAAAGCCTGTGATAATGGAAAACACCATTCAGAGTATTTTTTTTTCTTTCTATAAAAAAAAGAACACAGCTTTATACAGTTATAGTATTTGTCCTGCAGAAGGTCTGATGCTGTATATACAGCATCCATGAAGTACGTTTTGTTTTTAGGTGTGTTTAGATTGTAAATAGTTTTAATATTAAAGAGAGACAAGGATGGCCTTGTATTAGTTGTGAGAAGTGAGTAGTCTTGGAAATAGCTTTACACTCCTTGACAGCCATAAGAAACTCTTAAAGTGGTTGTCAACCCTTGACAGCCACTTTAACCTAGAGGTAAGCCTATAATAAGGCTTACATGTAAGTTCCCTGCATATCTCCTAAACCTGTACGGTTTAGGAGGTATACAGTGTTCTTGCATTGCCGACGTCATTCGGCACATGCCCAGTGAAGAAGCGGCCCGCCGTGCTGTTTCTTCACTTTGTTCATGCCATGACTGGCGGCTCCGTGACCTCACGCGACTCCAGCCAGTCACAGAGCTGGAGTTGCAGCGCCGGAAGGAAGAGGGGATGAACATGGACGCTGCCTGCACAGGAGACATTGCAGGCTTCGTTTGCAGGTAAGTGACACATAATGGGCTACTATGCGATGCATAGTAGCCCATTATGCTTTTACTTTGCAGGGGAATATAGAGGAAGTAAACCCCATCAGGGTTTACTTCCTCTTTAAGGCTCGTACACACGCTTAGATTTTCGGACAACTGAACGTCCGTTCTTCGTTGGATGCTTGTCTCATGTCAAAAGTGAAGAGGTTACTAACCATACGAAAATTCTCATATGACTGAATTCAACTTCAGAAGAGACGTAATGTGTTGTATAGCTTTGTATGTATTTTTTCATTTCTGAGCATAGTAGCGTAGTCTGGCTCTTACGATTTTTTTCGGACGAAAACTGTACTAATTACTTCTTAGGCTGCATTTGAACAAACTAACACAAATATATACACCAGCTGTCCCACTGCAAGTTGTGGCGGAGGTTAAATACTTAGGTTTAATCATTTCCTCCTCAGTTTCAGACTTTATTAGATTAAATGTAACCCCACTTATTAACACATTTAAGCGTAAAATTAGTGCATGGAAAAATGTACCTCTCTAATAGGAAGAGTCAACCTGTTCAAAATGAAATTGCTTCCTCTACTTCTATATAGCCAAAGAAACTCGCCGGTGTGGATTCCCAAATATATTTTTAAACCTCTCCATGAGTTGATGTCAGAATTCATATGGCAGGGGAAAATAGCTATACTAAACATAAGCATACTTCAACGACCTAGAAAGGAGGGAGGTCTGGCAGCCCCAATTTCTATAAGTATTTTTTGGCAGGGGAGCTGGTAATGGCAAATAGATGGCTCACGGGACCCTATGATGATGCTGCTGCAGCCCTTGAGGTGGCAGTGGTAGACTCATACAAAGCTCCGGCCTTTCTGTTTTATTGAGGCCAGAAGTCACCTTATAAAATAACAACTCCAATGAAAGCGGTAATCAAGGCTTGGGAGGTAGCTCAGGAGACGGATTTTGGAGGCCCTTTTCTTTTTCCCTGCACACTCCCCTATGGAGGAATCCTGCTCTTTCACACTTTTATAGCATGGAGGATCCATATGCATGGACTAAATTTGGGATAAAAAAACTGTGGGACATTTCTGCTAATGGTCAACTGAAAACCCAGTATCAATTGCCTAATTTAAAATTTTTTCGATACATTCAATTGAGGCATGCTTATCAATCACAATTTGGGGAGGCTGGAGCTACAATCTCAGTGTCAGACCTAGAGTCCATGCTCCGGGATGAGGATCTGGTTAAGCTACTTTCTACCATTTATAAATTCCTGTTCCCTGAAATTACTCGCCTATTGAATAAATGCAGATCCAAGTGGGAGGAGGTGGTCCCTGGGTTAGATAATGAGGATTTGGGGGATATGTGGGATGCACCTTTCACTATACTGATCTCTACCCGAGACCAACGTATTCACTAAAAATTTTTGCATCGAGTTTACCTGACTCCGGCAAGAATTGCTTGAATATTTGGCTTGAATAACTCCCCCTGTCGGAGATGCTCGGCAGAGGGAGCCGATTTCATGCACGTTTTTTGGGACTGCCCAGCCATAGCAGACTATTGGAAGGGCGTTCTGGCTTGTATAGAGGACATAACCTCAATCCCTGTGATCCCATCAGTAAAATATTGTTTACTTGGATTAGTTGATGAGTTGACCCCCAGTGCGTCAATAAGAATCCTTCTCACCGTGTTATTTTTCCAGGCCAGGAAGCATCTAGTTCTGACCTGGAGGAATCCCTCTCTCCCCTCAATCGAGTCATGGAAGTCTTTGGTGAACAGGGTCCTCCCATATTATAAAGCTGCTTACCTTAGTAGGGGAGCCCTCTTAAAATTTGATAAGGTCTGGAGGGGGTGGTTGGCATCTCCGCTTACAGTGACAGATTAGATACGTACCTTTCCATTTTAGTGGAATTCTGTACGATTTGATAAAATTGGTGAACTCCTACTCTAGAGCAATGGGTCTGGTAACGCGCAAGCCAATGTTTGGGAATATTTAAAGTACTTGTTTCTAACAATCTGAAATATTATTGATCAAGTGACTGTCGTAAATTAGTAAATGTATAATCTGGTTGCATAGAATGGAAATACTTGAGCCAAATATGCTCAATTGTAAGGGGTGAAGTGTATTGCCCTCTCCCCATCCCCTATTTTGTGTTTTTTGTGTTGAGTGTATAACGGACAACTGATGCTCCGGCTTGTGGAGTACAGTCTTTTGTGTTGTCTTAAACTGTTGTGTTTGCAAAACAATTAAAAAAAATATATATACACCAGGGACAACCCCCCCCCCCCTTTGCATAATGGGGGGTAAACTACATTCAGAAACAGACACACAGGTGTATTCAAACTTCTCATCAGTAGACTGTCCTATCAGCAGGTAGAGTTGTTGGAGAAATTACCCCTCCCTCCGCACAGCTAATCCACGCATATATATCCCATAATACCTTTCTCCCAAGACAGACAGACACAATAGAACAATGGGATACAGACACTTAACCACCTCCCACCCGGCCAATGTATATATACGGCCGAGTGGGAGCCTCCCCGTTCTGACTGGACGTTCATGTACGTCCTTCAGAACGGGGTGCTCGCCGCGTGGCTGTGGCTCAATCCTGTGATCATTATGATCACAAGATCCAGCCAAGCACAGATCGGGATATGGGTGCCATGATGGGCCCTCCCGATCATGTGACGGCTGTGTCCAATCACAGCCGTCACATTGTAAACAGAGACATGTGTCAGTTCTCCCCCCGCCGAGCTCAGTGAGAGCTCAGTGCGGGGGGGGGGGGGGGGGGA
>BLSH010378271.1:1197283-1212425 GCA_018402905.1 Glandirana rugosa | reverse complement strand
GGGGGGGGGGGGGGGGGGTGGAAGGGGGGAAGCTGCAGCTGTGTGACAGCTCTCTGTATGAAAATGATAAAATGATTTCATACAGAGAGCTCTCGCCCCCCCACACAGTGCACCAAGCACCACTGATACCCCTGTCCCCATACACATCAGTGTCCCCATAAAACAGTCCCCAAAACATCTGTATGTCCCCCATCACATCTGTCACAGTCCCCAAAACATCTGTCTGTCCCTGTCACTTCTGTCACCATACACAAAACATCTGTTTGTCCCCATCTAATCTGTCACAGTCCCCAAAACATCTGTATGTCCCCGTCACATCTGTCACAGTGCACAAAACATCTGTCTGTCCGCCATCACCACCAACACCAAATAAACCCAAATTCGGGTTATTTTTACAAAAAAAATGTAGCAGTATCATTTTTGGTCAAAATTTATGAAGAGAAATTACTTATTTGCAATATTTTATAACAGAAACAAAGAAAAATACATTTGACATGTTTTTGAAATTTTTTGTTTTTTTTAACTTGTAGCGCAAAAAATAAAAAAAACAGAGGTGATTAAATACCACCAAAAGAAAGCGCTATTTGTGTGAAAAGAATGATAAAAATATCATATGGGTACAGTGTTGCACGACCACGCAATTGTCATTCAAACTGCAACAGCACTGAAAGCTGAAAATTGGTCCGGGAAGGAAGGGGGTTTAAGTGCCCAGTATTGAAGTGGTTAAACACATAATAAACCAACCCCATCTCAAACCATCTAGCAATGGTCTCCGACGAAAGGTGGACTTTATCTTCATATATTCTTGAGGGATGTTGTCCAGATAAATATTACTGTCCCACCTGCAGTAATCCAAATCACGTTCTCAGTGTCCATCATTTTCTCAGTCACCCTGTGCCACTAATAGACACAGGGTGACTTCGACATAGGATGTGCATGGGGAGCTGAAACAAAGATTCCTCAACCTCTCCAAGGGATTCTGGGTTCCATGGGCCACCCGCCTAAAGTGACTCCCATCACAAGGGAGTTTTCAGTACTTGCAGAGGCATTGGATAAAGCAAGGGGAAAAGTACATGTACTGTATTGCAGAGATGTAACATATAGACACCCATAATGCCACACAAGACAAAATAACCTAATCAAATTGAACAAATCGGCACTCTTTCATGTCTGTGTAACCCTCTGATCTAACTTGACACAGTAGGGAAGGAGGGTGTTTAAATGCACAGATGAGACCCAGCAAAATAAGATTTTGAAGAACCCTACTACCACAGATCTGCAATGACGATCAGTGAATATCATCTGAAGCTAAAGTCTTGCTGAAATCCATCTGCTTCCAGACATGTCAACTCTGGCAAGAACCTAGCAGAGTGATAAAGTAGCATTGCACCAAAAAGGGGGCATGTTTAACCACTTGAGTACCAGCCTATAACACCCCTTCATTACCATTTTGTTGTCGTTTGACTGACAATTTTTTTTAAAACAGAACTTTCTTTTGGTGATATTTATTAAACACTGCTTGTTTATTTTTTACTGTATAATGCAAAAGTTACTAACAATTGTAAAAAAAACGCCAAAATGGTATACCTTGCTTTCGGTTATAAAACATTAAAAAAAATGCCAGGACCATACCAAGACCCACAAAAGTACCTTTTTTGGAAGTTTGTTGTCACACTTTTTTGGAAATGAAGAAATTGCCAAGCTGAATGTATCAGCAGTGAGGACCTCAGACTCCAGAATATGGCAAACAATAAAGGTTATTTCCTATAGTAAAGCCAATATAGGTCTTTGCACATGAGGAAGTGATCCCATTCAACATAATTATGCAAGCGTCTTTACCCCACCTAGCCATCCCAGGTGCAGTGTACAGCCTCCCATAGACATGAATGGCTGTGCGCTGATGTATTCAGGTATAGGCCAGTGCTACCATATGCACAAGTACACTGTGGCGGCCCGTCCATAAGGGAGCCACCCCCCCCATCCATGCGTCTGGCCCTCTGGTCTACATACAGGGCGCAGGATGGGTGGATGATTACAATGGGGGGGGTGAAGCACGTGAGTAGAGCCAGAGGCTCTTATAGGCTTCAAAATAAGGTGGGCTCGGGGAGCAGAGCACTACGCTCTGAGCCCACCCATTTGTGTGACACTAGCAAATGAATATTCGCTATGCTCACACTGATTCTCCTCCCGGTCAATCAGAAAGTGAGTCTAAGTTTCCCAATTGGTCGAAAGGAGAAGCTATGCTGGCCACCAGGAGGAGAAACAAGGAGAGGAGACGCAGGGGAAACTATCCGGTGGCTGCCTAGAGGGAAGCCCGGGGTAAGTGTTTAAGTGCTGCGGCTAAGGGACCGACTGGGGGGGTGTGGAGCTGCGGGCGACCATTTGCCGCTCCCCCCCAAAAAAATACCACCGGCCGCCACTGCAAGTACAGCTTACAGGACTTTGCAAACAATAGAAAACATTCTATATTTTGCATATGCCCATATGCTATACTCAAGTTTATAATAGCACTGCTATATACTAGAGTACACCATTGTACAGTTATTCATGTTTACAGGAGGCTGTACACTGCACCTGAGCTGCCATGGCAGGGGAAAGACGCCTGCATTTTTGCTGAATGGACTCATCTGAGTGCATGCATCCTTAAGCAGTTCAACATTCGTTAATGAGCAGGCAGTTTTTTTGGCATGCAGTGACTAAAAGTTTAATTGTCAACTAAAAATTATGATTAAAGTCAGCTAAAGCATGTTACAGGGACCACACATCAAAGTAAATTTAAACCCAATCACTAAAATCTTTTAAGCTTTAACCCATATATGACCTATGGTAAAAAAAAAAAAAAAACCTTAATGTTTTGCAACTTTGGTGTGTGTTCGTAATGCCGGCCATAGATGTTCAAACCTACTGAACCAGCCAAGATTCAAACCATATATGGGCAAGCTGAATGTACCCAAATTGATCGATCAACTTGGGTACAACCAGCTTGCCGGATTTTGCATCTGATTGATGCTAAAGGCTGTTATAGTCGCTAGCAATATTCTCTGTGTTCTCCCAGAGGGGGTGGCTATCCCTGCCCCGCAGGGAAAACACAATGGCTCTGTGGGAGGGATTCCCCTGTCAACACTGTCTGTGTTGACGGGGGAAGCAAGCATTTTTTTTCCTGCAACCCGTGATTTCAGGAAAGAAAATCACTCATTCTATGGCCAACCCTATGCTTCGTTCACACTGGGCATACCATACCCTATGCCCATTCAGGGACACATTTACCAGTTTTAGGTAGGATAAAAAGAATGAAATGCAAAGTATTTCTTGCCCCTACTACAGGTACAAGCCACAAATGCTATACACATATGTGGTATCACCATGAATATCAGGAGTATTGGAATTTATTTTGGTGCTTTTTTTTTAGGGGGTGGGTAAAGGTAAAGGCAAAAAATATACAACTAACAGTTAATTTTTTGGGGGGAGCCAGTTTTCCTTTGATAATAATAAAAAAAAGGGTAATATCCAATAATATCTGCCACTGAATGAAGGCCCCTTCATCTTGACTAAAATAAGGTCTAATTCACTTGGATACACTTTGAAACAAGTAGTTGCAAAGATATGTACGGTGTTAGGCCTTGTTAGGCTCAATACGACATCCGTGTGGGTACAGCAGGAACGTGCGGTGAGGTCAGTGGCTGGTAAGGTACTGATTGGTATCGGAGCCAGATACACACAGGTTACATACGCCACGAACGTTAGAGCGAGAGCAATAATTCTAGCTCTAGACCTCCTCTGTAACTCTAAACATGTAACGTGTAAAAAATTTTAATGCGTCGACTACAATTTTAAAGCGTGACATGTTAGGGATCTATCTACTCTGCATAACATCATCTTTCACATTGTACAAAAAATTCGGGCTAAGTTTAGGGGTTTTTTTTGATTCATGTAACAGTTTCTTTAAAAAAAAAAACACGTTTAAAAAAAAAAAAAAAAAAGTAAGTAATATACAAATAATTATTATATATTATTTTTAAGGTAATTTACTGTATTCTAAAAAACTGTACTCAAGCAGGTGGCTTAAGGGGCAGATTACTGAAATTTGAAGTTATAACTTCAAACCAGTAATTTCACAGTAAATAGATAAATAATACATGATTATGTTATAACATATAGCATAATAATATATGATTTAGCATAATTAAAACAGTACCTTTTCAGCAGCTGCAGCGGATTCTCGTTCTCCCTCTTAACTGTGTGAGAAAAACATGGGATTATGGGTAAATATTATACCCATAAACTCATGTTTTTCCTTCTAGTTAAGAGGGTTGGGCTGGAAGGGAGTATTTGTCTTTTAAACACATGCCCCCTTCTATGACACTGCAGTGAGAGGACAGCCTCCGCTGCAGCATTTTTATTGGACAGATTTCACCAATGGTACTTTACCATTGGTCCAAGGCTCCATTGAGCTCAGTGCTTCTGACAAGAAGTGAGAGGCTCTGTGAGCTCATCCTCTCAATCTGCTGCAAACATTGTGTGCCAGCTTGTATTTAAACTGGGCACACTGTATGTAGCTTCTGACAGGCTGCGCAAGGAGCCCCATATCTCTGGAACCATAGGTGATAGGAGCCCCAAATTTTGACCAGTGGTGGGGTAGGATTTCAGGAACCCCACTCCAGGTCACCGAGCTACGACCCTGGAAGCTGGATCTTTTTTTTTTAATGTTCATGGCAGAGCGTCACCTGTCTCCCCTGACTGCATGTCCCTGGGGTACAGGTCTCTGTACTTGCATCCGCACGCACCCACCATGTATCCATTCAACCGCTGTGTCTCAATAGACATAAATGGAACTGCCTACATGGGGATGCATGGAACGCCTGTGCATCCCCATGTGGGTAAACACGCCCTTGCACAAGCGTATGATATTGTATGCCCCAGTGTGAACAAGGCCTAACACTGTACATATCATTGCATGTACTTGTTGCAAAGTGTATCCAGGTGAACTATACCTTGTTATGTTCATGATGATTAAGCCTTCACTTGGTGGCAAATGTTATTGGATGTCAAGCTATTTTTGTTCTATTATCAAAGGAAAACTGGCCCCAAAAAATGTAACTGTTAGTTGTATATTTTTTGCCTTTATCAGGACCCTCACTACAAACAAGCACCAAAATAAATTCCCCTACTCCTGATACTTGGCGATAACACATGTGTATAATATTTGTGGTTTGTACATTGTAGCTGTAGTAGGGGGTAAGAAACTAGGGCACATTTTGCATTTTTTCTTTTCATAAGTATGCCATTTCCACACTCTTTCTGCCTGCTCTAGCAGTAGAAACATCAGGAGCCTCTATGAGCCGTCATAGAGCAAGGTACAGCGCCTTCAAAAAGTATTCATACCCCTTGAAATTTTCCACATTTTGTCATGTTTCAACCAAAAGCATAAATGTATTTTATTGGGATTTTATGTGATAGACCAACACAAAGTGGCACATAATTGTGAAGTGGAAGGAAAATGATAAATGGTTTTCAATTTTTTTTTTACAAATAAATATCTGAAAAGTGTGGTGTGCATTTGTACTCAGCCCCGTTTACTCTGATACCCCTAACTAAAATCTAGTGCGGGTGTAAGCAACCAGTAGATTGCGATCTACCAGTAGCTCGCGGACAGGTGACTGGTAGATTGCGGTCTGGCCTTGCTGACCCACCATTTCAGAGCATCAGAGTACAATGCAGAGGGACCACTTGTAAAATTGGAGCTGCTTAGGGAGCAAAAGCCACATAAGCTGATGTCTCCTCTGTAGTGCTGGCTCCTGTCCCATGCAGAGTGATACGAGGGTGGGACTTTACATTTTCATATATGTTATGAAAAATTGTGTCAAGGGGTGAATGTACCCCAGGGAGAGTCCCTCAGTGAAGATGGAGGAGCATTAAAGGTGGTCAGAAAAAGTGACCCTTTTGCCGGAGGCTGGTGTGTGAGCAGACCAAAAGAGTGAAGGAAAAAGTGCACTGATGTGGAATAAGTCCATAGTGGACAAGACATCCCAGCAGAGGGAGGTATGTGAAGATAACTACCAAATGGGTGAAGATGTGACTGAATGTGGACAGGGACAAATAGAAACAAAGAGGTGGATAGCGTGAAATACCTATGAGGGCGCTCAGGCAGGTCCAGCCGCATAGCACCCGCCAACACCACGCAAGTTGTCACGGGTGGGAAAGGATGAGCGCCATCATCCAAAATCATATTTTTTACTCTACACACTTTGCAAGCGCACACTTCATTTAAAGTCCCACCCTCGCCTCAGTTCATATTGATAGGGATGGAGGTAGTGACCCCCTTTGGGCACTACTTCATTTAAACCTCTCTCTTTTTTTGCTCCACCTCTAATCCCGGTTAGTGGTCTCAAGAGTTGTGCCAGCAGCAAGAAAGAAGAGATCTTCAGGTCAACGTAAAACAATGCACCGGACATAATAGTATAGGGCTGCTTTCACACTGATGCGCTCCTGTTTACCCACACCGTGGGTGCAGTGCAGTGTACCTGCAGCTTTCCTGCGGGTTTGCTGTGCTTAGCCATAGACTTCTATTATAACCTGCAGGTTTTGTGCACTTTCTGAAAGCGCACCAAAACTCCTGAATGCATGAGTTCTGGTTTACTTTCAGAAAGTGCACCAAACCTGCAGGATATAGTAGAAGTCTATGGTAAAGTGCAGCTAACCCAGGAAAGTTGCAGATGCACTGCGCTGCACCCATGGTGTGGGCAAACCACAGCACATCAGTGTGAAAGCAGAACAGTAAGGGTTCATTCACAAATGCAGCAGGCTCTGCTGCTCTCCTGAAAAGCAATCCAAATGTGTTTGACAGGTGCTGAGGAGGCGATATGGAGGCGATATAAATTCATGATTGCCGTGCAATGCATAAGATTGCTACACGGTAGTACGGCAATTAGATGTTTAAATCAGGAGTGAGGAGGCGACACTGGGCAACACCATGCCCGGTGATCTTTAACTTCTCCAATGTTGTTCAGGTAGATCTCCACCTATTTAAGGTTACCTATGCCCGATATAGTGGAACCAATTGCCTTCAAAAGCCACCTAATTAGTAAATAGAGTAGAATAGAGGCCCAGTCAAAGTCCAGACCTAAATCCAATTGAGAATCTGTGGCAAGACTTGAAAGTTGGTGTTCACAGACGCTCTCCATCCAATCTGACAGAGCTTGAGCTATTTATTCAAAGAATGGGCAAAAATATCACTCTCTTGGTGTGCAAAGCTGGTAGAGACATCCCCAAAAGACTTGCAGCTGTAATTGCAGGGAAAGATGGTTCTACAAAGTATTGACTCAGGGGGCTGAATACAAATGCACGCCACACTTTTCACATATTTATTTGTAAAAAAAATTGAAAACCATTTATCATTTTCCTTCCACTTCACAATTATGTGCCACTTTGGTCTATCACATAAAATCCCAATAAAATACATTTACGATTTTGGTTGTAACATGACAAAATGTGGAAAATTTCACGGGGTATGAATACTTTTTCAAGGCACTGTAAATGTCCCCATGGCTCTCCAGCTGTTGAGGAACTACAGGGAGTGCAGAATTATTAGGCAAGTTGTATTTTTGAGGAATAATTTTATTATTGAACAACCATGTTCTCAATGATTCCAAAAACTCATTAATATCAAAGCTGAATATTTTTGGAAGTAGTTTTTAGTTTGTTTTTAGTTGTAGCTATTTTAGGAGGATATCTGTGTGTGCAGGTGACTATTACTGTGCATAATTATTAGGCAACTTAACAAAAAACAAATATATACCCATTTCAATTATTTATTTTCAGCAGTGAAACCAATATAACATCTCAAAATTCACAAATATACATTTCTGACATTCAAAAACAAAACAAAAACAAATCAGTGACCAATATAGCCACCTTTCTTTGCAAGGACACTCAAAAGCCTGCCATCCATGGATTCTGTCAGTGTTTTGATCTGTTCACCATCAACATTGCGTGCAGCAGCAACCACAGCCTCCCAGACACTGTTCAGAGAGGTGTACTGTTTTCCCTCCTTGTAAATCTCACATTTCATGATGGACCACAGGTTCTCTATGGGGTTCAGATCAGGTGAACAAGGAGGCCAAGTCATTAGTTTTTCTTCTTTTAGACCCTTTCTTGCCAGCCACGCTGTGGAGTACTTTGATGCGTGTGATGGAGCATTGTCCTGCATGAAAATCATGTTTTTCTTGAAGGATGCAGACTTCTTCCTGTACCACTGCTTGAAGAACGTGTCTTCCAGAAACTGGCAGTAGGACTGGGAGTTGAGCTTGACTCCATCCTCAACCCGAAAAGGCCCCACAAGCTCATCTTTGATGATAGCAGCCCAAACCAGTACTCCACCTCCACCTTGCTGGCGTCTGAGTCGGACTGCAGCTCTCTTCCCTTTACCGATCCAGCCACGGGCCCATCCATCTGGCCCATCAAGACTCACTCTCATTTCATCAGTCCATAAAACCTTAGAAAAATCAGTCTTGAGATATTTCTTTGCCCAGTCTTGACGTTTCAGCATGTGTGTCTTGTTCAGTGGTGGTCGTTTTTCAGCCTTTCTTACCTTGGCCATGTCTCTGAGTATTGCACACCTTGTGCTTTTGGGCACTCCAGTGATGTTGCAGCTCTGAAATATGGCAAAACTGGTGGCAAGTGGCATCTTGGCAGCTGTACGCTTGACTTTTCTCAGTTCACGGGCAGTTATTTTGCGCCTTGGTTTTCCCACACGCTTCTTGCGACCCTGCTGGCTATTTTGAATGAAACGATTGATTGTTCGATGATCACGCTTCAGAAGCTTGGCAATTTTAAGAGTGCTGCATCCCTCTGCAAGATATCTCACTATTTTTGACTTTTCGGAGCCTGTCAAGTCCTTCTTTTGACCCATTTTGCCAAAGGAAAGGAAGTTGCCTAATAATTATGCACACCTGATATAGGGTGTTGATGTCATTAAACCACACCCCTTCTCATTACTGAGATGCACATCACCTAATATGCTTAATGTGGTAGTAGGCTTTCGAGCCTATACAGCTTGGAGTAAGACAACATGCATAAAGAGGATGATGTGGTCAAAATACTAATTTGCCTAATAATTCTGCACACAGTGTAAATACTGTATGTTCTCCAATAGTTAAAGCTCAGTCCTGCCCTAATATTACTGGTCTCCTGTAAACTACAGTACAGATATGGACCTATCAGAGATCATGGGATTTTTAGTCACATTCATGAAATCAGCTGTTTTTTTAACTGCCTAACATGTCACGTCATATTGGTTCTCATATGGGAAATATTTCTGGCACAGATAATTCGTTTGCAGAGAACACAGAGATATATTTAATGCACACAGAATGTGATGACTGTCTCTATGTTCTTGCCAAGAACTGCCCACATTTGTCACAATGTGGAACAAGCATACATTCCTGTCCTGTTCAAGCAGCATGATGCACAGTTCCTTGTAGTTTGTGGCTTCTTCGCATTTCTATTAGCGAAGGGTACTTACTGGAAATATATGTCAAAATAAAAATCTCTGCCATATCCATTATTTATTAGTCTATATCAAGGCATGGTATTTAGTAAAATACAGTGAAACACAAAGGTGATTATTTTTATTTCTTTGAGATGCACTTCACAGTTTAAAAAGCAATATTATACATGGGTTGGTCCAGTAAGGTGAGTTCCTTTCATATACCACATTACTCCGTTATATAAGACCCCTTTCCCAGGATTATAAATTATTATAAAGGGTACTGTTTAAAATAAACCCTCAGAATACTTGCACACACATATTATTTTTAGATTTGAACTCATTATGGGGAATTCATAATAGAGAATAGAGCGAAGAATTCGGTCAGGGCTCAACACCAAAAATGAAGGTGCTCGCGTCCGATTTATTTACCTGTCAGAGACAAGTTCATGAATCGATCAATGCCAGCACTGAGTTCGGAGTGTCCATACTGTACTCTGCATTCCCCATAACCCTCCTACCCCCATTGATAGGCGCATGATCAAGGCCTTTCATAGTAGGGGTGGGTGGATCTTAGGGAAGAGTACCCCATCAGGTCTACTATACTTTTGATTGACAGTGCACAGCAGTGGGCAGATCATTAGCTGCTATTTAGTTCAATAGTGGCTTTCAAATTCATCCACTGCAATGCTCTGCCAATCACATGTAAGGCGAACCTGGTGGGGACTAGTCTCAGAGTTCGCCATCAAGCTCCACCCACCAACAGATGCAGCAGCCATGAATTAGAGTTTCCCATCAGGCTCCATCTACCCAAAAACTCAAATAATTGTTCCCCATCAAGTTTCCTTTCCTGTGATTGACAGCAGAGAGTGCGAGGATTTGAAAGCCACTACTGGACTGAGTAGCGGGTAACACTTGCCCCACTGCTGTGCAGTGTCAGTCACTGGCAAGATGGAACGGATGAGGAACTAGTCCCTTATAGTTCCTCATGAAACCTCACTCATTGTCATTTTAGTGTTACCTGCATTCCTGGTTTCTAGGACAGGGTTTATTCTAGCAAAAGTAATAAACACCCCTCCCT
The DNA here is from genome assembly GCA_018402905.1 of Glandirana rugosa. Classification (NCBI taxonomy): domain Eukaryota; kingdom Metazoa; phylum Chordata; class Amphibia; order Anura; family Ranidae; genus Glandirana; species Glandirana rugosa. The sequence goes on along the minus strand of BLSH010378271.1, from coordinate 1,201,860 downwards.
CTCACACCGTACACCAATTTTGGGTTGGTCTTAAAATATATGTAAACTCTTACCTTGTAAAAAAAATCGATTCAGGTTAAAATAGAAATGAAAAGCAAAACATTTGTGTATAGATATAAAAGAAACATTATAAACACTCCCCCCCCCTTTTTTTTTAACCACTTCAATACTGGGCACTTTCACCCCCTTCCTGCTCAGGACAATGTAGCGCCCCCCCTAGGTAGGTGCTAAAGTGAGTGTACTATAGTTATGGTTTCTCTGCCTAGTAGACAGTAGGTAAATGTCTTTGCTGTCTGCTTAACAGAGGCTGTGATTGTTTAGCAGATTCTGCTCAGTGATCTCTGGTGCTGCTTGTGCTGTCTTGAAGTTTCTCACTCGTCTAGCAGCTATGGGAGGTGCTGCACAGTGGGTGGAAACCTTGCAGACGAGAGCACGAATAACCATACGGTTATAGCCAATTAGAAGGGAAGGTGCCCCTAAGCATGCTGAGTTTCTGTTTATATGTGATGAGCACATAGGCTCTGGGTCTTCCTCCGGAGAGAGAGTTCGGGTCAGGAGGGGGCCTCAGCATAGGCTGCCATGCGGCCTCAGGTGGGGGACCTGAGGGCCTGAAACACTGAAGCTGAAGCCCATGGTTCTCCTGAAAGCTTACTGAGGGAGGATGTCCACAAATCCTGACTGGTATCACGGAGGAAGGTGACCTGTGGCCAGGGCCTTGTGAGTACAGACCTCCTAAGGGCATCCTAGAGACCGGTGCTGCTAAATCCCCCTCTGGGTGCTAAAAGTCAGTTGCTGGGTGTAGGCTAAAAGGGACACCAGCTGGTGTCTTGAAGAAGCAAGGCCCACTGAATTCTTTCTACTACAAAGGGACTTTGCTCTATTCTGTACAGTCTGCTGCATAGTTCTACTGACAGTCTGCTACACAGTTCTATTGAGAAAGCTGTCCTCGCATGTGAATAGTTCATTTGGAATATCCTACTAAATCCCTTCTCCTATCCAAGTTCTCCAAATAAAACAATAAAAACACATCCCCTAGACTGGTTATTGGAGACAACGAGCGGAAGAGTGTGTGCACTTGGCTGTGTCAGAAAATACCCTATGCTTGGCTGCAGATTATACAGGAGGAGGCCCGGGCAACCAAAAATACAAGCGGCTCCTGCGGGGGGTAGCACTACACCAATTTTAAGCTTTCAGTACTGTCACACTTTGAATGACAATTACACGGTCATGCAACACTGTACCCAAATTACATTTTTATCATATTTTTGAGACAGATAGAGCTTTCTTTTGGTGGTATTTAATCACCACTGGGTTTTTCATTGTCAACAAATGAAAAAATACCGAACATTTTGAAAAAAAATGCTTTTCTTAGTTTGTTATAAAATTTAGCAAATAAGTATTTTTTCTTCTTCACTGATGTAGGTTAATAAAGCCGCAATGATGGGCACTGAAGAGGTGGTACTGATGGGCGGCACTGATAAGCTGCACTGATGAGGATTGCCCTGATTATTAGTGTAAACAATGTACTCACTGTGCCTGGTCAGGCTTGCTGGCTATCGGCTCTCCTTTCCGCACACAGAGACAGCGTGTGAGGAAAGGAACGCCAATAACCGGCAAGTCTGTTTACTTGTGACCAGCTGTGATTGTGATTACATAGTAAAGGGTCTCTATGATTGGCCCCTTACCACAATCTTTGATCAGCTGTGTCCAAAGGACACAGCCGTCACACAGCACACCAGGGAGGAGCGCACATGGGACACCCTCCCATAACTGGAGAGCTGTGCTGTAGCTGTCTTTAGGCTATATCGTGGTCGGGAACCAGATAAGTGATCACATTCCCTCTGTTCTCAGCTGCATAAGAGTTAGGGTAAGAGAAACAGCAGTACACTGATCTTCCCATTGAAAGGCTAATAGGAAAGCAGAGGTAGAAAGAACTACCTGAATCTTGCACTTGTGTAGGTACTTGTACCAAAACAGCTGCAAATGTTTCATGAATAAGGCACAGGCCATACGTGACATTACTGCTTTATTGAATTTCCCTGATTATGCTTTGTGTGGGTTTCAGGGATTTTGAGCGTATGGCAAAAGATATAACAGCAGTATATAGAACAGTTGGGTCATTAAGGGAAATCTGTCATTAGAGAAATAAGGAGGCCATCGTAGCTCTTCCCCTTCTGCAAATTCTACTTGCATGGAATTAATGCAGACTTTAGTGAATTCACTCATCCAAAACAGGTAAGCTTATCAGGAATTCTAAACCAGCTGGCTGTTACTAATTCTGGGTCAGTGACTCAAAGTAATAAAGTAAGAGGAAGATAGGCATCTATTGTGTTGAGAAGATTGACAGTCCAGATATTTCTCTTATGGCAGCTTTCCTTATAGGAAGGTGGACAATAAGTGGCAGGCTGTAGGAGCAGCAGGGGATGCATCATATCTACTTACAGCAGACAGTAAAAACATGGGCATTAAATTGCTTTTCCCACACACTTTCCCACACACTCAGCAAATGACAGTGCTTGCGGAGTGTGCTGGAAGTTTTTTTTTAGTGCTCAAACCATAATGAGGTAGCAAGAAATAGAAAAAGTTTCAGTCCTTAATGTCACCAAAGGCAGCATGTAAAGTGTATCTAAAAGCAAACTTCTCTTGTTTAAAGTTTCTGAGGAAAGGGTAGAGTCTATTCAGGTGGTTGCAATGCACTAACATGCATTGGTGCTATGAGGTGCCATTCATTGTCAATGGCACTCTAATGCATCATGCCAACCCATACACATTGCATTGCAAAGCATTGTATTGCACTACTGTGTGCTGCAAAAAATGGTACATGTCCGATTTTTAGTGCGTTCTGGTGCATTGCAAGGCCAATAAAATAAATAGGCGCCAAAAGGCAGTGATAGTTAGACTTTCTGTGAAAACAGGTACACACAAACAAATTATACAGTAAGCTACATGCTGATTGATTTGATTTAGCCTTTGGTTCAATTAAATGACACTTTCAGCTTTGAAAGCATAAATGTAAAAGGAGAAATGTTGAGAAGATCATATCTTAAGTAACGTATTAGGCAGCTAAAATTTTAGAGGAAAAATAAAAAGCTTTGCTCAATATTTTCTTGTTTAAACAGCTAAAGCGAACTGCTTAATTTGCTACCAACATGGAGACACCATAGGAAATGAAGAATACACCATACAATCAGTGAGAATAATTACACTGCATACAATCCTATCAGTAATACAGAAAAAAGGCAACATTTTAGGCCGCATGTGCACTGGACATGCTGCTCTTAGGTGTTTTTTTTCTGCCTCTAAACAATCCTCCATGTTAGCCTGTGGAGGCGATTTACCAAAATTGAAGCACACAGAATCTAGTGCAGTTGTGCATAGTAACCAATCAGCTTCTAGGTTTTATGGCTCTTTCACACAGGCGTGTCCATTTTGCTCATCGGGAATCGATCTGTTGATCCCGCTGAGCCGGCGGGTGACAGGTCCATCTCTGCTCACTGTGCAGAGATGGTCCTGTTAGAGCCCCTGTTCTCCTCTATGGGGGATCGGATGAAAACGGATCCGCCTGTTCATTTTCATCCATTCCGATCGACGGATGGAAAATAGCGCTTCCATCCGTCTGGATTTAGCGGATCGGATGTCAGCGGACATGTCACTGCTGACATCTGTCGCTCCATAGAGGTTAATGGAGCATCCATTCAGGTCCGCCTGAAAAACTGACAAGTGTGAAAGGGCCCTTATGGTCAAAGCTTTATTGAAAAAGTTGTAGTTAGAAGCCAGTTGGTTGATTGGCACAGCTGCATCACTCTGTGTGCTCCAGTTTTAGTAAATCCCCCCTTATGTTTCCATGCACACACAGGCGTTTAGAGGCAGGGGCATTTAAATGCAGAAAAAAAACAACTGCCAACATGTCTAGGAACAGAGGTGTTTTGGCAGAAAAAAAAGGGATTTTATTATAACTTACCGTAAAATCCTTTTCTCCGAGTTCACTGACAGACGCAGCTCTTCATGACTTTGTGGGGTTTTATGTTCGTCCTACCAGGAGTGAACTAGGCAGGGAAAAGAATTCAGCTGGCCCCTCCCCTGGGGGCCGTCCTCTTTTCCTACATTAAAACCCCCCCTCACAGAGGAGCTCACCAGTTTGTACACAAGCCGTACCAAAACAGAGCCCAGAGGGGTGGGTGCTGCGTCTGTCAGTGAACTCGGAGAAAAGGATTTTACGGTAAGTTATAATAAAATCCCTTTTTCCGCCAATCATGAAGGACCCGGAAGTCTGTGGTCCGAAGCCACAGTGTCCACACGTTCCGCCGGTGAACCCGGAGCCAAGTGTGAAAGTGATTCAAAATGTTTCAACTACACAAACGTAGAAGCCTACGACGAAAACCGGCGTTTCAAGACGTCCGCCGTCACATCCGCGCAGACCGCGGAGGAGTCTCCAAGTCAACCCATGTCAACAAAACGCAAATGGGTGGGAAGAAAAAACTGTGTCGAACCCCTGCAGGGGTGTTTCAGTACTTCTCGACGCAGACAGTCACTTGCATCCTCTTTTTCCCTAAAATAATATTGAATGGCATTTTAGG
>BLSH010378271.1:1159858-1194474 GCA_018402905.1 Glandirana rugosa | reverse complement strand
GTACTCTTACCTCCCGTGAAATCCTTAATGATTTCGTCAAGCCGTGAGCCAAATAGGCGCCCGCCCTGGAAGGGAATATCAGCCAAACCTAGTTTGGAGGCGTGGTCACCCGACCAAGACCGCAGCCAAAGAGTTCTGCGAAGCCTAATGGCCGTTATAGAAATTCTGGACAACAAGGGCAGAACGTCCACCGCCGCATCACAGAGGTAATTAATCCCCTGGAATAAACACTCAGCCTTCTGCGGTGCCTCCATGAGGCGACCTTCAGTCAGATCCGACTTAAGTTCCTTCATGCACTCCGAAAGGTACTGTGCTGCCATGGCCCCAGCCAAGGCAGGTCGCACCGCGGAGCCCGCATTCAAAAACAAGGACTTCAGAAGTGCCTCTGTTCTTCTATCAGCAGGATCCTTAAAAGAAGGAGTCCCTTCCATAGGAATGGTCGTCGCCTTAGTAAGGCGTGCAATAGGCGGATCCACCGCAGGAGAATCCCATTTCTTCAGGAAGCTCTCCTCAAAGGGATAGTGTTCAGAAAAACGCGCAGTCAGTGAGGGAGAACGGCGTGGTTGTTGCCATTCACGGTATAGGAAATGGTCAAAAAATTCATTGTAAGGATAGGACTTGGGGGCCCTGGGGGCCCTGGAAGACCCGCACACATAGGCAGCCCGCGATTCGCCTGTTTGATCTAACTGCAGCATGGTGCGAATGCCAGCGATAATGGTGGCTACCAGCACATTGTCCTGATCAGTCACAGGCTCTTGGTCCTCAGTCCCCATGTCACCACCCGTTTCCTCATCAGACAAGTCCCCCAGGGTCCCTAAGACCCCTGAAGCCACCTCCGGCTCAGAATCTTCCCCTGAAGATGGGGGAGAGGGGGCCGCTTCCTGGGGGCCCGCGGAGCGGCGCCCCCACGTGGAAGAAACTCAACAAGAACATCCCGCAGCTGGGAGAGAAAAGCCCCTTGGTCAGACTGCGTGGCAGCTGAAGCCACCTCAGTAGGTTCAGCAGGGAGATCAGCCATTACTTTAGGGATGGATGGATGGATGGATGGATGGATGGATGGAGGAAGGGACGCCCCGCACACAGCCACACACCCACAGAATCCAGAGGACAGCACCCCACCGCCACCAGTACCCAGAGGGAGCCCAGCTATACTTGCTGTTTTTGCTGCCTGATAGCGCCAAAATCGCTCAGAAGAACTGCCTCTGTCAGCCGCCGTTTTGCATTCGCGGACGTCGGGCCCTCTCACTCCCCATGTGGGGAGGGAGGCAGGGCGCTCACTTACCAGTCCGACACCACGGTAGCCACCCGGATGCAGACTTTCCACCCTTGGCGGGGGGTCGCTGCAGGCCCAGGGTCACCCTGCCGAACGAATCGGGAAGGGGACCAATATGGGGAATCTCGCCCCGGGCCACCCGCACGGAACGGGTAAGATGCGGCGGGTCCCTGTGTTGGGGCCGGCTTCGCATCATGTTGGCCAGGTCGGGGAAAGTACAGAGCACGAAGACTCTCGATGCCCCGACCGGCTTCTTGATAGCAGATCATCTTGATTGCAGAAAAAAGAAAAAAGAAAATAAAAAAGAAAAATGGTCACAATAGGACCGCAGTTCCCATAGGGAAGCCAGGTCAACTCCTTGCAAACTAGGCATTGAAACTGGAGAGCTCCTCTGTGAGGGGGGGTTTTAATGTAGGAAAAGAGGACGGCCCCCAGGGGAGGGGCCAGCTGAATTCTTTTCCCTGCCTAGTTCACTCCTGGTAGGACGAACATAAAACCCCACAAAGTCATGAAGAGCTGCGTCTGTCAGTGAACGCAGGAGAAAAATGCTTGACGCATGTGTGTCTAAACACGCATTTAGTGATTGAGTGTTTATTCATTTCAAGAGCCAGAATAAATGAAAAAAGTATTTATTCTGGCCAATGAAATGAATTAATGCCTAAACGGTTGACACGCTTACACGCATTTACAAGCATCAAGTGGTTTTTTTTTTTTCTCCAGAACACTGCTGCCAGTAAGAAAGGCATCTAGGAGAGTTGGCAAATCATCCAGTGGGCATGAGGTCTTAATTAATATGTTATTATTACAACCACTGTTTCATACAAAGCATCGCCGGTAACCAAGGGGTTGTATACAGTGCAAGTGCAGTTGCACTCAATTTCCCCAGAGTATAGTAGACATGGTGAAGCTCTGCTGATTTCCATCATCCAATCATGTGCAAGGAAAATTTTTTGCCAACAGTGCCAACATCTAGGAAGGGACAGTCTTTGCAGTGCTCGCTAGTTTGCATTATGGCCCCAAAATTTGCTCCTAAACACAGGCTAAATCCTTTGCACATACTTCTAGTGGATCTTTCTTTTGGCAGCATATGGGCCTTTTTCATCAGCCAAGATGGAGGGGTTCATTTGGTGTAAGATCTCATGATCTTTTACTCAATATTAAATGGCTGTTTTATGATCCCTAGTGGCCCGGAAGGATAGTTTTCTTTATCTGCCTCCTGCTACTCTATTTTTGTTTCCATGCTGAGTGACCTCCTTGCTTTGGACGGGGATACAATTTTATTGTACATCTCCATCTGCCAGTTCAGTCTACTTGTTTGCCTTCACACCTGCCCCCCAGGGTGGCGTTTTATGCCTGGTATTGTAGCACCCTGTCTTGTGGACCCCTGAAGTGCACCGCTGTTCTATAGGTTTCCCTGAGTCCTCCTAAAGAAGTAGGCTTCCCGTAAAATGTGTCAAGGTCAACAAACACCCCACTCCCCCAATTTGAGGTTCCCCCACCATGCTTTCATCTAGTATAATTGCTATTATAGTATTAAGATGTAATCTATGGTCATATTTTTGGGGATATCTGTATGAGAGGATTCTTTTCACAATACCTGAAATAAGCAGGGATACTATTTTAATGAACTTCTCTGGTTTCAGCTTCATTATATTTTTTAAACAACATTGTATTTTAAACTTCTTGTTGTTGTGTCTTGGGCATCTCAATGCAACCTTCTGTACTTGCATCCTTGGCTTGTCCACATACATACATTTTAAGACTATTGTCAGCCTAAAGAAGAATGACCACTAGTAACCAATACGAATTAATGTTGACCCAGTTTTGGTCTAACCTCATCAGAGTGAGTGCGGATTCATTAATATGGCTTACCACAATAAAGAATAAGTAGCTTAGAATAAGAAATGTACTCATTTAAAGCATAAACTTTCCCCATGAAAAAAAAAATTCTCCCTGCAAGGTAATATCATAATGTGCTAGTATGCATTACATAAAAAATGTTAAAAAAAATGAATAAAGGGACTAGAGGATCTCAGCTATGGGGAAAGACTACAAGTATTGAACTTGTTCTCTTTGGAGAGGGGATATTATTTCAATGTACAAATACCGTATTGGTGACCCCACAATAGGGAAAAAGCTTTTCCATGAAAGGGAATTTAAAAAGACAGGCAGCCATTCATTAAAATTAAAAGAAAAGTGGTTTAACCTTAAACTACATAGAGGGTTCTTTACTGTAAGAGCGGTAAGGATGTGGAATTCCCTTCCACAAGCAGTAGTTTCAGTGGGGAGCATTGATAATTTAAAAACATTATTAGATGGGCACCTTAACAACCACAATATACAGGGGTATACACTGTACTATTAACATATAAGCACACACACAGGTTGGACTGGATGTTTTTTTTCCAACCTTACCAACTATATAACTATGTATGTAACGTGTAATATGTGGAACAGCAAGCCGATCAGCACAAAGCACTTCCCATTCATTCATTGCCCCGAAAAAGGCATGTGTGTTTGAGCTCTGGGGTGCACACCCTAATGCAACAGGCTGCGCACACCTATGCCTAAAAAGTACACATTTAGGAGATATTCATTTTACCTAGAGGTAAGCTTTGTTATAAGCTTACCTGTAGATAAACCAAGCAGAAAAGGATTTATTACCGTTTTAAAGAAAACATGTTACTACTGGGCTCTAACACATGCATGCACTAGACTTACAACACATGTATCTATGAGTTCTGTGAGGCAGAGTCAGCAGCCAAAGAACAGACTATAAACCAGGGAAACGATGTGTTTCAGTCATTTAAGCTGAAACTGACAGTAGTAATAGAGTTTTCACATTACTCAGTAAATTACCTTGTTTACAACCAGCACAATTTCACCTTCTCTGATTGTCAATTCATCTTCATTCATGGCTTCATATGGGAAGAGAACTTTGCAATATTCCTTGGCTATAAAACAAAAGCAAACATTTTGTGTGATTTATTTAGCAACAATAATCTATATGCAAACAGAATGATGACAGTTGACAACCGCCTATAAATACGACTTCTACAGGAAGGAGAAAACTGAGGATGGTTCATTAAAAATGGAAATTTATATTAAGGTTTACCAACTAAAATACACAACCCTGATCCTGGAGAATACATAGAAAGCCAAAGAAAGACCTTCTTAATTTACAACCTGGAGCTTGCACAAAACAACTTTACAAGTGGCTGTAAAGCTAGGGTGACCAGACGTCCCCAGTTTCAGGGGACAGTCCCTGGACTAAGGACACTGTCCCTCAACCAAGTCTGTCCCCAGTTTTGTCCCCAGATTGGATTTGAACAGGGGCCCAGGCAGTTTCAAAGACAGTCAGTGCAGAATTAAAAAAAAAAAAAAAATCTGAATTGCACACCCCCACTCTGCTGCTCCTACTAGCTTAGGGGTTGTATTTTTCCCATTATATGTGCCCCTTTCTGATGATCATGTGCTGGTCAGAGCAGAGGAACTATTTCTTTTGTTTTGGGCCCATGCCCATTTCGCTTGCATGTTCTTCTGCCTTGGCTCAAGTTCCGGCCAGCCACCTGCCTGCCTTTCTCCTAGCATTCCCTGGCGGAGTGATTTTCCTCCGCTCCCCACTCAGTAGTAGCCGGGGCCCGGAGAGTGAGACTTGAGAGGCTGTAAGGCGGGCGGCGGTGAAAGGCAGAGAGAGGCAGCTGAGCTCAGCTGGCAGTGTCCAGCAGCAGGAACAGAGGGGAAGAGGATCCGATCATGGGGCTGCCAGTGCCTTCAAGGCTTCAACACCGGTGTGCTTTGGGGGTTTCTGTGAATAGACTACATTGCACTGTGTCTGTCTCTCTGGCATAATGGATGGAATCATAACTCACAGGCAGCAAGCACTCTATCATGGCTCTGGCTGGCAGTGCTCTGCCACGGTGTGTCACATAACATGGTGGCTGGGTGCTGATTTTGTTAACTTATTGTTCATAAGTATCAGCACCCATGTCATGTGACACACTGTGATAGCCAGCCAGAGCCATGATACAGTGCCTACTGCCTGTGAATTATCACAATGCTGATGATCTTAACCAGTTGCCGACCGCCCCATAGCAGAATTACTGCTACAGGGCGGCTGCGCTGCGCAGGATCATGTATATATACGTGATCCTGCATTTCTGGGTATCAGAGGCGGACTCGATGTCTGTCGGTACCTGCCGATCATGCAATACACAGGCAGAACAACAGTCTCCCTGTGTAAACAAAGCAGATCACCGTTTTGTCAGTATGGAAGACATTGATCCTGGGTTCCTGCAAAGCAGGGACAGGGATCTATGCCTTCCCTTAGTAAAAGCACCTGGTTAGGAACACATTTAACCGTTTGATCGTCCCTGATGATAACCCCTTCCCATCCAGTGTCATTAGTACAGTGACAATGCATATTTTTCAAACTGATCACTGTATTAGTGTCACTGGTTCCCACAAAGAGTCAAAAGTGTCACTTGGTATCCAATTCGTCCTCCGCAATATCGCACTCCCGCCATAAGTCGCTGATTGCCGCAATTACTAGTAAAAAAAAAATATGTCCCCGGATTTCATTTTAAAAATCTGGTCAGCTTATGTAAAGCTCAAGCATGAAATTAAAGCATATCCCTCTATAGTGTGTACTTGTTTCAATCCAGAGAACTGGATATCATTTCTGGCTGCCTCTGCTATCTGCATAAGTCCCAACAGACAAGTTTTCCTGATACTAAGGGGTAAAAAGATGACAGGGCAGGAAGCTCCAGCACACATGGACTCCCTGAAGAAATTTAAGAAAGTCTGTTATTTAACGTTGAACAATCCTTACTAATTAGATAACTATCACCTACTTCTTAATATTTAATAAAGATTGCAGGTTTTCTCTTTTTTTGGGGGGGGCACCTTTTCCTTACTGAGCTGCTCGGGAACACACCTTGACATCAGGCATGCCAAGCAACCCCTGCTCCCAAGAGTGAGATATCTGCGGGATCGAAGTCACCGAGCGGACGAGAGCTGTGAAGGGGGGATAGGAGTTTCTTGTTGCAGGAGCTGAGAGCACCTCTCTCATATACAACTCAGAGCCTGCACTAACAGTAACCAACCCCCCCTCGCACGGACCAGAGAGCAGAGAGACGATCTGCTCCTTCTCCTCCCACCCCTTTCCACCTGTGTGCACCTTGGGAAGTGTGAATCTAAGCAGCTGAGTTTGATCATTCAGCTGCTTAGATTCACACTTCCCGAAGTGCACACAGGTGGAGTGGGGTGGGAGGAGAAGGAGCAGATCGGCTCTCTGCTCTCCGGTCCGTGCAAGGGGGGGGGGGGGGGGGGTATGAGCTGCCAGTGTAGGCTCTGAGCTGTATATGTGAGAGGTGCTTTCAGCTCAGTCCTGCTGATGGATACTGATAGGCGGCATTGATGAGCACTGATAGGCGGCATTGACGAGCACTGATAGGTGGCAGTGACGAGCACTGATAGGCAGCTTTGATGAGCACTGATATGTAAGGGGGGGGGGGGGGGCGCCTTCATGGTTTCTTGCACTGGGGCCCTGAAGGATATAGTTACACCTCTGCGGAGCACTGTTCAATCCATCATGCAAAAATGAAGAGTATGGCACAACTGCAAACCTACCAAGACATGGCCGTCCACCTAAACTGACAGGACGGGCAAGGAAAGCATTAATCAGAGAATCAGCCAAGAGGCCCATGGTAACTCTGGAGGAGCTGCAGACTTCCACAGCACAGGTGGGAGAATCTGTCCACAAGACAACTATTAGCCATGCACACCACAAATCCGGCCTTTATGGAAGAGTGGCAAGAAGCCATTGTTGAAAGAAAGCCAAAAGAAGTTCTGTTTGAAGTTTGCGAGAAGCCATGTGTGGGACACAGCAAACATGTGGAAAAATGTGCTCTGGTCAGATGAGACCAAAATTGAACTATTTGGCCTAAAAAAAAAAACGCTAGGTGTGGCGGAAAACGAACACTGAACATCACCCTGAACACACGATCCCCAATGTGAAACATGGTGGTGGCAGCATCATGTTGTGTGGATGGTTTTCTTCAGCAGGGACAGGGAAGCTGGTCAGAGTTCATGGAAAGATGGATGGAGCCAAATACAGGGCAATCTTAAAAGAAAACCTGTTAAAGTCTGCAAAAGACTTGAGACTGGTGCAGAGATTCGCCTTCCAGCAGGACAACGACCCTAAACATACAGCCAGAGCTACAATGGAATGGTTTAGATCAAAGCATGTTCATGTGTTAGAATGGTTCAGTCAAAGTCCAGACCTAAATCCAATTGAGAATCTGTGGCAAGACTTGAAAATTGCTGTTCAGACGCTCTTCGTCCAATGACAGAGCTTGAGCTATTTTGAAAAGAAGAATGGGCAAAAATGTCACTCTAGGTGTGCAAAGCTGGTAGAGACATAGCCAAAAGGACTTGCAGCTGCAATTGCAGTGAAAGGTGGTTCTACAAAGTATTGACTCAGGGGAGCTGAATACAAATACACGCCATACTTTTCACATATTTATTTGTAAAACATTTTGAAAACCATTTATCATTTTCCTTCCACTTCACAATTATGTGCCACTTTGTGTTGGCCAGTCAAATAAAATGCCAAAAAAATACATTTACGTTTTTGGTTGTAATATGACAAAATGTGGAAAATTTCAAGGGGTACAAATATTCTTTTTCAAGGCACTCAGTGGCTGCAACCACTGATCGAGAAACATTTAAGTCCGTTCGACAGAGGTGAATCATTTCATCAATCTTCTGTCAAGCACGAGCAGCCGCACATGAATTTAAATTCTTCCAGTAACTGCTGAACTGGCCGAATTTCAATCCATCTATGGCCAGCTTAAGTATACCCCTGCACCCCTTTTAGTCCTTCCCACCCACTCCGTTGTAGTGTAATTTTTTGATAACCCCACAAAACTGGTTACCGTTAGTGACGTTCCATCGCCGCCATATTGGTACACCTGCACTAGTCTATAATAAGGATACAGAGAGAAGGCGGCAAGCGGACATCTTTTTACACCCACCGGAGTTTTTAATTTCACAGTTATTTTGAACAGTAAATGGAGCTTACTTACATAGTGAAATACGGTATATAAAAATACATGGCACTGTTTTGATGTTACATTTTAAAAGCAGCAGCAAGCCTGGCGATCTCTCAGCTTTGCAAATGTCACAGAACACCGCTGCTTTTAAAATTTAACATCAAAACAGTGTCACATATTTCTATATCCTGTATTTCACTATGTAAGCTCTGTTTACTGATCAAAATAAGTGTGAAATTAAAAACTCCGGTAGGTGTAAAAAGATGTCGGATTGCCGCCTTCTCTCTGTATCCTTAGTATACATTAGTGCGGGTGTAGCAATATGGCGGTGACGGGACATCACTTCCTGTATCCACTTCCTGGGGTGATCAAAAAATGACGCAACACCGGCAATCCTTTAAACAGCACTAAATGCCCAGGGCGTGGGAAAGATTGGTGATTATGTAACCACTCTAGTCACATGATCGGATGCTAGTCTCACCGGCTACCAATCTTTAGTCTGGACTGAGAGCGCCCTTTGACAGCTTGGTCTTTGTGCTGGGAGTGAGCAGCGAACATGCTCTAAGCACATTAACAAATGTCAGCTTTCCAGTGATGCATATGTTCAGTGTGTCGGCATTAAAGTGTTACTAAACCCACAGCAATAAAATCAGTCTGTATATGCAGTAAAGCATGCTTGTTCTACTCATAGTGGAACCTAATGGGGTTAATCCTCCACAAGCTGTTTGATCCTGTCTTTTCTGATCCTCCCCTTCTTCCACTGTCCCCTGATAAGTTCCCGATAACACAGAGTCTATGGAGTCAGGCTGCACATGCTCAGTTTGGTGTGTATTGCTAGAGAATTTTTTTTTTTTCTTGGGAGAGAGCACAGGGTCTTGCAGTCTCATAGGACAGTCAGAAAACTCCTCCTAAAAGCTTAACCAGTGCTTGGCTGGACACTGATAGAAGTCACAAGACTGCTCTGACTGCTGATGAGAAAAGGTATTTAGCAGATTATATTTAGTAAAATAATTGCATTTCCATGTTCTGTGTAGTGTGGGAGACCAGATATACTGAATGCAGGCTCCTGGGTTTAGTAATTTTTTAAAGCCCACCCTTATACCACGACACATGTGTTTGGCAGTGTATATCACTATACTGTACTATTGTTATGACCGGGTTCTGTAAATGCAAATGTGAATCCATCTTTTATTAATGCTAAACTACCTGACAGTGTGTCAATGTTATTTTCCTACAACTTAAGCATCTTTAATAAAAAAAAACACCGGAAAACGATATTGAGAACAAATTTGAAGTTTTCGTCGTTAGCAACTGATCCCTCCGAGTAATTTAACATGAACTCTATGAAGTTGTGGCTTATGACATTTTTCTACAACAGATGATACAGCTTCCATGGAGAGCCAAGAGGTTGCCATGGTGCAATGCTTTTGGTTTTGCTGAGTAGATTTGGGATTAAACCCTCTGGAAATTCAAATGACTTTATGGAAAAAAATTAAATTGGATTTGTAAATTGCTCACTGCAGGCAACATCTCTACTTTCATTCTCATTTTCTTCTCTCCAGGTTTAATGAATCAGCCCCTGAGATCTGAGAGAAACTCACTGAGAGTAAACCGAGTACATGAAAAATAAAGATATTGCCCATAGCAACTATTTCAATGGATCATCACATCTGTAGCTGCTTCCTCTAATTACCTCTCTTCCTTGATATTCTTTCTCACATTTCAGTCACCTTCTTTGTTTCCTATATCCCTATGGAAAACATAGTTGGCTCCTTTCTTACCTTGCAATCAATAAATAAACCTTTCCTGACAGAAACATGGATCATGCCATTTCTATCTATATATTGTTACATTGAATTTACTCAGTTTCATATATACAGTATATATATATATATATATATATATATATATATATATATATACACACTTGTTGACGTTATGCGAGGCGCCGTAATGGACGGGCGATATTTGCAGCCTCGCATGCGATCATTTTGAGGCATTTTTGAGGAATTATGCCATTGTGGAGAAGGAGTGCCTGGCTATCAAGTGGGCCTTAGAGGCCCCAAAATACTACCTACTGGGAAAGTCATTCAGGCTAGTCACCGACCATGCCCCCTTTAAGTGAATGCGTAACAACCGGGAGAAAAATAGCCGGGTGACTAGGTGGTTCCTGGCCCTACAGCTGTTTAAGTTCTCAGTGGAACACCGGGCCGGAAGGCTCCAAAATAATGCTGATGGTCTTTCCTGGGCTCACTGCATGGTCGGGACAGTTTCTCTGCCCCAGGGGCTTGAGCAGAGGGGTATGCGATCATTTTGAGGCGACTACTAGCGAGAGCCCGACCCGGGTTTTGCCAGCCACCGTGCAGGGCTGGTTCCGGGCCGGACTTTCTGATCCACTCAAACCCCTCTCCACCTGCATTTAATGACCAGGATGAGAGCAGAGGAGAGCTCTATCCTGGATCTCAGAGGGAGAAAACTGAGTGAGCTCTGTGTGCCAATTTAGACTCAAAGAACAAGGTTTACACTGTGCTTATGTTTTGTGGGTGTCGGGGACAGCCCCACACTGTATAGAGAGGAATCTAATTGTTTAGTTTAGCGCCGGATGGCAAGGTTTTGTTTTCTGTGGGTTTCAAATGTTTTGAGCTTGCAAACCTGTTATAATAAACCTGGCAAGCTGCCATATTTTAAAGAAACTGACCTCCATGCTGAATATTTTCCCTTGAAAAGTGATCCCCACGAGCTAATCTCCCACACATGGTGGAGTTCAGCGAGGCAACTTTCAAAGATGGAGGAAATGTTGAAGGCCCCGCTGCAAGCCAATGCGGCCCAGCGGGAAACCAACCGACAGGTCACAGAGGCCGCTGCAGCTCAGTGAGAGGAGAGTTGTTAGGCCGTTTCAGCTCAGCGAGAGAAGAGTCGCTAGGCCGCTGCAGCACAACAAGCAGCTCTGCGGGTAACCAACCTCCGGGTCGCAGAGGTCGCTGCAGCTCAGCGAGAGGAGGGTCGCCAGGCTATCGCAGCACAACAAGCAGCTCAACAAGAGATGAACCGACAGTTTTCAGAGGCCCTGCTAGAGTTAAAAAAGGGGCCCGCAACTTCCATGACAGTGGAACCAAAGTTGGTACGCACTTCTTACCATATACAGAAGATGATCCCTGCAGATGACGTGGAGGCGTACCTCACGACCTTTAAAAGAGTCGCTCTTCACAAAGGATGGCCAAAAAAACAGTGGGCGGGACTGCTAGCACTATTCTTGACCAGTGAACCCCAAAAAGCCTATTTTGATCTGGAAACAGATAAGGCCCAGGACTATGAGACCCTAAAGCAGTGGTTCTCAACTCAGGTCCTCGGGACCCACTAACAGGCCAGATTTTAAGTATTACCTTGGGGAGATGCAGACTAGAATACTGCAATCACTGATCAGCAACTGATATCACCTGTGATGTATTTCAGTTATCCTGCAAACCTGGCCTGTTAGTGGGTCCCGAGGACCGGAATTGAGAACCACTGCCCTAAAGGCATAGATACTCACGCATGGGGGTCACCATGGCAGTCCGGGCCCAACGCATGCATCAGTGGACCTACTGCACAGACAAGCCACCCCCGTTTGCAGATGTTCAACCTAGTTCACCTTACCAGGAAATGGCTACAGCCAGAGACTTTGCCAGGTCCCCAGATTGTGGAGAGCGTGGTCATGGACCGCTATCTACGGGCGCTCCCTGCTGCTTTAAGGAAATGGGTCAGCCATGGTTACCCCAAAAACTGCAAGTCAACTGGTGGACCTCGTCGAGAGATACACGGCTGCTGAGGACTTGTTGCGCTCATCTGTGCCCCACTCCAATGTGTCTAGAGGTGAAAGATCGGCAAAGGACCTGGTAAGACTGTTCCAGGCATCAGGGGCTTGGGGAAATTTGATAAGCCTGATATGACTAAAGAGACTGGGGGTTCTAGACCTGAAGAAAGGCCAAAGAAGCCAGGAAGGTCTTGGAGACCCTTGAGAGGACTGGGTACAGAACACACACAGTGCTAGTGATGCCATGCATTGGTCCATATTGCTGCCAATTGCCCCCTGAATGATGAACCCATGCAATGCAGAAGAGTGAGAAGCAAATGTGTGTGATTTTTGTTGATGGGAGACCAGTCACTGCACTGCTTGACTCGGGTAATGTGGTAACATTGGTAAAAAGCAATTGTGTAAACCCTGCAAGGTTACACCCTAGCGCTGTTGAACTCATTTGCATCGATGAGGACACTCGTGACTACCAGACAGTGGTGGTTGAGATTGACACCTGTTGCGGTAGTGTGATTCATACAGTGGGGGTGGTACCTCCACTACTTTATGACGCCCTAGAGGGCAGGGATTTTTCCCAATTCACTGTACTACAACATGACATAATCACGGAGCCAGGGGTCTGTGTAAATGTAAAACCCTACTGAATACAAGAGGCTACACGAGAGGCGGTGGCAAGAGAAATAAAAACCATGTTGGAGTTAGACATGATATAGGAGTCCCACAGCGCCTGGTTGAGCCCTATAGTGCTGGTCCCAAAGCCCGATGGCACTGTCTGGTTCTGTAACGATTTCAGGAAGCTGAATGACGCGTCCAAGTTTGATGCATACCTGATGCCATGGATTGACAAACTTGTGGACAGGTTGGGAGGTGCCCGGTACATAACAACCCTAGACGTAACTAAGGGATACTGGCAGATTCCCCTAACTGAGGCAGCAAAGAAAAAAATGGCCTTTTCTACCCCCAAGGGGTCATTCCAATACAAGCGAATGCCGTTTGGTCTGCATGGGGCCCCTGCATCCTTCCAGAGGATGATGGACAAAACCTTGAGGCCGCATCGGCCCTATGCAGCAGCCTATCTGGATGATGTGGTCCAGATTGGGAATCACATCTGCCCCGGGTGCAGGCAGTGGTCGATTCGCTGAGGGTAGCAGGTTTAACAGCCAACCCAAAAAAGTGTGCCATAGGTCTGGAGGAGGCCAAATACCTTGGGTATGTTATTGGTCCGGGTCTAATCAAGCCCCAGATCAATAACATTGAGGCCATTCAAAAGTGGTCCCAACTGGTGAACAAGAAACAGGTTTGTGCTTTCCTGGGGATTACAGAGTATTACCTACGCTTAATCCCTGACTTTGCCACCATTGCCGTCCTGCTGACCGATCTGACGAATGGTAGAGGGCCAGGAATGGTTACGTGGAATCCTGAAGCTGAGAAGGCCTTCCATAAGTTGAAGCAAGCCCTTTGAGTACAGCCGGTGGTTGTGACCCCAGACTTCACAAAGGAGTTTGTGGTTCAAGCCGACGCCTCTTAGGTGGGACTAGGTGCTGTTCTGTTCCAGATCAGAGATGGTGAGGAGCACCCGGTCCTCTAGGGACAGGAAGCTTAATAGGCATGAAAGGAATTATGCCATTGTGGAGAAGGAGTGCCTGGCTATCAAGTGGGCCTTAGAGGCCCCAAAATACTACCTGCTGGGAAGGTCATTCAGGCTAGTCACCGACTATGCCCCCCTTAAGTGGATGTGTAACAACCGGGAGAAAAATAGACGGGTGACTAGGCGGTTCCTGGCCCTACAGCTGTTTAAGTTCTCAGTGGAACACCGGGCCAGAAGGCTCCAAAATAACGCTGATGGTCTTTCCCGGGCCCACTGCATGGTCGGGACAGTTGCTCCGCCCCAGGGCTTGAGCAGAGGGGGGATATGTGACGTTATGCGAGGCGCCGTAATGGATGGGCCATACTTGCCGCCTCGCATGCGATCATTTTGAGGCAACTAGCGAGAGTCCGACCCGGGTATTGCCAGCCACCGTGCAGGGCTGGTTCCGGCCCAGACTTTCTGGTTCACCCAAACCCCTCTACACCTGCATTTAATGACCAGGAAGAGAGCAGAGGAGAGCTCTATCCTGGTTCTCAGAGGGAGAAAGCTGAGTGAGCTCTGTGTGTTAATTTGAACTCAAAGATCAAGGTTTGCACTGTGCTTATGTTTTGTGGGTGTCGGGGACAGCCCCACACTGTATAGAGAGAAACACAATTGTTTTGTTTAGTGCCGGATGACGAGATTTTGTTTTTTGTGTTTTTTTTTTATATGTTTTGAGCTTGCAAACCTGTAATAAACCTGGCAAGCCGCCAGATTTTAAAGAAACTGACCTTTATGCTGAATCTTTTCCCCTGAAAAGTGATCCCCACGAGCTAATCTCCCACACACTATATTACCAAAAGTATTGTGACACCTGCCTTTACACTCACATGAACTTTAATGGCATCCCAGTCTTAGTCCATAGGGTTCAATATCGAGTTGGCCCACTCTTTGTAGCTATAAGAGCTTCAACTCTTCTGGGAAGGCTGTCCACATGGTTTAGGAGTGTGTCTATGGGAATGTTTGACCATTCTTCCAGAAGTGCATTTGTGAGGTCAGGCACTGAGGTGGATGAGAAGGCCCGACTCGCAGTCTCCGCTCTAATTCATTCCAAAGGTGTTCTATTGGGTTGAGGTCAGGACTCTGTGCAGGCCAGTCAATTTCTTCCACCTCAAACTCACTCATCTTTATGCACCTTGCTTTGTGCACCGGTGTGCAGTCATGTTGGAACAAGAAGGGGCCATCGCAAAACTGTTCCTACAAAGCTGGGAGCATGAAATTGTCCAAAAGGTCTTGTTATGCTGACACCTTAAGTTTTCCCTTGACTGGAATGAAGGGGCCAAGCCCAAGCAATGAAAAGGAACCCCACACCATAACTCCCTCTCCACCAAATGATTTGGACCAGTGTACAATGCAAGGTCCATAAAAACATGGATGAGCGAGTTTGGGGTGGAGAAACTTGACTGGCCTGCACAGAGTCCTGACTTCAACCTGATAAAACATCTTTAGAATGAATTAGAGTGGAGAATGCGAGCGGTGCCTTCCCCTCCAACACCAATGCCTGACCTCACAAATGCGCTTCTGGAAGAATGGTCAAACGTTCCCATAGACACACTCCTAGACCTTGTGGACAGCCTTCCCAGAAAAGTTGAAGCTGTTATAGCTGCAAAGTGTGGGCCAACTCAATATTGAACCCTATGGACTAAGACTGGGATGCAATTAAAAATCGTGTGTGTAAAGGCAGGCGTCTTAGTAGCTTTGTAGTGAGCCTTTCAGCTTTTATCAGCGTTAATGCACTAGCGTTTTTTTTTTTTTTCAATGGATCCAAAACGACCAGAGCAACGTTTTTGAGCGTTTATCAGCGTTTTTAAGCTTCCAGCGTTTTTTGTGGTCAGAAGAGCGACTCTTGAACGCCAATTCAGGGCGTTCAGATAACAGCCGATAAACACAAATGCTGTTAAACGACAATAAACGTCCATGTGTGCATGGACACATAGGATAACATAGAGGGGCATTTATGGGCTGTTAAAAAAAAACACCCAAACGACCATAAACGGAAGTTTATCAGCTTCAGTGTACATGGAGCCTTAGGCCTCTTGCACACAATACTCCTGTGTGAGTATCTACTTTTTCAGCCTTCTCTCTTTTTTTGTATGTATTTGCGCATACTCTTGTGCATATGCGGTCGCGCATATGCGCGTATTTGCGTGCAAAACACGCTAATTTATTCTCACATTCGCAATAGGTTATGGCCATTCGCGTGCAAACACGCGCATAAGGCGTAAATTACTGACCAAAAATGCAAATTTTTCTATTTTTTTTTTTACTGAAGAATACACCCTTGTTTACGCACCTGTGTGCATAGGCACATTACAATGAATGGGTTGTATTTTAGCTCAGTAAAAAATAAGCTGTACTGAGCATTTTTAAGCTGCAGTGTGCAAGAGGCCTACCTGTATTTTTGTCTTTGTAATTGGCAATGGGCAATGATTCATTTGTGGGCACATCCCAAAAATACATTGCAAAAGAGTAGGACATTGTTATGTTTCGTATTCAAGGCAGGCAGGAAAATCTCGAAAGGGAAGGGCTTTTTTTGTCACAATCAGGAGGAGTTATTTCCTACTGCAGACTATAATCAGATATTGCAGGTTGCCAAGTCTGACGTTATTCCCAAGGCAAGACTGAAATTCAGATCATAACTTACAGTGTGAGTAACTTCATCACACTGTATGCAAAACCAATGTCTACACAAATACAAATTGTTATAAAATAAGGAGCCATAGAAATGAATAAGGACAAGGCATAACCAGCAAAAGTGATTTTTCTGTAACCCCAAAAGTGATTTTTCTGTAACCCCCCCCCCCAAAAAAATAGAAATAAAAAAAAACAAAAGCAGCCTTTAACGAATTCTATTGTTGCCATAACAAAAATCCTAAGTGCGTATATAAATATATGATTTAAATAATATACTGTATTTACTGACATTCTTATGCAAACTTGGTTAGTAACTCATTTTTGTGCTCAATATAGCAATCTCTGCTACACTCAGCGGCGGTCGGTCAATAAGGGGCGCAGGGACCGCCGCCCCCCCCCCCATCTCCATGTGGGGCGCCGGACTCATCGTTTTTTTTTTTTTGAAGCACAGAATTAGAGACTGAGACTCTAATTGGCTTCAAAAAGTTTGGGGCGCAGAACCCACCCACTTGTAACATTAGTGAATCAATATTCGCTATTGTCTTCCGGCTTCTGCTCCCGGCCAATCAGGACAGGAGACGAATCTTAAGACTGGATTAGCCGGGAGGCGAACCCGGGAAGCCGTGACCTGGATGGGGTAAGTGCGGACCTGGCGGGGGGGGGTTTGTTTGCCACCCCCCCTCAAAAAAATGGAGCACCAGCCGCCACTGGCTACACTGTGCACATATAGCATCTCTAGCTCAAAAGTATGACAAGCATTAATGCCTAGTACACACGGTGCAACCGTCGTACAACCGCACGATCAACTTTGCCCAAAATCGGCTGTTGGCGGTTGTGTCTTGCGTACTGACATGAGTCAAGTAATCGTACAACAAAGCCGAACGTGGTGACGTGCTACGAGCGTCTAACAAGGAAGTTCAGGTGAATGTGATTTGTGAATTAGGAACGTAGGTTTACATGAACAGACACTTCCGGGCGTTCCTGACTTCTGAGCATGCGTGTTTTGCACGTACATCTTTTGTTGTTTTCTAGTTTGCTCAGCCAACTTCTGTTGTAAGACTGTTGAACATCGGCTGTTGTAATCGCGGTCAGATTACTGGATCACAACAAGCTGTTGTAGGAGACCGTTGTTGTACGACCGTTGCATTGTGTGTACGGGTCATAAATCTTATTCCTGCTGTAAGGGCCATGTCTGATGGAAGCTTGTGCCACTGGTGACAATTCAGCAGCAGCATATTTAAACCCCAAACCAAAATGTAATGTATTGCAGCTAGCCAGGTATTAGATGTAGCGTCGCATTCATTTTCTTTTTTCTATTCATTTTGTTTTATTTTCACCTTTTTAATCCTGTAAATACCACATTTTTGGACCCTTGGTGACCACCCTCACTCCTCCACTGTGTCTATGGTGGGAACCTTGCTTGTCACAGGCTGCATTTCAAACATGTCTTACTAACTTTATCTCCATTACATGAGAGTGGAGGATTAGTAGTTTACAGAAGGAAAACAGGATTGTGTTTTCAGTTCAGCTCAGAGTAAGGGCCTGTTCACACCAAAATACAATGAAAAATGCACAAAGCATTGTGTTCACACGCGCTTGCAGGCGTTTTGAATCACAATGCGCTGCATTACGTTTCTGTGTGTGTTCAGATGCATTTGTTCAGTGCATTTCTTTTTTTAACGTTTTTTTCCACAACCTTTTTTTTTTGTGTTGCATTTACATAAATTTGGGTGCATTGCGAAAAAAATGCAGCCTGCTCTGCTTTTTTCAAACTCATGGAACCTCAACAGACTGGTGTGAACTACACTCTTTGAGAAACATTTCCTCACTACCTGTCCAATGCTCACTGGAGAGTCATCCAATGTGGATCACTCTTCAAAGACCATATATTGTGTAACGGAGCCCTATTACTGTTTCTTTCTTGTAATTATTAGTGGTCTAGAGAGTATGATCTGTACATAAAAATCTTAATTTATGCCAATAGCCCTACTCAAAGTATATCCCTCTATAGTGTCTACTTGTCTCAATTAAGTGTCATTTCTGTCTACTGCTTCATTCCTCTGCTATCTGCATGAATCACTTCTGACAAGTTTTCCGGACGCCAAGAGAAAAAAGGTGACAAGGAGGGATCTTCAGCTGACTGACAGCCATAGCTCTGCTGCTGTGTGAAGAGGGGTGTGTCCCATCCCTCCAATCAGCTCTCAGAGCTCTGCAGAGTGTAACTTCATTTTTCTGCCCCCCTTTTTTTTTTTTTTTTTGACAGCTCACAAGCTTTATAAATTCTGCACTTTGACTGGGTGCAGAGCTCCACCCAAAACTGAAACCTTCACTTATCTGCTTCCCCCCCGGTGTCACATTTGGCACCTTTCCGGGGGGAGGGGGGAACGTGTAACTGTTTTTGACAGGTACCCATTCCTATTTCCGCGAGACTGTGCCGCGGCGCCATCCCTCAGAAGTTCACCCCCCTTCCTCCGTCGTGGGGCCAGTTAGAAAGTGCAGCGCACTTGGCGCATGCGCAGTAGGGAACTGGCTGTGAAGCTGAAAGGCTTCACTGCTGGTTTCCACTCACCATGAATGGTGGCGGCAGCACCCGTAAGCCGATCCGAAAATCAATTGGGGTGCCGACATCTCGGGAACCCAGGACAGGTAAGTGTCCTAGTATTAAAAATCAGCAGCTATAGTATTTGTGGCTGTTGACTTTTAATTTTTTCATGGGGGGGGGGGCCCTCCTCTTCAACTGGGAGGATTTGTTTGATCTCTATGTATCACATGAGGCTCACTTCAATGGGTATATGTAAGGGTTTAAAGTATATGTGAACCCTCACCGTGTAAAACAACCCATTCAGATTAAAATAAAAATGCCGTATATATAAAAACTACAATATACCGTACTTATCGGCATATAACACGCACCCTAATTTTAAGAGGGAAGTTTCAGGAAAAAAACTTTCCACAGCCCACTGCACATTATGCAGCACACTTTACATTACACAGCTCCCTGCACATGACGCAGCCCCCTGCACATGACCCAGGCCCCTGCACATGACGCAGGCCCCTGCACACGACGCAGGCCCCTGCACACGACGCAGGCCCCTGCACACGACGCAGGCCCCTGCACACGACGCAGGCCCCTGCACACGACGCAGCCCCCTGCACACGACGCAGCCCCCTGCACATGATGCAGCCCCCTGCACACGACGCAGCCCCCTGCACATGATGCAGCCCCCTGCACACGACGCAGCCCCCTTTTACATTACGCAGCCCCCTGCACATTACGCAGCTCCCTTGCACTCCCAGGAGACTCCCAGTCTCCTGGGACAGCACTGCCAGCATACTCTAAAGTTAAGAAAAAAATCACTGGAAGTCCATTCTCATACACTGCTCCTCCTGTGTCACTCTCATTGTAAATGGAAGCTTCTAAATACCTAATGAATGCCGTTCTTTCATGCTACCCGGTCTTCTGTTATTTTCATGGGCAGCCACGTGACCACTCTCCTCCTCCAATCTAAAGCTGCATTCGTCGAAGGAGAAGGAGCGGGAGTAGGAGACTGGAGAACGGAGCTAATGAGGTATTTAGAAGTTTCCATTTACATAGAGAGTGACACAGGAGGAGCAGTGTATGAGGGGCTGGCAATTGATTTTTTTCTTAACTTCAGACTATGCTGGCAGTGCTGTCCCAGGGCCAGGAGAGGCGGGGCCAGCCTGACACCCCCCTCCCCCAGTGTGTGGCACCTGGGACGGACCGCCTGATCCCCGCTGGTAAAAAAACCCCCAAAAAACGGCGTATAACATGCACACACTGTTTGCCCTCTATTTTCAGGGGGAAAAAAGTGTGTGTTATACGCCGATAAATACGGTAAATACTTTTATTAAGTAATTATTTATTTTAAATAAGAGATTGCATGATCTCTGTTCTCAGTTGCATAAGGGGCATGGAGAGGTAGGGGTGGAGACTGCCAGAGGGAGGGTCAACAGGAGGCAGAGAAAGAGCAGTGCAGTGATCTTCCCAGTGATTAGCTGTGTGGGGGTGGGCGTGCCAGCACAAGTCTGACCATTGGAATACAGGTAGTCTGTGCCCCCAAATAAAATACAAAGAAGAAAACTGACCATGCTGGGGTGGATGTGCTTCCATGCCTGGTGTGGTCAGATAAAAATAGAAAAGCAGGGGGACTGCCAAGATCAGCAGATATTTCACAAAGCAAGCAATACAGAGAACAGGATACTTTTTATGCAAGTACATGGTAGAACGGACACATATAAGGAATATGAAATGTTGGGGTAGCATACACTTTAAATGTTTAACAGAACATATGTAAAATGTACATGGGCAGTGTTTAACGTTATAAGTAAATCTAAATAATGCACAAAAAAAGGATATGTGCTTTTCATAATAGGAGTCTAACAGGCCGTAAACTAATTTAGTAACATAACTTACACTTTGATTTATTTTCCATTTCTGTCTTCGCCGATTCATGTGATGTCACTGCTGGTGGCATTTTTTTCCCCATTGCCTGAAATAAAACAGAACATATTAGGTTTCAGTACACTAATACATGATAGACAGACTTCATATGGAAAGACTGCTGTACATTGAAATGGAACTTCGTGATTTCATTTTTGAGATGGGAATGAACAGTTTTTACTGCTGTGTTCCCAGGGGGTGACTTCCATTCACTTCCTGTGTGGTAACTGGGGTTGGAAGTAACAGAAAATTTCCTAAAAGTAATATTGCAAGAGTTAACAGGGACTCACTCTAAAACTAAAATTTAGTTCTATTTATTCCAAGTCATCTTTGTGTAGAAAAACATCTAATTCTAAACATGGATGTAAAAGATCTTAAATCTGATAAAGTTGGTAATATATGTCCTTAAATTTACAAATACTAGATAAATATAGAGATAATAATAGTATTTTGTGTGATATTATCCATTTCGGGATAAACAGAATTACCAAAGCCTGTCATCAATGTCTATCATTAGGCTTACTAACAGGAAAACAACTGTGCAGGTACAATATTGTCTATTCTCACAGAATATCTACATTTTTATCTGAATTTTCAGTCCTCCTAAGCACCTCAATCTCATACATACTGTATCAGTACAATATTTAGCACAATATCGGTTTCAGTGGTTCTGTAACTGGAGCTCTTGAGCAAAGTACCAGAATGTACCATATTACCAAAACAGGTTTTTATAAGCCAGTTGGGGTAAGTTACAAGATGCAGATATGGTATCCTTAAAGGAGAAGTAGGGCCAAAGCTCTTTTGGCCTTGCTTCTCCTGTAGGTCACAGGAGTGCACTTCGTTCTGTACTTCCGTGACCCACATTCAGCTGACAGAGGATTAAAGTGACAGCACCCAGCCACTCCAGAATCTCGAGGGATCCAGACTTTAAAAGAGAAGTTTGAGACAAGTAACCTATCTCACGATTGGAAGATACCCACCGGGAGGCTACTTGAAATAATCTGGCAGGAGATGAAATCAATAATGGGAGCTAGTGGCTTTAATAAAAATACACCAATATGGAATAACTCCAAGTATGGGGAATTGGAAAACCTTTGATCTATGGAAAACTAAGGGGATATTGCATATGCATCAGCTATTTGTAAATTATAATTTAAAGACATTGAACAACTTAGTCAAGAGTTCGGAATCCCTAAAAAGAGGTTCTTTCAATACCTACAGTTACGCCATGCTATACAAACACAGGCTCGTACCCAGTCACTGAAATATAACAATATAGCATCTATTACTAGACTGTTTAATGGCAAGAAAAAAAAAAAGGACTCATTTCCAAAAATGTATAGTATTCTGCAGGGTAAACGTCAGGATGCATACACTATACCATCAAGAGTACATTTGGAGAGAGATTTAGGTCATATAACAGATGACCAGTGGAATATGGCGTTGGCCACTCTGCCAGTGGTCTCTTTATCCCCATAACAAAGACTGACCCAATTGTTTATCTTACATAGAACATATCACACCCCCGAGAAATTATTCAAGTGGCACCGCAAGGAGTCACATCTCTGCCCTAGATGCAACAAGGGCCCGGCTAGCTTGATGCATATGCTCTGGAGATGCCCTAAACCACACCATTACTGGCTTGATATTTGCGAGGAGGTGAGAGACATCTTCGGGGCAGATTTGTTGAAAAACCCAGGCATGTGTCTTTTGGGCATAGCGGGAGACTCATTGCGGTTATCCAAGGATTAAGTCTCAATCTGTAGGATCCTGTACCAGGCCCGGAAACTTATAGCCTAAAAATGGATGTCCCCACATCCACCCACAAGGGCAGAATGGAGACAACAAATGGATATTATTCTGACTAAAGAAAAATATGCATACTTACATCAAGATTGTCCAGAAAAGTTTAAAAAAATCTGGGAAAAATGGTTGGCAACATCGGAAACCTCAGACTAATTAACGACAACCACTTGGGTAATAGGATCTGTCTCTGACATCTTTTATATAGGATTGAGGAGCTAGTAGCTATTGAGTGAAGAGAGGAAGTGTGAGAGAGACTTGTCTTTTTTTATTTCTGTCCCCCTCCTGCTCTGCAGGGAGAACTGAGCAATCAAACACCGCTGGTCGCTCAGTTCTCCCCCTCCTTTCTGTCAGTCACTGGTTCTCTGCTCTGCCTCCATCATTCACTGGAGCGCTGGGCTGTGGAGGGGGTAGGAGCAGCTGGCTCAGGATCTCGATGGATTGCTGACAGGCTGAGCCAGCTGCTGGTCCAGGCATTTGGGTGGACAGGCTGAATGATGTCAGCTGACAGCAGATTTTAGACCACTGTCGGCTGAAAATGGGTCATAGGAGTGCAGTTCGTTCTGCACTCCTGTGACCCATTTTCAGCTGACAGTGGGCTAAAATCTGCTTGGGAGAAGTATGGCTAAAAAGCTTTGGCCATACTTCCTCTTTAATGTCAGGATCCACGCCACTGAGAACCTGAGCCAGCCACTCCCGCCCCCTCCACAGCCCGGCTCTCCAGTTAGCGCTGGAGGGGCAGAACACAGAACAGTGAATATCACCGGCTCTTTGCTCAGTTAAGATCGACAGATGAGCAATCAGCAGTCTTTGATCGCTCAGTTCTTGGTCTTAGAGGCAGCAGGGGACCAATGCTGCATCCACCTAGGTGATTATGCACATTTATTTTTTTTTCAAACCCAAACTTCTCTTGTAAGAAAAAAACTCTATAAGAGATCCGAATTTTACTAATCAGGTTGCATTTGCTCTGTCTAATGCATTTTGGAAGTGAATTGTGGGTATGTTAACCAGCATTAGTCAGGTATATTATGGGTACTGTCTCCATTATTCTGTTATATTATGTGCACGGTCTCCACTATTCTTTTATATTATTGGCACGGTCTCCACTATTCTTTTATATTATGGGCACGGTCTCCACTATTCTTTTATATTATGGGCACGGTCTCCACTTTCAGACTCCCCTTCCTATGTCCAGGTACTCCCCCCCTCCTTCCTTTGACCCGTGATTCACTTTCTTTTACTCCTTCCACCCCCCCCCCCCCCTTTTTTCCCTCTCCCCTTTCCATGTTTTCTCATTCTTTAAACGCTTCTAATTCTATTTTTGCAAATACTTGAGAAAATTTGAGTACAACATTTGCCAAGATGTTAGGCAGTATACTGCACATGTTCCAGATTTCTGCATTTGTGTAATCTTGAGGTACAGATTCAATATGTTCGCACCTATCGACCTCTTGAACTTTTTTCTATATCACTGTCTGCACACATTCCTGATTGTGTAACTCTTTGGTGATGTGGCAATGTTTCCATAGACGAATAAAGAAAAAAAAGAATCAATCAGAATTGACACCACAGAAGCTTTTTGCAATTAGGTTAAACCACTTGCCCTCTGGAAGATGTACCCCCCTTCCTTCATGACCAGGCCATTTTTTGCTATACAGTGCACTGCGTTACTTTAACTGACAATTGTGCGGTCTTGCAAACATATACAATAAAAAAATTGAAAAAAAAATCTAATTTCTTAATAACATTTCACCAATATGAATTCTGCTACAAATTTTTGGTTAAAACATCCCAATTAATGTATATTGATTGGTTTGCAAGTTATAGCATTTAAAAACGATGGTATCTAACAAAAGTTTTTTTCTTTTCATGTGACAACACTGAAGAAATGACACTTTGCTACAATGTAAAGTAGTGAGTGTACAGCTTGTATAACAGTGTAAATTTGCTGTCCCCTCAAAATAACTCCACACACAGCTATTAATGTCTAAACCGCTGGCAACAAAAGTAAGTACACTCTTAAGTGAAAATGTCCAAATTGGGCCCAACTAGCCATTTTCCCTCCCCGTGTCATGTGACTCGTTAGTGTTACAAGGTCTCAGGTGTGAATGGGGAGCAGGTGCTAAATTTGGTGCCATCGCTCTCACTTTCTCATACTGGTCACTGGAAGTTCAGCATGGCACCTCATGGCAAAGAACTCTCTGAGGATCTGAAAAAAAGAATTGTTGCTCTAAATAAAGATGGCCTACGCTATAAGAAGATTGTCAAGACTATGAAACCGAGCTGTAGCACTGTGGCCAAGACCATACAGTGGTTTAACAGGACAGGTTCCACTCAGAACAGGCCTCGCCATGGTCGACCAAAGAAGTTGAGTGCACATGCTCAGCGTCATATCCAGAGGTTGTCTTTGGGAAATAGACATACTAATAGAGTACTGCCAGCATTACTGCAGAGGTTGAAGGGGTGGGGGGTCAGCCTGTCAGTGCTCAGACCATACGCCGCACACTGCATCAAATTGGTCTGCATGGCTGTCGTCCCAAAAGGAAGCCTCTTCTAAAGATGAAGCACAAGAAAGCCCGCAAACAGTTTGCTGAAGACAAACAGACTAAGGACATGGATTACTGGAACCATGTCCTGTGGTCTGATGAGACCAAGATAAATGCATTTGGCTCAGATGGTGTCAAATGTGTGTGGCGGCAACCAGGTGAGGAGTACAAAGACAAGTGTGTCTTGCCTACAGTCAAGCATGGTGGTGGGAGTGTCATGGTCTGGGGCTGTATGAGTGCTGCCAGCACTGGGGAGCTACAGTTCATTGAGGGAACCATGAATGCCAACATGTACGGTGACATACTGAAGCAGAGCATGATCCCTTCTTTTTGGAGACTGGGCCGCAGGGCAGTATTCCAACATGATAACAAAACCCAAACACACCTCCAAGACAACCACTTCCTTGCTAAAGAAGTTGAGGGTAAAGGTGATGGACTGACCGAGCATATCTCCAGACCTAAACCCTATTGAGCATCTGTGGGGCATCCTCAAACGGAAAGATGGAGGAGCGCAAGGTCTCTAACATCCACCAGCTCCGTAATGTTGTCATGGAGGAGTGGAAGAGGACTCCAGTGGCAACCTGTGAAGCTCTGGTGAACTCCATGCCCAAGAGGGATAAGGCAGTGCTGGAAAATAATAATGGCCACACAAAATATTGACACTTTGGGCCCAATGTGGACATTTTCACGTAAGGATGTACTCAGTTATGTTGCCAGTGGTTTAGACATTAATGGCTGTGTTGAGTTATTTTGAGCAGCAAATTTACACTGTTATACAAGCTGTATACTCACTACTTTACATTGTAGCAAAGTGTCATTTCTTCAGTGTTGTCACATGAAAAGATATAATATAATATAATTTTTACAAAAATGTGAGGGGTGTACTCACTTTTGTGAGATACTGTAACTGCCATCTGAGCCTGCAATGGTCAATATGATTTTAAACTTTGCCGTTACCCAGTACATCAAGAAGCTGAAATTTGGGGGTGTGCTTGGGAACAGCAGATTAACGTTTTTCAAAGAAAAGGAAACAGAAGGAATGGAAACAGAAAGTGATGCAGCAAAAAGAAAGAAAACAATGTTCAGAATATGAAATGAAACTACAACTAAATGCAGAAGTTATTTATATCTTTATATATAAAGCCTGGAGAATTTGCAAGGTAAGGTTCTTCACCCTAGAAGCAAAAAAAGTAAAAGTCAGCAGCGACAAGCGGAACTTCCCCTTTTGGGTGAATTTCCGCTTTAGGATTAAGAAGTCTTTGAAACAGATTCCAGAGGCCATTGCTGCTGGTGAGCACCATTATGAATGGATCCAATGGAACATTTTCGACACATCTTAAATGTCAATAAAATGTTTGAACAGGATCAGTTTGCACTATCTGATAAAACAAAAAAGTCAGTGAGCCTCCTTTCCTCTCCTTTTAGGAAATTCAATTTAACCACTTCAGCCCCGGAAGTATTTCCCACTTGAGGATCAGAGCACTTTTTGCGATTCGGCACTGCGTCATTTTAGCTGACAATTGCACGATCGTGCGACCTTGTACCCAAACTAAATTTGCATCCTTTTTTCCCCACAAATAGAGCTTTCTTTTGGTGGTATTTGATCGCCTCTGCGTCATTTCTGATCACCGCTATAAACAAAAGAAGAGTGACAATTTTGCAAAAAAAAACAGTTTTTAATTTTTGCTAAAATACACATCCAAAAAAAAAAATATAAAAAAAATTTTTTTTTTCATTGGTTTTGGCCAATTTATATTCTTCCTCATATTTTTGGTAGAAAAAAATCGCAATCAGCGTTTATTGATTGGTTTGCGCAAAAGTGGCCGCGTTTATGGATGATGAGAATTCATTTCTGGGGTTTTTATTTTTTTTTTTATTTTTTACTAGTAATGGCAGCAATCGGCGATTTTTAGCGGTACTGCGATATTGCAGCGGACATGTCGGACTATTTTGACACTTTTTTGGGACCAATGACATTTATACAGGGATCAGAAATTTAAATGTCTACTGATTACTGTATAAATGTCACTGGCAGTGAAGGGGTTAACCTGCAGGGGACAGGGAAGGGGTTAGCTGTGTTCCCTGGGTGTGTTGTAACTGTGGGGGGGCTGGGCTACCATGGGCATAAGAGATCTAACTGATCCCAGTGACAGGGATCAGTAGATCTCCTTTGCCCCCACTAACAGAGCGGGGAATCGCCGTGTTTACATCAGCGGTTCCCCCGCTCTTTAGCTGTGGCCACTCATCGCGGCTCGCCCGCGGACATCAGGTCCGCCCGAGCCGCGGGCACACTCCTCAGGCTCCCCTAGCGGCCACCCGCAGATCGCCGCTTATTTCGATTCGCGGGAAGCGTCCACACCGCCGCAGTAAATATCCTGCGAGGTGGGGAACTAACTTGTGACAACCACTTTAACCTACAGGTAAGCCTATGATAAGGCTTACCTGTAGGTGCACTGCATATCTCCTAAACCTGTATGGTTCAGGAGATATGCAGTGTTTAAGCTGTGCTAACCTCATGTCGGCACATGCGCAGTGAAGGAATGGCCTGCGTGCCGTTCCTCCACTGCGACCGTGCCGTGACTGGCGGCTCCCGCGCGCATGCCGTCTTCAAGGCCCCAGAAGGAAGAGGGGCAGAAGATGGATGCTGCCAGCAGAGGGGACAGCGCTGGACGCCGCAGGCTTCGTTTGCAGGTAAGTGGCACATAATGGGCTACTATGCGATGCATAGTAGTCCATTGTGTTTCTACTTTACAGGGGAACATAGAGGAAGTAAACCCCATCTAAACTCCTTGCCTTCAGTCTTGCACAGTTGTACAGGTTCCTCTTCTGTACTGAAAAAGCTTACTGTCATTTCACTGCACACTGTGAGATTCTTACAGTGTGCATAAGAAGCTGATGCAACTCAGATAGACCATGCCTCATTTCCTGGGGCGGTAGGATTTCCATCATTAACTAGCTCTTTTCTCCCACACGTTATTAAACTTTCCCAGCCTGCCCCTAATATTCATTGGCTTTTAGTTCAATAATGAAGGCTTGGCATTACATGTGGGCATTACCTAGGGCAGCATATATGCAAATACAGTCTGCCTAGGACTCCTACTCCTCCAGACCGATATCCACCCATTAAGGCTTTTTGATATTTGTATAACTGTTACCAAGGGCCAGCTTGCTGCTTGCATCCTTTTGAGAGGTGTATTGGGCAGGGTGCTGTGATTTTTTTTTATGAAGCTAAGTAGATCACCCCTCTCACCAGCCATGATCTGCCTGTGTTGTATAAGGAAGCATAGAGACCCAGGTGGTCTAAAATAAAGTATGTGTTAGGAAAAGAATCTGTGGCTGAAATGGACTTGTGTGCGTGCCTGTGCGCGCGCCCCCATGAGCACACACGTGCCGGAAACGGCGCCAAACGGCTCTTTTTAAGCTGACAACACCCAGCAGCCAGTGCTGTCTGTTCTACAGCGTGCGAGTGTTCTAGAGTTACCGGTATCCTGATTTCCTGTTCCTGCGCCCCGGCCTGTCTCTGACGTTGATTGATCTCTGCCTGCACCAACCCCAGCTTGCCCACGACCATTATTCTGCCTGATCCTTGAGTACTTCGCTGCCTGCCTGTTGACGATCCTGCCTGCACCTGACGACCCCCCTGCCTACTCCTTCTGTACCGCTTAGCCAGCCAGTTGCCGCCCCCGCCTGCACGACTACTCTACTACTGCACAAGCCTCAACCGGACCCTTCACACCACCACCAGTGATCCAGTCCGACCCTCGTGCCCACCTGTGCTCTTGCACCTCATGTCTGCTCTACCAGGGGTTCCCGAGCCAGGGCCGTAAGAGTGGTTGCTTCCTGCACAAGACAGACTCCACCACCAGGTGCGTGACAGTATGTAAGGAAAATAGAAAGGTTTTATTTAAAGAGGATCTAATGGCTTAAGGTTTTTCTCATCTTACCTTCCAGGATGGCAACACCTGAAAGATGATAGGCTCCTCCCTACAGGAAACACAATCAGTTCACAGTTGTTTAAAAGGACTCACCTTACCCCTTGTACCTCAGTATTGATTGAGTTTCTCCCACAGTGAAACGTTTGTTATTTTTCTCTGATCAGAAGACCAGAGAAGACCTGTTCAGAGCAGGAAGAGGGTGGAGCATGCCCAGCGCGACCCAGGAAGTGGGTTTAAAGCGCGGAGGATACGCTGGACCCGCGCGGCTGTGGAGGCTGAGGAACTCCTGTTTGCACCAGGACTCAGTGGGCTAAAAGTCTGCCAAGACCCACCTCATGAAGAAGGAAGATGGAAAGGCAGCATAGGTGGCTGCAGGCAAGAGCAAGCCGGGGCAGGTTAAGTGCCTTTTACCTATTTTGGAGGGTGACACTTGGCTAGCCCTTAGTAGTCCCTGGTATACCACCATGCTCTAACTTCTGGGGATGGGCACCTGCTGCCATGGTAGAGGGGGCAGGAAGAGTGACTGTTGGTTGTTTCCTCTTCTCTTGCAGACTCCCCAAGTGGAGCTCAGGAGGTCTCTGACAAACCACCTTCTACATCCGCTAGCACTAGTGCCTCTAAAAAGTGCGATAATTGTCTAAGTCTCACACCAAGCCATTTTGTTATAAGTGCATTAACAAACTGGCTGAGAAAGAGGCCTCAGGGTTAATGAAAGGTTTCCTTAAAAGCGTTCAAGAGGAAATGTTGGCCATTATTCAATCTTTCCGCACCTCTGCAGCCACACCCCAGGTATTAGACTCAGAGGAACTCACCCCTGGAGAGGGCCTCTCATCGCAGAAGAGTTTACTCTCCAAACCTGGACTAAGTGTCCTCTTGCCACTGTCTCAGGGACCTCCCCTGGCTCAGGCCAGGGAAGAGGAGGAGTTGGAGGAGGCAGAAAGCCAGGCAAAATCTGGACAGTGATGTAGAAGACATTAAGCAGGCATCTTTTTGGCCTGCAGGACTTGGAGGGACTCCTTCAGGCTATTTATAACACTGAAGAGATCCCTGAACCAGTCAAGGAAATCTCTGCACAAGATAAGATGTACGGGGGTTAGTAAAAAAACAGTTAAAGGTATTTCCCCTTCACCAGTCCTTTAAGGATTTAGTTCTTCAGGAATGGGAGTTTCCTGAAAGGAGTCTGGTCAGACCTAAAACCTGGAAAAGAAAAACCCTGGAAACCTGGAAAAGAAAACCCACGCAGGCACAGGGAGAACATGCAAACTCCAGGCAGGTTGTGTTGTGGTTGGGATTCAAACCAGCGACCCTTTTGCTGCCAGGCGGATGTGCTATCCACTACACCACTGTGGATCATAGATCAGAATCCCTGCTGAAAAAAGCGTGGGAAGCCAATTCCTCGGCTATGGCCCCAGCATTAGCAGCAACCTGCATGGCCAGGAATGTGGACATCTGGATACAATGATTTGGTAAACACCTCTCACAGGGTAATACGTCTCAGGAAGTCCTAGATACCCTTTTGGTGATAGAGAAGACTGTAGCCTTCCTGGCAGATGCGGCTGTGGATTCTGTAAAAGCCTCAGGCAAAACAGGTGCCCTGATTAATTCGGCCAGCAGGGCCATTTGGGTTAAAGCCTGGTAAGGCGATCTCACTTCAAACGCCAAAGTTTGCGGTCTGTCCTTTGAAGGGTCATTGTTGTTTGGGCCAGGCCTAGATAAGGTGTTGGCCAGGTCCTCAGAGAAAGGGAAGAAATGTCCTGTCAAATCCTGATGGGAAACGTACAGGACATTTTTTCGAGGCCCCTCGGGACAAAACCAACTAAGAAAGAACCCAACAAAAGGTGGGGTACGGTAGAGGTAGACAAAAAGGTAATTTGCTCTTTCCCTGGCCAAAACACTAAAGGCACCAAGTGACACCAGAATCAAAGTAGGGGGCAAGCTGTCTCATTTCAGCTCCCAGTGTTAGAAAATTTCAGACAGCCCTTACATCATCAGTCTGATCAGAGAAAGTTACAGTCTAGAATTCTCATCAGAGCCCCCCACTTATGATCACTTTGACACATCCTCCAAAGGATGCATTAAAAAAGAAAGCCCTACTAGAAGGGATTCATAAACTGGTGGAACAACAAGTGGTAGTTCCAGTACCAGAAGACCAGCTTTACAAAGGCTTCTACTCCCACATTTTCGTGGTACCCAAACCTTCAGGAAAGTACCGCCTCATCATAAATCTCAGGAACTTAAACAAGTTCCTATAATACAAGAAATTCTCCTTGGAGAGTATTTATTCTGTGTGGAAAAACCTCCTAAAGGATGTTTTCATGACTACCCTGGATCTCAGGGATGCCTATTTGCATGTCCTGATCTTCCCAGGACATCAGGCATTCCTGAGATTTGCCATGGTAACCCAGGAAGGGGTGCGCCACTGGCAATTCAGGGGACTTCCTTTCGGATTGGCTGCAAGTCCAAGGATCTTCATGAAGATCCTAACAGAGGCAGTATCATATCTCCACCTCCAGGGGATAGCGTTAATCCCTTACCTGGACGACTTTCTCACCTTCGGTTAGTCAGCCGCTCAGGTGGAGGCAGACACCCAAAGGGTGATCTCTGTGCTACAAAAACTGGGCAGGCTGGTGAACATGGAGAAATCATCCCTGGAACTAGCTCGGGTCCAAACCTACCTAGGCTACCAGGTAGATTTGTGGGCTCAAAGGCTTTTTCTCCCAAGGGAAAAGGTGGAGAAAATAGTCACAGCCGTGAAAAGGCTGATAGGAGCCCCTGTGTGTTCCAGGAGGGAGATCCTCAGGGTCCTGAGACTCATGTCGGCCAGCATTCCAGCAGTTGTGTGGGCACAACTGCACTCAAGAGACCTGCAATTTTTCCATCTTTCCTCTTCGGTCAAAAGGAACGAATCCCTAGACGAAAGTCTAAGCATCACCCCTCAGGTAAAAGGCTCCCTAAAGTGGTGGTGAATTTCAAGCAACCTGGAAAAAGGCAGACCCTGGAGTCAGTGGGATTCACTAAAGGTCACCACAGATGCAAGGGCCCGGGGATGGGGAGCCCACTTAGGCAAAGCCAAGGCTCAGGGAATCTGTAACAGGGAAGTAGCCAGATCCTCTTCCAATCTCAGAGAGCTCAGGGCAGTGGGCAAAGCCTTAAAAGCCTTCAAAAGCACGGTCGCAGGCAAAGAAGTCCAGGTTTGCTCAGACAACGCTACGACTGTAGCCTACCTGAACCATCAGAGGGGACCAGATCCAGAGCCCTTCTAGTCTTAGCAAAGGAGATCCTGGGCTGGGCAGAGCACAGGGTGATTTCATTGGCAGCAGTCTATATAAAGGGCACAGACAACCAGGAAGCAGACTTCCTCAGCCGCCAACCTGCCTGACAGGGAGGATGGGAGCTGAAGGTATTTCAGGTACTAATTCAGAAGTTCAGCTGCCCAGAGATAGACCTCTTTGCCAAACGAAAGAACACAAAGGTAATGAGGTTTTTCTCCTTCTCTCAGGAAAGAGAGTCAGAGGGCCTGGATGCTCTAGCGCAGAGCTGGAACTTCCATTTGGGCATATGCCCCTCCCCCTTCTGGCACTGATTCCTCAAGTCATCCAGAAGATCAGGCAATCCTCAGGCCTGTTCCTCCTAGTAGCTCCATGGTGGCCAAGGAGGGCTTGGTTTGCAACCTTGAAGACGCTGTCAGTAGCGCCTCCCTTCTATCCCAGGGTCCAGTGCTGCACTCCAGACCAGAGTTTTTCATCTGACGGCCTGGTTAGTGAACACCAGATCCTGAGGGGTAAATGTTGCTCAGACAGAGTGATATACACTCTCCTCTTGAGCAGGAAGCCGGTAACACGTTAAAGTATAGAAAATATTTTGTACTTGGTGTAAAGAAAAACAAATTGTTTCCACCTCTGTTCCTGTAATCCTGGAATTTCTTCAGGATGAAGTAGAGAAAGGTGTGGCTGTCAACACTCTGAATGGCAGCTCTGTCTGTTTTCCTAGATGCTAGAATAGCGAAGGAACCTTTAATTAAAAGATTTTTGGTAGCCATAAGTAGGGCTACTCCTGCCATGAAAGATAGGTTCCCGCCTTAAGACCTAATGAGGGTACTAGAGGCATTATCTAGACACCCTTTGAACCTTTAGAAAAAGTTTAATTTACATTTTTGACTGTAAAATTAGCCTTCCTCCTAGCAATAACTACAGCTAGAAGGGTAGGAGACTTACAGGTTCTGTCCATTAAAGAACCCTTTTTGTCGATCCTACCAGATAGGATCATCCTCAGGCCAGATCCTTTGTATCTGCCCAAGGTGTCATCAGCGTTCCATAGGACACAGGTAATAACACTACCATCCTTTTGAGAAAACCCAAAAAATTAGGGGGAAAAGAGATATCATTGTTTAGATGACAGGAGATGCCTCCTCACTTATCCAGAGAGGGTAAAAGGATTTAGAAGATCTAATTACCTTTTAATCCTCTTCTCTGGACCAAGGAAGGGACTTCAAGCTTCAAAACTTTCAGTCTCTAGGTTGATAAGGCAAGACATTACAGTAGCACACGAGAGCTCAGGCATACCTGCACCAATAAAATTGAAAGCACACTTAACTAGAGCCCTGGCAACCTCCTGGGCTGAAAAAGCAGGAGCCTCCTAGGAGCAAATTTGTAGCGCAGCCACCTGATCCCGTCAAGACACTTTCCTGAAGCACTGCCGAATGGAGGTCCATTCACAACAAGACCTGGCTTTTGGTCAAAAAGTGCTACAGGCAGTGGTTCCACCCTAAGGTAGGCCTGTGGATTCTTTATTATCCTTTCAGGTGTTGCTGATCTGGAAGGTGAGATGAGAAAACTGACGGATAGACTTACCGGTAACAGTGCTTCTATGGACCTTCCAGGATGGCAGGCCTACGTCCCTCCAGTGGCGGCTGGTGAAGTTTTAGGATGGGGTGTGCCAGGCCCCGTCCTTCCTTTTTGACCCCTCCTACTTCTCATAAGTCCCACCCCTTATATAATCCACCCACTCCATCCCCTGTATTCCACATATTGTGCCAGGAGTACACAACTCAGCATCACAGGAAACGATATACAGCTCAGCATCACAGGACACAGTTTATAGCTCAGCATCACAGGACACAGTATACAGCCCCAGCATCACAGGACACAGTATACAGCTCAGCATCACAGCTGGGGTATATAGCAGACAGTATCACGGGACACAGTATACAGCCCCAGCATCACAGGTAGGGTATATAGCAGCCAGTATCACAAATCTGGTATATTGCAGCCAATAACACAGGTAGGGGTAAATTGCAGCCAATAACACATGTAGGGTAAATTGCAGCCAATAAAACAGGTAGGGGTGAATTGCAGCCAATAACACAGTTGGGGAAAATTGCAGCCAATAACACAGGTGGGGTAAACTGCAGCCAATAACACAGGTAGGGGTAAATTGCAGCCAATAACACAGGTGAAGTAAATTGCAACCAATAACACAGGTGGGGAAC
>BLSH010378271.1:1108214-1126618 GCA_018402905.1 Glandirana rugosa | reverse complement strand
CGGACATGTCGGAACATTTTGACACTTTTTTGGGACCATTGGCATTTATACAGCGATCAGTGCTATAAAAATGCACTGATTACTGTGTAAATGCCATTGGCAGTGAAGGGGTTAACCTGCAGGGGGCGCTCTAAGGGTTAACTATGTTCCCTGGGCGTGTTCTAACTGTAGGGGGACTGCACTATCTGGGGAAGGGAAGTGGTCACAGCCTTCACGTACAGGAAGGCTGTGATCACAGCCCTTCCCCCTCACACAGAGCGGAGGTCCGTGTTTACTTACACGGACCTCCGCTCCTTCACTCCGGGGGGGGCATCGCGGGTGGCCGGCGGCAATCGAAGCCGCCGCACCCACTCCCTGGCCCTCCCCGGACACAGTGAGCGCGCGGGCGCGCCTCCGGCGGCGCGCGCGCGCTCACTGTGCGCGATCTGGCGGCCGCCGTCGTATGACGGTGTTTCGCCTTACAGAGCCACTTTGCCGCTGTCAGATGCCGATCGGCGGTCGGCAAGTGGTTAATTACTTCTTGCCCCGCCTATAACAAAATTACAGGTGAATAGGCCTCTCGTCGATCCGGGTGGATGTCATATGACGCCTGTGGCGCGTGACCTGTCATCGGCTGCATCCACCGGACACAGCCGATGACTGATCAGTGTACCTGCTCACTGCCGATACCATGTGACCACTGTGACCAATCAAAGCAGGTCATCGGACAGTTGTAAACAATGGATAGCTTCCTTTCATGCCATCCATTGTGTACAATTGTGTTTCTAGTTGTGATTGGTCAGTGTGATCACATGGTACAGACAGGGCCAATCACAGCCCATCTGTACCATGTGATTAGCTCTGGCCAATCACAGCTAATCAAAACAAAACAAACAAATCAGTTTAATTTAGTAAAATGCTTGCTTATAGCAATGTAATGCACTGTTATAAGCAATCATAATGTGTACAACTTCAAAAAACTCACCATGCCTCTTACTAAATACCTTGGACTATCTATTTTCCAAAAAAGGGGTCATTCTGGTGTTTGTACTGTCCTGGTGTTTTCAGGCCTCAAGAAATGAGGTAGGCTGTCAGTCTATCAGGACTGAACAATTTTCAGATATATACCATAGTTTGTGGACCCCAACTTTGACACAGACTAAATAATATACACCGATTTGGGTTATTTTCACCAAAGAAATGTAGCAGAATACACTTTGAGCTCAATTTTTGAAGAATGATTATTTAATTGAAAAATCTTAACAGAAACTAAAAATCTTGTTTGGTTCGGTGTGTGACCGCGCAGTGCTGAAAGCTGAACATTGGCCTTGGCCTGGGCAGAAAGGGGGTAAAAGTGCCCTGTATTGAAGTGGTTAAGCTAGCCATACATACAGATTTTATCTAAGAACTATCCCAAATTTCCTCAGTGGGTGGCCCTGTTGGCCTCCTCCCACCCGAGTAAAATGACAGAAGTAAGGAATCAGTGGGCACTATTAAAGTCTACCATCGTGGAGGTAACTAGATTATATGTCAGGTAAGAATAAACAGAAGAAAAAACCAATATGGTGTAGCTGACAGAGAGGAGTATAAAAATAGGCAAAAGGAGGCCAAACACATTATCGGTGCTGCAAAAGCACAGAAAGAGGAGGAAATTGCTAAGTCTATTAAGGAAGGAGATAAAACCTTTTTTAGGTACATTAGTGATAGAAGAAAAAAATACAATGGGATCACTAAAATGAAAACTGGGCACAACACATATGTTGTGGGAGACCAGGATGTAGCAAGCCATTTAAGCAATTACTTCTGTTCAGTCTTCTCAGAAACAGACTGCACTAATAATACCAAGTTAGGGAATCATACTGGTTATAGTAATGATGGTTCATTTCTAGGATTTCTGGAGACAGAGGTAGCTGAGGAACTGGCTCAGTTAAAGCTTAATAAAGCAATGGGCCCTGATGGTATTCATCCCAGAGTTCTAAGAGAACTTTGCGATATAGTTATTGGACCAATAACAAATCTTTTAAATAAATCTCTTTTAACAAGAGAAGCTACCCATGATTGGCGGATAGCTAATATTGTACCTATCCACAAGAAGGGCAGCAAGGTAGAAGCTGGCAATTACAGGCCAATGAGTTTAACATCAATTGTAGTCAAGGTAATGGAATCACTTCTGAAAAGAAGGATCATTGATCACCTACAAATACACAGCTTGCTGGACCCAAAGCAACATGGCTTTACTGAGGGCAGATCGTGCCAGACAAATCTGATTGAATTCTTTGACTATATTACCAATGTTTTGGACCAGGGTGGTGCTGTGGACAGTGTATCTTGATTTCAGCAAGGCATTTGATACAGTTCCACATAATGATCTGATACAAAAGTTGTACAAGCTGGGACTTAACCCTTAGG
The DNA here is from genome assembly GCA_018402905.1 of Glandirana rugosa. Taxonomy (NCBI): domain Eukaryota; kingdom Metazoa; phylum Chordata; class Amphibia; order Anura; family Ranidae; genus Glandirana; species Glandirana rugosa. Next base: position 1,124,230 of record BLSH010378271.1, on the reverse strand, counting down.
TGGTTCAGTGGATATGCAGTTGGTTAAAGGATAGATCCCAGAGTGTGGTTGTAAATGGGGTTCACTCAGAGCAGAGACCAGTCACTAGTGGGGTACCACAAGGCTCTGTATTGGGTCCTGTTCTATTCACCTTTATGTAAGTGATATAACTAAAGGTTTGTTGGGAAAGGTATGTCTCTTTGCTGATGATACAAAGATGTGTAATAGGGTTGATATCCCTGGAGGTTTCTGTAACATGGAACATGATTTGGCATTGCTGGGAGATTGGTCAAAGCAGTGAAGACTGCAGTTCAATATTTCTAAATGTAAAATAATTAATCTAGGGAAAAAGAATCCGCTTAGAGAGTACAGCATTGGGGGCACAGTGTTAGCCAGAACTACAGAAGAAAAAGATTTGGGGGTGCTTATTTCAGATGATTGCAAAATGAACAAACAGTGTGACCAGGCAGTGGGAAAAGCAAATAGAATTCTGGGATGTATCAGTAGAGGGATCACCAGCAGGAGGAAGGAGGTTCTGATTCCTCTATATAGATCTTTAGTGAGACCTCACTTAGAATACTGTGTCCAGTTCTGGAGGCCTCACTTACAAAAAGATATTGATAAGACAGAACGAGTTCAGAGACGGGTAACAAAAATGGTGAAAGGTCTGGGGGATAAAACATATCAAGAGCGACTTCAGGAACTTAATATGTACAGTCTGGAGGAAAGAAGGGAGAGGGGAGACATGATTGAAACCTTTAAATACATCAAGGGGGTGAATAAGGTTCAGGAGGGCAGTCTTTTCAATATGAAACCAAAATCAAGAACACAGGGACATGACATCAAACTAACTGGAGGGAAGTTCAAAACTAATCTTAGAAAATATTATCTTACTGAAAGTGTGGTTGATAATTGGGATAAACTACCAACAGAGGTTGTGAGACAGTCAACAGTAAATGGTTTCAAACATGCTTGGGATAAATATAAATCTATAGTCAGACAACACCCCATGACACCCCTTAATTGAAAAATCAAAGGCGCTGGGCGGAAAATTGTTGTCCAAACAGCACCTGCATCCAATCAATAGTGAAGCACTCAATAGTGAAGGCTTAGTGGTAAGCAATCCTGTTTTGCCACACTAGGGTCATTAGCTCGCACCCCAACCACAATATTTTGCATGGAGTTTGCATGTTGTCCATGTGCTTAAAGGATAGGTTCACCATTAAAAAAATAATAATAAATGTACATTCTTTTTGCAGGTAAAACATGTGAATTTATTTTTTTTCTAAGGAGCCTGCAGAGCATTGCCATGTCCAGCTCCTGCAGATTCTCAGCATAGCCGCCTGCTCATACCTGGTATGGGCAGGCAGTTACCTGAAAACAGGAACATCAATGGACTACCAGGACGCTCACCAGTGCCCTCGCAGCTCATTGAAAACTACAAGCCATCAGCCGCAATGACTGACAGTACTTGTAGGCATTCATTTACAGCAAACTTTGAATGAATGACACTGCCGGCTGCACAGTTTTTAAATAGTGACTGCGGGTGCAGGGAGAAGATCCCCGACCTGCTGTCATGGGGAGGGGGAGCAGCGGGGGTAGAGCTACAGATGCTGGAACATGTTGCATCGTAAAAATGGGTGAAACATGCAACATGTTCCAAAAGTGAACTTATCCTTCAAATGAGTTGTCTCCAGGTACTCGGGTTTTCTCACACACTCCAAAGACATGCTGGTAGGTTAACTGGCCCCTGCCTAAATTGGTTCTAGTATGTTTATGTGTGTGGTATGGACCCTAGATTGTAAGACTAGTGTACAAGATATGTGGGCACTTCTGGCCATGGCCATCTTGAGTAAGGGCAAATGATTCATGTAACATTTACTTCCTGGAATTCATCTGCCCTTCCTATCTATTTACTAATTCTAGCAGGATGAGGATTAAAAATAATCAACGTTGAATGGGAAAGTGAAGTTCCACTTTAGAGGAAAGGGGGGGGGGATTGCTTGTTTAGAGAAGCACAGGCATCGGAGGCCACCTGGATCACAGAATCATGGGAACACCCAACAATTTTACCAACAATTTGTCTAGCTATTCCATCTGTGTTCTCTTTTGAGTTTTTGGTACACTATTTCTACCATCATATAGACACTTTGAGGTTGATTTACTAAAACTGGAGAGTGCAAAATCTGGTGCAGCTCTGCATAGTAACCAATCAGCTTCCAGTATTTTTTTGTCAAAGCGTAATTGAACAAGCTGACGCTGATTGGCTACCATGCACAGCTGCTCCAGATTTTGCACTCTGCAGTTTTAGTAAATCAACCCCTTTGAATTGTGAATAATTAAAAAACTCCCTGTGTGTCAATGCAATTTCCGGTTCCTGAGCTACATCTGGTGAGCGGTGGAACGCAAGTGAAGTTACACTGAAACCAGCCGCTTCCTGGAGCCAGCGGACCCATTTCTGTGATGTTTTACCAAGCGTTTTTACTCTGCAATATTGTTAGTGTCATTTTATCAATAAATCGAATATGCTATGATGGTTCTCTCTCCTATGTACGAGCTTTGAATTTAAAGGAAGAGCATCAAGAAGTGTCATCCCATTGCTCCACTCACCAGTATACAAGCCTGATTGATCCACATGCAATATTGCTAAGGGGTCCTGTTTTTCAGGTGTGTTTAAGGCCTCATACACAGGGGCATTTAAAAAAACGAACTGTAACGTCGGTACCGACACCAGGAAAAAAGTGGCGTTAAAAATTATATTTTATCATCGTTTTGCATTGGTGTCAATGCAGCGCTAGCTTTCAGTGGCATTTCTCTGCCTCTATTCAAAATCAATGGTTCCCTATGGGAGCCCATTGATTTGAGTAGAAGTCGCACCAGAAGTCGGATCATGATGATCCAACTTGCGGTGCGACCTATGTGCTGAGGATCTTGAGGGGGAACCCCCACGAAAATGTAAAAAATAATTTAAGTAGGGTTCCCCTCCCAAGAGGTACCAGACCCTTCGGTCTGGTATGGATTTTAAGGGGAACCCCCCACGCCAAAAAAAGGGCATGGGGTTAACCCCAAAATCCATACCAATCCCTTATCCGAGCTTTCAAATAAAGCTCACAAACGCGGCTGTAAAAACGTCTGTGTGTATGAGGCCTAATTATGAAGGGGGGTGTGAAGCACAGAGCACATGTGTGTAATTTGTTTTTGGAGCACTGAGCACCTTTTGAAGATTTTTTGCACAGGAGCACTTTATGAAGAAATGAATGCATAAGGACTGTTATTTAGGACTATCACTGATCACACAATAAGGATGAATTATATTTTTAAACTATTAATTGTGGCATATGGATTACCACTGGCCACATGCTTGTTAGTATGTATATAGAATAAGATTTCATATTCATTGTTTATATATATATATATATATATATATATATATATATATATATATATATATATTGTAGAGCACTTGCACTTTATTATTTAAGGTGTATTGGTTTATTGTGCTGTGTTTTTAGGTTTTTCATAGTTTGATTATTGTCATGAGCAGCAGCAATAAGTTTAATTTATGAGATATAGGTATTGGCACATTTAGCGCGGGTTATTTAATTATTTCAATTTAAAAAAAAGTACTACCCTGCATGTAAAAGGTACATTTCATATGTATCACTGTAAAACAAACACAATCTTTTCTGGTTAAAGTTAATCCACATTCTTACTAATGCTACTGAAGCACACTACTGAGTGCTTCAATAGCATTAGTAAGAATGTGGATTAACTTTACCCAAAAAAGGTTGTGTTCTTCTTAGAAAAGAACATATTCACAAATCTCAGACCATGACATATCCCAAAAATAAGGGGATTACTCTTCATTTCCAGATAGTGGATGAAGCCATGCAAAGATTTCCTTTTTCGAAGCAATTATTTGCATGGCACCACCCACTATGCTATGCTAAAATGGGGAATAATGCTCTTAATTTTGGGATATGCGATTGAAAGAGATATGGGAATACCTACTAAGAAAGATATACTGCCATACCCACCGGTTCTGTGAAGGGCATTTTAGTTCCCTCATTCTCTGTTTTCCGTAACCTTCTTGGTTATAGCTTTTTTAAGCTGCTAAATAAACCCCCTCCCCAGACACAAGGTAAGATAACATGAAAGTGTCAAATACTCCTCTCTCTTCTCTTCTAGAGTATGGAGAGTGCAGAAACACCCCTCACACTTTTATGAGAAGATTTTACGCTTGATTAACTGGTTAGCACACCCAAGCACTGTCACATGAAGGTCGTACTTAAAGGGGAACTAAACCTTCCTATCCTTACAGCCATGGTAGCTGCCATTTTCGCCTCTGTTTGAATTGCAGTTGCCATGGTGCTGCACATGTAATTAGTTAAGACCAGCCATTTGATGGTTTGACAGTTCGGCTGAAATCACAATCATCTGTAAAAGTTTTGAGTTTAGTTCCTCTTTAGGGAATTCAAACTTTCAGATAGTCAGTAATGGTACAAGAACGTCAATTGGATCCAGAGGTACTCTGAAGAGAACAGTTTATTTAAAGTGGTAGTAAACCCTGTTACACCACTTGTACCTACCGGTAAGCCTATAAAAAGGCTTACCTGTAGGTACTGTGAATATCTTATAAACTTGCACAGTTTAGGACAGGGCTTCTCAACCAGGGTTCTGTGGAACCCTAGGGTTCCTCTAGAGGTTGCAAGGGGTTCCTTGAGCAATGGTCAATTTCTACTTCTCAGATAAATTCCCAATGACATCATTGATCTTTTTAGCTGTCTGTAAGGGGGTAATTCTTCCCAATGACCACAAGTGTAAGGAGCATTCTTCCCATTGACCACAAGTGTAAGGCGCATTCTTCCCATTGAACATAACACTAATGTATCATGAGTTGTAGATTTTTCATTTTTAGCAGGGGTTTCCCGGAGACCAGAGAATTATTTCAGGGGTTCCTCTGTGTTGAAAAGGTTGAGAAAGGCTGGTTTAGGAGATATTCAGAGAGCATGCAGCCAATGACATCACCGACGCATGCACTCTGAAGGTTCGGCTTACAATGTCGAACCTCCAGAGGCCCTGCTGTAAACGGCGGCTCCTTGTTCTCAGTTTCAGGGATGAATCAGGCCCGAATTTTTGCCTGAATCTGGACCTTAAATGGAGCCAAAGATGCACAGTCTTGTGCAATTGGCTCCGCTGCCGCCATGGAGATGTGTGAACCGGCTCTATTGAGAGCAGGGCACAATTTCCTGTCATGCGAAACCCGCATTCAATTTGTACTAGTGTGAACCCAGCCTTAAAGTGGAACTTTACTCATAACTTGATTAAAAAAAAAAAAAATGTTTGACAAGGAATATACATTCCACATGTCCAGCTCCAGCATTGCTCCTGTTTCTTCTCGCTGGAGGCTGCCATTTTGCTGAAGCCCAAAGCCCCTGAACAGCAGTAAACCATAAAGTGGAACTAAACCCATTGATTTAAACTGGAACTTTAGTCAAAAAATTAAGTCCTGCTAGATGACTTCAGGCTGGCCCCTTTTGCAAGTATAGCTATGTAAAACATTAAAAATAAGTGCCTATACTATTTAAAATACAGTAATACACTGTCTCGCCCTGCTCTGCACATGCTCAGTTGCTCTCTATTTTTAGGCATTTTTAGGCACTGCTGAGTTTGTAGACGCCAATCTGCTGACAGCCTTAAAGCAGAATTAAACCCTCCTATCCTGTACAGCCAAGGACGCTGCTTCTGTTTGATGCCATGGTGCTGCACATGTGATCAGTATTGGCACCAGTCATTTGTTGGTTTGACAGTTTGGCATTCCAGGAATGTAATGGATTTTTGAAACCGTTAAATCGATGGGTTTAGTTCCACTTTATGATTTACTGCTACTTGGGTGCATTTGGCTTCAGCAAAATGGCAGCCTATAGCAAGAAGAAACAGGGGCAATGCAGAGTACACAGTAATTTTGGTAACATAAATATTAATGTGTAATGTATATTCCTTGTTAAAGAACATTATTATTTATCAAGATGTTATGGCTAAATTTCCACTTTAATGGATTCAAAAAACAGTTACATCCCTGGAATACTAGGAATGTAACTGTCACATTGGTTGTGCTCTCAACTAAATGGTCAAACCATGAAATGGCTGGTGTCATAACTGATCAAACAGAAGCAGCTTACTTGGCTGTAAAGGATAGGAGGGTTTAACTCCGCTTTAAAGTCGTCAGCAGATCGACCTCTATAAATTCTGCAGTGCCTAAAAATGGAGAGCAACTGAGCATGTGCAGAGCAGGGCGAGACACTATATTACTGGATTTTAAACAGTATAGGCACTTATTTTTAATGTTTTACTATGCCTGTAAAAGGGGCCAGCCTGAAGTGATCTAGCAGGACTTCATTTTCTGACTAAAGTTGCACTTTAAAGACACCACCCAGGGGTAGCTTTGCTTAGCAACTGTAGTGGTTTATTTTAAATTGTGAAATGGAGTTCCATGTCAAGAGGTTTGTGTATTTCCAAAAAATCGAGATATAGTACACAAATGTAGATAAAGAATAGATGCTACAAAGTAAATGTACTACAAGTCTGACAAATAAATCCATCACCTTTCCTGTAATAAATGAAAACAGTCCACTCACTCCAATTATTAAAGGAAACAATCTCACACAACAGACTTCCTGCTACTTCCCAGAGAGACCAGCCAATGACATAGTGTTGCCAAAATGACAATAGAATGCTTATTTCCTATTGACACAGACACTGTTATTGTCAGGAAACCTAACAGATAACGGTTCGAAAATAAAGCTTCTTTTAATAGCACCTGTATGCACATGAATATGTTTTTTTTTTTTTTTTTTGTGGCTGGGCGGTTGGACCTCAGATACCCCTCTGCAGGAAGCTGGGTGTGCCTAGCATTTTTACAATTCCAGTCACCCAAAGAGAAATGATATCATCTATAATAGTCTGTATTACCACATTTCCCTAGCAGCCAGCACACTTGATGACATTAGCAGCACCAATAAGGTGGCAGCATTCTGAACAAACCAGACTTAAAGTGGATGTAAACTCGATTAATGAAATTTGAGCTGGGCACATATATCTTCAGTGTTTTCTTAACTTTCTCAAAAGCAGTCCCATGTCCTTCTCCTGCTCCGTAGCGATGTGAACTTTCTAAAGGATATATAAAGCTGAAGACATCAGATAGGCATGTAAAACTTATGTAGGAAGATTTGTTTCATCTGAGGCTGTTCACTTCACTGGGTATATGTGATTTACATCCACTTTAAAGTGTTAAAACCCACAACAGTAAAATCAGTCTGTAGTTGCAGTAAAGCATGCTTGTTATACTCACTGTGGAGCCTAAGGGGTTAATCCTCCGCATTGTGTAAAAAGGCTGCTTGATCTTGTATGCACAGATCCTCCCCTCCCTGCACTGTCCCCCTGGACAAGTCTGGATAAGAGAAAGCCTTTGGAGTCAAGCTGCACATACTTAGTTTGGGGTGTATTGCTAGAGAGGTTTTTTTTCTTGGGAGAGTGCATGTGATCAGCACAGGGCCAATCAACACTATCCAGACATGTGCAGACAGGGGTTCAAGAGACCTGCAGCCTCATAGGACAGCTTGAAAACTCCTCCGACAAGCTTCACCAGGAACTGATAGAAATCACAAGACTGCTATATACTGCTGATGAGAAAAGGTATTTAGCAGTTTATATTTACTAAAATTATTGCATTTCCATGTTCTGTTTACTGTGGAAGACCAGATATAGTGAATGCAGTGTTTAGTAACACTTTAGGTGTACTGATCACAAATTGTGGTCTTATTAACCCAAATTCTGAAGGAAGAATTTTTCTTGGGGCCCCATAATAACCAAACAAATGTAAAACTGCACTAGAAATAACACAGAGCAATGTAAATGTACACGCTGTCAGCATGCTTAAAGCTGATCTCCATCTTTTGATATACTTTACATAGTTTGTTTTGCCCAGCTTGGCCCAAATGAACTATGTGCCTTACTAATATGTGAGGCCGCTGCATGTGCAGTGTAAACTATGTAGCTGAGGCTATATACAGCATACCGCACTGTGTTCCGGGTTCTACCCGAGACCTTCCTGTCTCATACCTGGAACACCGTAGAGTCTATCACAGCAGAGCTCAGCCACATTGCTTTTTCTGAAAATATTTAAAGAATAAATCTACCTTTGGAACATGTTCCACCATTTTTGGGGTAGAACATGTAACATGTACCAGCATCTGCATTCTCTACACCCCCTTCCCATCTCCCTGTGACAGCAGGCAGGGGATCTTCCGTGCACCCATTGCTGAAAGAAAAGATATTGTAGTGCTCACTGCTGAAAGAAAAGAGCTCGTAGTGCTCACTGCTGAAAGAAAAGAAGAGCTCATAGTGCTCACTGCTGAAAGAAAAGAAGAGCTCATAGTGCTCACTGCTGAAAGAAAAGATCACAATTTGAAAACAGTGCAGCCGCATGTGGCTCCGTCCACATGGCCGCGCCATTCATTCACAGTTTCCTGTGAATGAATGTCTACAAGTATCAGCAACCATTATGCAAACAATTGTGAAAAACTCAATGGCCCTCCTACTATACTCAGCGCTGATGGATCCTAATGTTTAGAGTACTACAGTTAAGCAGCTGCTAAAATCATAAAAAGTCCTTGTGAAAACAGATACACTTAAAGTCCACTGTCCTTTATGCCAGAAACTGGTTTCTGTAGCAGCGCTTCCAAACATTCTTTCCAATGGATACGTTTTGTCATCACGACTTCCATAGAGAGCGGTGATGTGAAACTACACCTATTTATGATTTTATGCCTGCTTTTCCTGATATTCTTGTAAGTGTGATATGGAGTGGGGGCTGATTTGAATAAACCTAGATGCTATTACGCTATGTCTAGCGGTTGTTTTCTTACATGCCCATTCATGATTGAACACTGTGCGTGGTACATCTGAGTGGAGGATCTTCTGGTGTGATTATAAAGGCGTTGTTTTTGCCGTTATTCGGTAAGTGCAGGTCCTGGGGGAGTGTCTCACGTGGTGCAGTTTGGAGGTGTGTGGTGCACAAACATAACCGGAGAACTGTTTTCACTCCTGTCCTGACTTTTCACACCCACCCCTCATGGTGTTTGTCTCACACTGGAGATCTGGTGATTTTAGCTGTCACATGGAAAGAATGTGACGAAGCGCTGCAACAGATGCCAGTTTCTGGTATAAAGGACAGAGGACTTTAAGTCTATCATCATCCATTGCAACTGACGGCTTGTAGTTTTCAATGAACTGCGTGAGCAGAGGACACTGCTATCTTGCAGTGATCCCCTGTATTTTCCTCCTCTAGCAGCTGAAAGCCAGCTTGTTCTCCTCTCCACCCCACCGGCATTCAGCTGCTGCAGGAGCAAAATCCAGGGGCGCGGGTCCAGTAAATGCCTCCCCCACTGCCACTCCCATCCTTGTTCCTCTTTTCTGGTGCCTGGGCCCCTATGCACTCCCCTTTCACAAAAGCAACAACCCAACAACATCTACTGCCCTACTGACATCATCCACTGCTCTACAAACACTATCCATACACCTTCCGCTTCCCTACTGACACAGGCCACTGCTCTATTGACACATCCATTGCTCTACTGACTGACACAGTCCACTTTTAAGGTAGTCTAAGTGTATATTTTTACAGTGACATTTGTTTTATTATATTTTTCTAAGTTTTCCTTACTATTTAAGTGCATGCAATCTTCGTGATGTAGGTGCGCTGAACTTTATGCGGATGTGTTTTGGTGGAATAGGTGGTTCGTGGTCATAGATGCTGCTCACCAGCAACTGTGGGGTCTTGCTGGACCCCCATAGGGGTTTGTTGAGGTTTTGAAAGGATGGGAGCGCCTGCATCATCCTGCTTTTAGCCCTGATGAAGGGGGAGTGTTGAGCCCCGAAATGCGTTGGATGTTCCATAATAAAAAGTCTTTTAAAAGTCTGTGCAAGCTGGTGTGGCGCTCCCATCCTTTCAAAACCTTTACGATTTAGTTAGGCATTGCTACTTAATTGCTTTAAAAAAAAAGGGTGTTGAACCCCAGTGATCTTTGATCTCTTTCATGTTGTCCAATAGATGTTCACCTCTCAAAAGGTTGCCTACCCCTGTTATACCGCACACTGGGCAGTGTACAGAGGTACACAGAACAAAGTAACAAAATATGACGAGAAGAGGGGCCCTGTCCTTTTGGATTTACAGTCTAAAAGGTGAGAAAATACACAAGGGAATTTAATAAAGCCCTAACACTTTTCTGGTGGTCTTCTTATAGCCCTTTAGAATGGTGTGTGCCAGGTTAGAAAATCCATCGCCAGGTTTTAGTAGTTTTACAGACACATGCAACAGATTCAAGTAGTTCTATATAGCACCACTTTGTGTTACTGCACTAGATTAAACAATTATTACCTCTAGTTCACAGATAAGGTAACTGAAGGTATGCGGGTGTACAGGCACAGGCTGAGTGCCTGTCTCTGTACACGGTGTAGAAGGAGGCAGTTTTTAACTTTAAGGCCTCATACATACTGGCGTTTTTTGACGCTACGTTTTTTAGCGCTTTTTGCAGCTCTCCATGTTATTCAATGCCCCCATAAAAAAGCTGACGTCTTTGAGCTGTAGATGGCGTCGGCGTTAGTGAGCTGAAAGTAGAACCCATGGCCAGTGCGTTCCGAGGCTGTAACGTTTTGGCGTTTTTGACACCGAGCCGGCAAAACGCGCATTAACACCGTACCGGCATTAACTGGCGTTTTCAGGTTAAAAAATAGCAGAGGAGTGTTTTTTTTTAAAAAAAACGCCCATCGACACCGACGCTCACTAACGCTCAATAACGATTATTAAAGCCAATGCAAAACGACGAAAACGCAGATTTTTACCTGACGTCGGACCCGACGTTTTGCTAATATGCCCGTGTGTAGGAGGCCTCAGGAAGAGGATAGTGGCTGCAAATGATTGGCATTAATTAGTTGGTAAGGAGCAGCTGACAGAGAGGAAGATGAATACAAGGAGAATTCATGATTTACCCTATTTGAATTCTAATATAACTTTATCTTTAAATCTTTCTCTCTTCTCTCAATGCAATTTCCATATTGTTTTCTGTTCCTTACTGTACATCAGCTGTTTTTGTTTTAAATGCCTTCTCACTTCCTTCAACATAACATGATTAAATGAGCTTGTAATTTTCCAGTCACCTCCCTCTACTTCCCTATGCCTGAATAACGGTTCATGCTGATAACATCCAAATAACACCATGATTCTGCTCTCATATTCACGTTCATGGGGTCATGGGGTGCAGTGTATCCTCTGTGTCACTGAAGGGTGATGGACTTAACAGGCAAAGAAACATAGTACAGAATCACAAGGCATGGAATGTAGTCAGGTAGGTTGAATGTTAAGGCAGGTAGGTGGTGTGACATTAATCGAGGCACCACAATGGACGGGCGATACTTGTCGCCTCGCCTACGATCATTTTGAGGCGACTAGCGGGAGTCCGACTCGGGTTTTGCCAGCCACCGTGGCAGGGCTGGTTCCGGCCCGAACTTTCTGGTCCACTTAAACCCCCCTCCAACTGCATTTAATGGGTAGGAAGAGAACAGAGGAGAGCTCTATCCTGGATCTGAGAGGGAGAAAGCTAAGAGAGCTCTGTGTGCTAATTTGGACTCTAAGAACTAGGTTTGCAATATGCTTATGTTTTGTGGGTGTCGGGGACAGCCCCACACTATATAGAGAGGAATCTGTTTGTTTAGTTTAGCGCCAGATGGCGAGGTTTTGTTTTTTGTTTGTGTTTTGAACTTGCAAACTTAAAAGAATAAACCTGGCAAGCCGCCAGATTTTAAAGAAACTGACACCCATGCTGAATATTTTCCCCTGAAACGTGATCCCCACGAGCTAATCTCCTACAGTGGCAATATAGTAAAAAAAATAAGCCAAGGTTAGGGCAGGAAGTGGCAAAAGCAGAATCTAAATTGAAGTCTAATGCTGAATACATTCAGTCAACCACTTAGAGATCGGAAGGATTTACCCCCTTAATGACCAGGCCATTTTTTGAGATATGACACTGTGTTGTTTTAACCGACAATAGTGTGGTCATGCGTCTCTGTACCCGAACAAAATTGATATCCTTTTTTCCCCACAAATAGAGATTTCTTTTGGTGGTATTTGATCACCTCTGCAGTTTTTTTACTTTCTGCTATAATAGATCTCCAATAAAAAAATATAAAAAATATATTCATCAGTTTTGGATGATACTGTATATATTCTTCAACATATTTTTGGTAAAAAAAAAAACACGCAATAGGCGTATATTGATTGGTTTGCGCTAAAATTATCGCATCTACAAAATAGGGGATTAGATTTATGGACTTTTATTTACTTATTTTTTACTGGTAATGGTGGTGATCTGCGATTTTTAGCTGGACTGCGACACTGTGGTGGCCAAAATGTGCCAGAAATGCAGCACCTGTGTCACTTCCAGTAATATTAACTGTAGAATTAACTTTGCAAACTACTAGTCAAATCAGTCCAGACAGAGCTTAACCACTAAACTTGGAATTTTGGAGTGCTGTCAACCCCTTTTCCTTCATTGATACTAGTCCAATCAGCCTACATGTAATGGAAATGAACAAAGGCAGACATGTCTGAAGTCCAATCTGAGTGGCTGCTTCCATGGATGCACTTATTGAGTGATGGGAGACTCACCGGAACAGGACGTACAGTACGTTATTCAAAAGATTTTCAGCTGAAAATAAAGGGGGAAAACTGAAAAAAGAAAACAAATACAGGCATCTCAACTAAGAATTGATGAGAGGCATTTTTGTTTTAGATAAGATACACTTTAATAACCAGAAATAGGGGCAGGATTTAATGGCAGAATGCTCTCCCTGGTACAATGCTCATGGAAGAAGCATACGCTGGTTCAGATTTTATGTTTTATGACAGCTCCTGTCAGTTATGGTTTTTATCTTGGATAAATAATACTTTACATGGTAGTTTTATAAACATCACCAAAACACACGCAATGGTGCCAGATAATATGGAAATGTTTCATACAGGAATAGGAATGCACCATTTAGGAAAATGTGTGTGAAAAATATTGTCTACTTAATTCTATGTTTAGCCTCTTTGTAAAGTATACTTGAAGTAACATCAAAAGGCACCATTGTGTGTAATTGCAGGATGCCATTTTAGTTTTACTACTGAGTGCCCAGGATATCTAAATCTCTGAGCACTCTGCTATGCCAATTTTGAACCATTCATTTGTTTAACAGCCTGGCTTTGCTACCTCCTACCCACCATGGTTCACACTTGACCGGTAAGTCTAATCATCCTGTCAAAGAGCAATAGTGAGGTGCAGGGGAGAAAAGGAAGAGCCCTGCACCCCTGGTGCACCATAAGTTTCTTTGCAAATAACACCCTTGCATTTAGAGGGCAAATTAGGCATGCAAAGGGATCACCCATTTGATGAAGGATGGCTGAAAATCCCCATACCTATCGATCAATTGTTCCAGCAACATCAGTTTAACAAAGGCTTTTTGGTACCAGAGATCTTTCAAAGACAACTGTTTAATAGGCATATGGATAGTCGCCAAGAGATAGAGCTGAAATTGTCTACAGTGAAATGTATGGTTTATTTATTTTCTTTTTCTCCCCTCCCATCCCCCTAACCAGTTACGCACTATTAGGCCGGAAGCTGTATACTCAGCATAAGTTGAAGGCCTACATGACCAGGTTTGCAAGTCTACGCTGTAAGTTGTGGTTTGGTTTGTTTCAAAGACAAAACGGCTTTACCTTATTGGTGGAGGGTAGGGTGTGGCAGGGAGTGGTACGAATTGTCTGATAGGGGGAAGTGTGGCTTCTAGGATTAGTTGGAGCTGGGACAGCGCTGTGCAAGCATCTCTCGATCTCCCTCTCCTTCGCACTTTTTGTTGTTGTGGTTTTGTTTTTGTTTTTTCCTTTTTCTCACTTGTGTTCTTCTCCTGTGCCAGGGCATTTGGTTGGTGGTAGGGGATTTGTTTTTCCTGCCAGGTACCGTCCAGGGGTGCTGTGTTGTCAAAGCAGCGTGCAGAGGTCTTAGGCTTTTTGAAAGCAGGATGGTTACGTTTTTTGGAGAAAGATGGGTTGGGCCCATCTCAGGTATCGGCGTACCTTCCCTACTAAGTGTGGTCAGTAATAGGTTATTGATTAATGGGCTATATCGGGTGGTAAGTAGGTAAGCCATTGTCCCCGATGCGGTGGGGGACCCGATGTGGCTGGGGGCCTTGAGATGCAAGTGGTGGCAGATACAGCCAGTTGTTCATTCACATATGCCTTCAAAAACCTAAGACCTATTAGAAGGTCAGTAAGTTACATTATTGTTGTTATTTGTGTGTGTGTGTATATATATATATAATGTCAACATTAACCACTTTAATACAGGGCACATTGACACTCTTCCTGCCCAGGCCAATTTTCATGTCACATTTTGAGGCCTCATGCACACAGGACGTTTTTACTGCAGCTGTTTTTAGCTTCAGACATTTTTTCCTACAGTCAATAAACTCCCCTTCATGTTATCCTATGTGTTCATAGTTTATTAACTGTTTTTGGCTTTGGCGTTTTTGAGCTGTAAAAAACGTTAGTGGGTTCTGAAAGACGTTTTTATCTGTAAAAACGTTCTAACGCTCAAAAACACTCAAAAACATGGCTCACCAACACAAAATAACGCTCAAAAACGCTAGTGCAATAACACTGAAAAAAGCTGAAAAACTCACTACATAGCTACTGACGTTTTTATAAGTTATTTTAACATCCTGTGTGCATGAAGTCTGAATGACAATTGTGCGGTCATGCAACACTGTACCCATATGCAATTTTTATCATTTTTTTTCACACAAATAGAGCTTTCTTTTGGTGGTATTTAATCACCACTGGGTTTTTTTATTTTTTGCTAAATAAACAAAAAAAAACAACATTTTTGAAAAAAAAAGGTGTTTTTCTTTGTTTCTGTTATAAAATTTTGCAAATAATCTTTCTTCATAAAAATAAATTTGTATTTAGGAATGGCGCTGTCTCATTAATCAATATATCAATGTATTCATGGGTGTGTGTCTATTGGTTTATAAAGTGCAGTATTGTTCGTGAATCAAAAATCAAATGCTCAAATAAATATGTACCATAAAACCTCTAGGGGTTTTTTACCCAAGTGGAAATGAGTGAGTAAAAAACTATATGTGAGAAAAATGTGAAAAAGAATATGCAAAAAGTGTAGTCCGTAAAAATGTAGTCCGTAAAAAAAGTCTGTGAATAATTTGTAATCCGCCAAAGCAGGCGCTGTCCAGTGTACACGGAGTAGAGGACGGAGGTGACAGCTGGAGGAGACTTGGAACCAAGGAGAAAGACCCCATTTTACCACAGGCGTGATACCCCTGCAGGGGTGTGGAATCTTTGGTAAGTGTGGGCACATGAGGGGAGCACAAGTCACCTCCTTTTAGTGGATACGGCATCTGGCACATAAGTCACCTTTTCCATGAATGTTTTTATATCAACGGTTGGAGTATAACATTGGGTCTGGAGTTTCTACAATTCATCAGTTTTATCAGATTCCGTGGAGTTTTATTATTTATTATTTATGGACTTTTACGGATTATGAATTATTCACGGACTTTTTTTACGGACTACATTTTTACGGACTACACTTTTTGCATATTCTTTTTCACATTTTTCTCACATATAGTTTTTTACTCACTCATTTCCACTTGGGTAAAACCCCTAGATTTATTATTTTGAGGTGCCTTAGACTATTTTGACTACTTAACATCTTTGAGGTCTGGGTTACAATATGAGGTTGGCAACTATATTTTTGTAAGTACCTTTTCCACTGAATACACGGTCTACGGCATAGGTGATTTTCCTCCACTGAACACGAGGGGAGTACACGGGTGTGAATGGTTTCTAAGGTGTGGGGACGTCCCCATAGTGCGGACACCATTTTACCCCAGAAAGAGGAACCAAGGTTCAGAGGAGGTCGACAGTG
>BLSH010378271.1:1094027-1108204 GCA_018402905.1 Glandirana rugosa | reverse complement strand
CCCCCCCCCCCCCCCCCTTTTAATCTTTCTTCATAAATATAATAATGTTGGATTATGTTTATCTGATGTACCGATGGCCTATCTCATTTCTTGAGGCCCGAAAATGCCAGGACAGTACAAATACCCCCCAAATTACCCATTTTTGGAAAGAAGACAATCCAAGGTATTTAGTAAGAGCCTTGGTGATATTTTTGAAATTGTAATTTTTTTGTCGCAATTTTTTTAGAAAATCATGAAATTAAAAAAAAGTTTTTTTACATTTTTTTTTTTTTTTACACACTGTCACCAGTGCAGTACAGTGTTATCATATAACAGGTGTGGCAGTGATCAAGGACACTGGTGACAGTATTTAAAAAAAAAAAAAATAATACTTACATTTTCTTTAACAATTTTTTCTCTTTAACACACTGTGACTAGAGAAATACAGCGTTACCATGGTAACACTGTACTACTCTGGTGAAGTGATCAGGATTTTTTTATTTTTTTTTACAAATTATGATTGCTTATACCACTGAATTTCATTGCTATAAGCAACCATTTTTACTGAATGAAACTAAGGCATTCATGTTTTTGTTGTGGTTAGCTGTGATTGGCCATAGCTAATAACCTGGTACAGAGGGGCTGTCTGTACCATTCGATCACTTTTGACCAATCACAGCTAGCAACTTTCATACCCAATGAATGGCATGAAAGGAAGCCATCCATTGTTTATAGTTATCATGTGATCTGCTGTGATTGGTCACATCGATCACGTGGTACCGGCAGCGGGCCGGTACACTGATCAGTCATCGGCTGTGCCCGGTTGACATGGCTGGTGATAGATCGCATGACAGCACGGCGCGTGGGGCACACATGAAGCACGTTCCGAGAGGACGTCATATGGAATCTACCCAGAACAACGAATGTCCTGCACAGCCTAGTGTTAAATGACAGTGGTTAAAAAGTTGTATTGTAATTATGGTTATTTAATAAAAAGCTGCTTATGTTTGGTAGCACTCTAGGGGGTAGTTCTGGATATGGCCACGGCAGCCGTAACATGGGCAATACCCCAGTCATGTGTTCTCTTGAAAATACACACTCACTTGCCTAGTGGATCCAGCGTCATCCTGCAGTAATCCACTGTTAAGTTGTCTTTGCCTGTTTCCCACCTGAAAATTTGCTCTTCCTTAGCTGGCTGCCTCTTCTGGGTTCAGGCCATCTGACCCCCCATGATGCATGAGGCTCCAACCCGCGACTGCTTGTGAATGGATTCCCACAGCCTCCTGGGATATGTGAGGGGCTGGAGTAGGACATGCCTCGGCCAGAATGGTGGTAGGGGGTGAGGACATTGGAAAAAATATGAAAAGACAAGAAATAGCACCCCCAGAAAAGGGCTATTGATATTGCAGAGGGGGTCAAGGTAGAGAATAAATGTGTATTTAGAGAGAAAATTCCGCTTTAATAAGGCAAGTTTTTTTCTTTTTTTTTTAAGAGACAATTGGATAATTGTACCAAAGAATGAATCAACAGAAAAAAGGAAACAATTGCACCAAAAACTAACTTCTGTATATTACTCATGTCATTGACATATCCCAGAAAAACAGTTTGTTTACTCAGAGATCAGTCATATTCTTCAGAACCTCACAAAGAATACTGAACCACATTACTCTTTGTTTCAGAAGCCTAAAAAGTTACCCACACCACAATCATACACATATTAGGGCAAATGTGGGTGAAAATAAATTAGGAATATAGGACCATACTGATAGACGGCTGTTGCTGAATAAGTCAAAGTTTAGCCAAAAGTATTACAGTGATGTATATTTAGAAGATGGATAGTTAAAGTGTTACTAAACCCAGGACCCTGTATTCACTATCTCTGGCCTCCCACACTACACAGAACATGGAAATGCAATTATTTTAATAAATATAAATGGCTAAATAACTTTTCTCATCAGCAGTATATAGCAGTCTTATGACTTCTCTCAGTGTCTGGTTAAACCTTGTAGGAAGAATTGTCTGACTGTCCTATGAGACTGCAACACCCCTGACCAGAGCCGATTGGCTCTGTGCTGATAACGTGTACTCCTCCCAAGAAATAAAACCTATCAATACACACCAAACTGAGCATGTGCAGCCTGACTCCATAGACTCTGTGCTATCATGGAATTATCAGAGGACAGCGGAAGGAGAGGAAGATCAGAGAAGACAGGGTCAAACAGTCTTTTTACACAATGTGGAGGATTAACCCCTTGGGTTACACAGTGAGTATAACAAGCATGCTTTACTGCATATACAGACTGATTTTACTGTTGTGGGTTAAGCAGTCATTTAGTCTATGGCTTCTACCATGGTCTTCATCCCATATAGCAAGGATAAGCAATTAGCGGACCTCCAGATGTTGCAAAACTACAAGTCCTATCATGCTTCTGCCTCTGGGTGTCATGCTTGTGGCTGTCAGAGTCTTGCTATGCCTCATGGGACTTGTAGTTCTGTAACAGCTGGAGGTCCGCTAATTGAATATCCCTGCCATATAGCAATTTAAAGGAGTGCCTAATTTAGTCATCGAGAGACCAGGAACAGCCAGGAGTTAATGCGCCTCCCTCAGTAAAAAATGTCTTTTAGGTAGAAATGTGTGGGTAGCTATAGTTTGCAGCTCTAATGTTGCTTCCTTCTTAATTCCATTTTCAAATGAATGATTTAATTTGGAGAAAATAAACCAGACAGAATGCCTAGAGAAAAAGCCAATTGGAAGTAGTAAATAATATAATTCTCCACACAACAATGTGCATGGTTAACTCTATATTGTCCCCAGCTGCTGATTTTTTTGAAAACTCATAGTCTGTTGCAGAATGACTTACAGGCTTGCATTATAAAGAAGGAAGTGAAAAATAAGCTTTTGGCTATAGTAACTAAATTTTAGCTATTTGACCTTATTCCACACACACTCTTTATTCTTAAAAAGGAACTGAATTCTTGAATATGTGGTGTGAAAAAAAGACAGGAAGAGTGTAAAGCATGGATATGCAATTAGCGGATCTCCAGCTGTTGCAGAACTACAAGTCCCACGAGGCATAGCAAGACGCTGACAGCCACAAGCATGACACCCAGAGGCAGAGGCATGAAGGGACTTGTAGTTTTGCAACAGTTGGAGGTCCGCTAATTGCTTATCCCTTGTGTAAAGGATTAAAGGAACAAAGATGTCAGTTCTGGGCCAATCAGCTGTTGGCAGGGGACTTCCCACCCCGCACTGCCTGTACACAAGGGGGCAGGGACGCCCACATGGCCATATTAGGTCAATGATGGAAAAAGGGGAATAATTGTTGCGCTAAAGAAATGCTAAATAGTAAATAGGTAGTCGCTATTAGTAAATAGGTAGTCGCTAAACCAGCAGCCAGCACAAATTGGTGAACTCCAACAATGAAAATGTGTAGTATTGTTGCAGCGCTATTATTATAAATGTAAGTCCATATAGTAGCAGTCCATAGACCAAATAAAGTGCAGTCTTCCTTGGAGCAGTATGGAGAGGAGAGGACCCACTACCAGCACCCACACAAACTGCCTCTTACCCTCTCTCCAAGACCCTCATGACAGGGGTCAAGCCAGCAAGAGAACTTAGATGGATTAGCCAGTGTCCACATCACCACAGCCGGACTGTCCACAATGATAACGGGTACGTCCGGTCACTGAGCTCCCAACAATAAACTCAAACTTCCAGCTCCACCATGAGCACCATAACAAGGAGATATGCCTCATGTGCAGTAAGCCTCAGATAAATGTATTAAAAGAATGTAGCAACTCGCATGTCAAGATGTAAAATCGCATGTGCACCGAATAAAAACAGCAGCGTTCCCCACCATCAAGATGGCTACCGTGTCCCAACCTACTCCTGCGTCACGCCCTAGGCTCCTCCCAACGTGTTTCGTCATATGGGGACTTCGTCAGGGGCGCCAATGATGTCACATCTCCATCCCTTTGTGTACAAGCAGCTATGGGGCAGGGAACCCCCTCTGCCCACAGCTGATTGGTCGGGAACAGACAGCGTCCTTCTTATTTCAGGTGCACATAGGTTTGGACAGAATCCAAGCTCAACCCCTACTAGTCACCAGTATTGTCCGTGGTCCCCCTGCAGCTGATCTTTCCTCATTATTGACTTACCATGCCTTGTTCTGTACTGTGTCTGCATGTGGAGGTGGCCATCTTGGTAGAGGCAGGACTTTGCTTTCTCATGTCAGAGCCTCCAGCATGGAGACCCACGAATAGCACAGTAGTGACATCATTAAATCCTATTTAAAATCTCCTGAGACTTAAGCCCTGTACACACTACGAGAAAATCAGACGAACGATCGGGTGGTTTTCCTCAATGTTTCACAGTGAGTCAGAACCGAGAATAGAAATGTATGGAAATTCTCGTACAACATAGGCTTTTTTTTAGTTATTTGTTGTTTCTGATCATGCACAGTCTTTTTATATATATTTCAATTGCTTGTTCTGTTCCTGTACTAGAAAAATTGGAGCTTGTCCCTTCCGAAAATTTCGTTCGGAAGGTCAGAATCGGCTGTCGTAAGTTATGTACACACTATCAGAAAATCATATGATCATCCCTTGGACGAAAATGTTCGCCCAATTTTTTTATAGTGTGTACGGGCATAACAGTCAGAGGCAGCAGTGCTTTATATCTCGCACCAGCTATATGACTGTAGGCACAGGCGTTTCTAGGCACACTCCCAAACCAGGAACTATATTTTAGCAGAATTTCCAGACAAATTGTATGTTTTTCAGGGTACTTGTTTAGGCACACCTTCAGTGTTTGAATTCAGTTCCATGTTTGGAGCAATTCCTAACATGCAGTAACTGACATAAACCAAGTCAGAATCAATCTTCTGCTGAAACCTGATTTGTTGCTACTGGGTAGTGCACTTAAAGGAGAAGTACAGCCAAAGCTTGCTTCGTTCTGCACTCCTGTGACCCATTTTCAGCAGACAGCAGGCTGAAGCCCGCTGTTGGCTGACGTCACAGAGCCAGTCCAGGTTGGGCAAGATCGCGGGAATGAAGTCAGGTTCCACCCATATGCCTGGACCAGCATCCGGCTTAGCCTCTAAGGCCCCTTCTACACCTGAGCGTTTTGGAGCTTGAAACTCAAAAACGCTGGAGGAGAAAAAAAATCAATGATTCTCTATGGAGATGTTTCACATCTCCACTCCAAGTTGCCTGAAGCCAAACGCCTGAAGTTCAAACAAGTTCTGGAGATATTTTTGTTGTGCGAATCAGGCAGATTTGGGCATTTGTAGTCCCATAGAAATGAATGGAAACACGCCTGCTCTAATGAAAAAAGTAAAAAATAAAATAATAATAATATATGAATAAATAAATGTAAAATAAATACACAAATAACTAAAAAGCATCATAAATAAGTAAAATAAATGAATTAATTAATAATAATTAACCTCTAACCTTATAAAATATTACAGTTATTATTTATAATAATAATAATAATAATAAAACAACATCCAAACTCGAAAAAAATACATTATTGATAATAATAATTTTTTGTGTTAGGGTTTAGTTATTAGTTTAGTTATTTATTATTATTATTATATAGTTATCTATTATTATTTTATTTTTAAGGGGTAAGGGTTAAGTTTAAGGTTTAATTATTTATTGTAACTTAGTATTCATTTATTTTCTATTTATGATTTTTATTTATTTGTGTATTTATTTTACATTTATTTATTAATTTATTATTATTCGGATAATAATAAATAAAATAATTATAAATAACCCTAAACTGAACTCGAACTGACAGTCACCAGATCTCTGCTCAGGGAAATATGAGAACCAAGCGACTGGTGGTGTTTGATCGCTCAGTTCTCTGTGTTAGAGCTGGCAGGGGAAAGGTGCTGCATCCACCTAGGTAAGTTTACATGTACAAAATAAAAAGTCCCTACTTCTCTTTTAAAAATAAGAGATGTTTTATAGAATAAGGCCACTTGTGTAATCTGTAGGAAAATGAAATGTGAACTACTCTTTTTAGGAAGTTGATATTTGCGTTCTTTAACTGCCTGCCTTTGTTGGGATTTCTCTATATACAGCAGGAACTTATTATTTGTTATAAAAAGAGCTGCTTAGGATTAAATTGTAAAACACAGATCTTAAATGCAATTATGCGATTGCCAAATAATGTGACCTAGTGGAAGAAAAATGTAATAGAAGTCAGATCTAAGCCACAGTTATTTACAAAACTGCACAAATAAGGGTCTGCTGGTATTAGTTGAAGAGCTAATGTGAGCATACAGCTCCATAGCAGCACACAGGAGCCTCAAGGCTGGACAGACCTAAGCTGGAAGGTGTGCCTGGGTGGGCCTGGTGGCCATCATGTAGGGTTTGCAACACTTAGAGCAGGGGTCTCCAAATTTTCTAAGCAAAGGGCCAGTTTACTGTCCTTCAGGTTTTGGGTGGGTCAGACTGCAGTCAGTAGAAGCAAGCAATACCCCATCATTAGTTTAATTGGGAGGAATAGTGCCCCTTGTTTGTATCAGTAGGAGGAATAGTATCCCATCATTGGTTTTAATGGGAGAAATAGCGCCCCTTGTTGGTATCAGTGGGAGGAATAGTGCCCCATTGGTGCTGTCAGTGAGACGAATGGTGTCCCATCATTGGTGTCAGTTAGAGGAGTAGTGCCCCAAGCGCCTGATAGAGGCAAGCAAAGGGCCACATCTGGCCCCCTGGGCCGCAATTTGGAGACCACTTATGTGGCATCAGCAACCTTCCTATGGACTGAAAGTTTATGTAGTGGCCCTCAGAAGGGGACAATTTTAAAATAGTTGCAGGTTAAAGTCATTTACAGTGTGTATAGAACGGAATCCCCCCCCCTTTAAAATAATCACATGTTGCTAAACAGCCTGAAATGAAGACAGACACAGTTTTTGTTTTTATCCAGCTGTATTTACTTAATCCAACTGAAAGATATAACACCAACATGTAAAAAAAAACTAACAAGAAAAAACAGAATCACTGAGCTGGAAAAAGGATCACCCCCTCATAAAAATGACTACTCACCGTCCCAATGGCACACAAAACCATTTGACTTTCAACTGTGTTCAGCTGTGGTCATTTTGATTAGCTCAGCAGGAAAAGAGCTTTCCTGAAGCATTTCAGTCCCTGGTAGTGCAACCGAAGCAAACAATCAACTATGGGTGGCAAGGCACTGTCAAAGATTTCTGGGATAACGTTGTGGACAGACACAAGTCAGGAGATGGTTTCCAAAAATTTAAAAGGCTTTGTTAATTCCTAGAAGCACAATGAAGTCTATTATTAAGAGGTGGAATGTATTTGGTACAACACAGACCCTCCCTGGATCAGGACGGTGCTCAAACTGGATGAAAAAGCCAGGAGGATACTGGTCAGAGAGAGGCTACCAAGAGGCCTATAGCAACTCTGAAGAAGTTGCAAGAATTTATGACAAAGAGTGGTCATTGTGTGCATGTGACAATATCACAAATTCTCCACAAATGTGGCTTGTATGGGAGGGTTGCAAGAAAAAAGCCACTCCTCAAGAAAGGCCACATGACTAAGCTTTGCCAAAATTACACCTTGAAGATTCTGAGGCCACAAGGAAAAAGTGTTATGGTCAGATGAGACTAACATTTAATTATTTGACCTCAATACCAAACGATATGTCTGGCAGAACAGCTCACCATCCAAATAACTATACATGTGCAATTCGTTTCGTTCTAAATTCATTTTTCAAAGAAATTCGAAAAATTTGTTAATTCAGAAATATTTGAATTAAGGAAAACCCGTTTAACTAATTTTTCCGAAAACTGAAAATCCGAAATTTGAAAATTCAGAAATTCGAAAATACGAAAATAAAAACGAAAATCTGAAATTACTAACTAACTTATAATAGCTGTTACTAACTATGAGATTATAGGTATTGGAATTTCCTTTCAAGTTTGGCTATTAGTGAACGTAACAAATACAAGTTACGAATTATCCGAAATAACGAATGCCGCATCTAAACGAATGCATCATAAGGAATGAATAATAATAAATAATAAAAAACTTTTTATTATTATTATTATTATCATTCATTTCTTACATTCCATTTCTTTAGATGCGGCAATCGTTATTTTGGATAATTCGTAACTTCGGATAAATTCACATTCGTTATGTTCACTAAAAGCCAAATTTGAAAGGAAATGCCAATACCTATAATTTAATAGTTGCTTATTATTAGTTAGTTATTATTTCATATTTTAGAATGACCAAAATTTAACATTTTTCAGAATTTTCAAATTTTTTCTAAATAACGAATGTTGATCATAACGAATGACCTGAAAAACGAAAAAAAAACAAAAACAAAAAATGAACGAAAGGAAACAAACTTTTCAGCAGTGCACGTCTACAAATAACACCATTCCTACAGTAAAGCATGGAGTGGTAATATCCTGTTATGGAGTGTTTCTCTGTAGCAGGGACTGGAGCACTTGTCAGGATTGAAGGAAAAATGGATGGGGCAAAATTCTTAAGGAAAATCTGCTGCCCTCTGCCAGAAAGTGGTTGATGGGAAGAAGGTTTACCTTCCAACGTGATAATGACCCACACAGCAAAAATGACCACACCGCGGTTGAAGGAGAACATGTGAATGTCCTTGCATGTCCTAGTCAGAGCCCAGACTTAAACCCCATTGAAAATATGTGGAATGACTTGAAGATTGCAGTCCACAAACGGCCAGGATTAAATTTAACTGAACTTGAGCAGTTCTGAAGAATGGGCAAATATTGCAAAGTCTAGATGTGCAAAGTTAGTAGAGACATATCCCAACAGACTAAAGGCTGGAATTAAAACAAAAGGTGGTTTAATAAAATACTGACACAAGGGGGTGATCCTTTTTCCAACTCAGTGATTGTTTTTGATTTTTTTTTCTGACATGTTGGTGTTATATCTTTCACTTGGATGTTATAAGTTGCACCCAGTAAATGCAGCTGGATAAAATAAAAACGGTGTCTGTCTTCATTTCAGGCTGCCTGTGATTATTTAAAATGTGATTATTTAAAAGGTAGTGATACTTTCCTATACCCATTGCAAATTTGTTGATGAAGTGAAAATTACTGGTAATTAAAACAAAGGCTAGTAATGTATAGAAGGCATATCAATGAGCCACAGACTCACTTTATTGTAAAAGCTATAGCCCCACATCTCTTGGAGCACCTTAAAGTGGTTGTACACCTCATACATGAAATAAGAACAAAGCATATCCCTCTATAGTGTGTACTTGTTCCAATTCAGATCACTAAGTGTAATTTCTGTCTGTTGCTTCATTCCTCTGCTATCTTGACACCAAAATAAAAAAGGTAATAGGAGGATCTCCAGCACACAGCTTGTGATGGACAGCCTCAACTTTGTTCCTGTGTGCTGTGTGAAGGAGGGGTGTGTATCTTCCCTCCAATCAGCTCTCAGGGCACTCTTCACTGAGCTCTGCATTGTTTAACATCAGCTCTCTGCCCCTTTTTCTCAGACAGCTCAGACACACTTTTTAAATTCTAGACTTTGAACGGATGTTCAAGAAGAGAAGACTGCAGATAAAGAGATACAACTTATCTAGGAGGATTTGTTTCATCTCTGTGTATCACCTGAGACTAGTCACTTCACTGGGTATATATATATAGTTTGTAAAGTACTTTTTTGAATGGTGCTTTTATTTAGCAAGTGTTACCACTTTACATCAAGTAATGACGTTAGGCAAATAAAGCTTTAAAGAGTAATTACACTTTTGTTGAGGAAAAAACATTCCCTCTGTGTACATTGCAAGGATTTTAACAAACTTTGTTGAAGATTCCCACTAGAGCTGCACGATTCTGGATAAAATGAGAACCACAATTTTTTTGCTTAGAATAAAGATCACGATTCTCGGTGTAACATCATCTTTCACATTGTACAAAAAAATTGGTCTAACTTTACTGTTTCGTTTTTTTTTTTTAATTCATTAGAGCGTATTTTTTCCCCAAACAATTGCTTTTGAAAAACTGCTGCGCAAATACAGTGTGACATAAAATATTGCAAGGACCACCATTTTATTCTCTAGAGTCTCTGTTAAAAAAAAGATTTATAATATTTTAACCTTTCTAAGTAATATTCTAGCAAAAAATACAGATTTTTTTTTTTTATCTAAAAGAACCAAATGATACAATGTTTCTTTTTATCTTCCAGCGCTGAGCAATGTTGTGATAAACTTTGCCGGCTGCCGTTTTTTTTTATAGCCTTGATCAGAGAACGGCTCTGCACTTGTTACATGAATCGTGAAAATGCTGGATTAAGGACCGGTTTACACTGCAGCAATGTGAGAACCCTGCAAATCCACTGCGTCGCACGACTCCCTGTGGCAGTTCACACTGTCCTATGCAAACTGCTGGGAGTGTCAGAGAAAAGTTAATGACATCCCCAAATCAGTTCGCATATCGCAGTGTGAACTGCAAATTCGGACAGGAATCCGATCACATGGGTGTGAACACCCATGTGATCCAATTCTGCTGTGGACCATAAAAAGGGTCCTGTGCGAGTTTGGTCCGAAAGCAATGCAATTTCAGCCATACTATCTGTATGGCTTAAATCACATCGCACAGAGATCGCATGCGATTTGCACTGCACCAGTGTGAACCGGCCCTTGTAAAGGCAGAATGTTTTTTATCTTAAAACCTTCAGTGTGTAGCAGCCTCCCCAGCACCCCCTAATTACATACCTGAGCCCCATCTCCCTAGCCATCCAGGACTCTCCTCCTGATTGGCTGAGACACTGCAGTGGTGCCATTGGCTCCGTGGCTGTCAATCAAAGTCAGTTAGCCAATCAGGGGAGAGAGGGGACAAGGCCGGATTATGAGAAAATTGTCAAGGTCTTCATCCCCTTAAATTTGATTTCCCCTTGAGAGTATCTTACCAAAAATTACATTTTGGTTGCAGGGGGTGCCCCAAATATGACTTGTATCTATCTTAGTGCAGACTTCTGAGCCAATCACACAAGCAAGAAATGACATTTCTCCAGGTAGCCATATTGCATTGCATTTTACAGAAAATAACAGCGCTGCAGATTGAAAAGAAAGGTCATGTATAATAACAGTGAAACAATATGACTTGTGTCGCAATTGTATTGGCTATATTCTTTTTTGCTAATTTTTGTTTTCCATGAAAGTGGAGTTACCCTTTAACCACTTCAGCCCCGGAAGGATTTCACACTTTAGGACCAGAGCCCTTTTTGCGATTCGGCACTGCGTCGCTTTAACTGACAATTGCGCGGTCGTGCAATGTTGTACCCAAACTAAATTTGCGTCCTTTTTTTCCCACAAATAGAGCTTTCTTTTGGTGGTATTTGATCACCTCTGCGTCATTTCTGATCGCCGCTATAAACAAAAGAAGAGCGACAATTTTGAAAAAAAATCCAAATTTCTTACTTTTTGCTAAAATACAAATCCAAAAAAAAATATAAAAAAATGTTTTTTTTCAATGGTTTTGGACGATTTATATTCTTCCTCATATTTGTGATAAAAAAAATCGCAATCAGCGTTTATTGATTGGTTTGCGCAAAAGTGGCCGCGTTTACGGATGATGAGAATTCATTTCTGGGGTTTTTATTTTTTTTTTATTTTTTACTAGTAATGGCGGCGATCTGCAATTTTTAGCGGTACTGAGATATTGGGGCGGACATATCGGACCATTTTGACACTTTTTTGGGACCATTGGCATTTATACAGCGATCAGTGCTATAAAAATGCACTGATTACTGTGTAAATGCCATTGACAGTGAAGGGGTTAACCTGGAGGGGCGCTCTAAGGGTTAACTGTGTTCCCTGGGCGTGTTCTAACTGTGTGTGGGCTGCCCTGGCTGGGGAAAAGGGAGCGATCACAGCTTCCATATAGAAGAAGGCTGTGATCACAGCCCTTCCCCCTCTCACAGAACGGAGATCCGTGTTTACTTACACGGACCTCAGTTCTTTCACTGCGGGGGGGCATCGCGGGTAGCCGGCGGAGATCGAGTCCGCCGCACCCGCTCCCTGGCCCCCCGAGCACAGTGAGCGCGCGCTCACAGTGCATGGTATCGCAGCCACCGTTGTATGACGGCGTTTTGCTAAATCGAGCCATCTTGTCGCCGTCAACCTGCGGTTGACGGTCGGCAAGTGGTTAAGGTGACATCATCAACAACAACTTGGAATTTGTTCAGTGCCACACTTTAACATGAACCTTCCCAAAGATTTAAAATACCCCTATCAGTTTATTTTTTTGCCATCTGTGCCCCATTGGGGAGATTTCTCTTCACTTTCTGTCCCATTGCCAAATATGAAGTGAGAGGACAACCCAAACGTTGAGATTTTCTTTTACTTTCACTTTCAATGATAATGATAAGTCCTCATACACACGGACATTTCTTAACCACTTGACCACTGGGCACTTAAACCCCCTTAACAACCAGACCAATTTTCAGCTTTCAGCGCTCTCACACTTTGAATGACAATTACTCAGTCATGCAACACCCTTATGAACCCTTATGAAATTTGCGTCCTTTTTTTCACACAAATAGAGCTTTATTTTGGTGGTATTTAATCATCGCTGGGTTTTTTATTTTTTGCGTTATATTAAAAAAAGACCGAAAATTTTGTAAAAAAATGAATTTTTCTTTGTTTCTGTTATAAAATTTTGCAAATTAGTAATTTTTCTTCATAAATTTTGGCCAAAATTTATACTGCTACCTATCTTTGGTAAAAAAAAAAAACAAATTAGTGTATATTATTTGGTCTTTGTGAAAGTTATAGCGTCTACAAGCTATGGTGCCAATCACTGAATATTGATCACACCTGATGTACTGACGGCCTATCTCATTTCCTGAGACCCTAACAAGCCAGGAAAGTACAAATACGCCCCAAATGGCTCCTTTTTGGAAAGTAGACATCCCAAGGCATTTAGTAAGAGGCATGGTGAATTTTTTGAAGTTGTAATTTTTTCCCACAATTCTTTGCAAAATGAAGATTTTTTTTTCTTTTTTTTTTCTTTTCACAAAATTGTCATTGTAACAGGTTATTTCTCACACCCAGCATATGCATACCACAAATTACACCCCAAAATACATTCTACTACTCCTCCCGAGTATGGCGATACCACATGTGTGACACTTTTACACAGCCTGCCCACATACAGAGACCCAACATGCAGGGAGCACCATCAGGCGTTCTAGGAGCATAAATTACACACATAATTTCTTGACTACCTCTTGCACTTTTGAAGGTCCTGGAGCACCAGGCCAGTGGAAACGCCCAAAAAATGACCCCATTTTGGAAAGTAAACACCCCAACGTATATTCTAGGAGGCATAGTGAGTCTTTTGAACATATCATTTTTTCCCACAAGTTTTTGGAAAATGTGGAAAGAAAATGAAAACAGATTTTTTTTTTACACAAAGTTGTCCATTTATACAATATTTCTAACACACAGCATGTACATAGCAAAAATGACACCCCAAAATATATTCTGCTACTCCTCCCGAGTATGGCGATACCACATGTGTGACACTTTTACACAGCGTGACCACATACAGAGGCCCAACATGCAGGGAGCACCGTCAGGTATTCTAGCGGCATACATTTAGAATCTAATTTGACCACCTATTACACTATTGTGAGGCACTGTGGTGGCATGGATAGGCACTGTAATGGCACAGATGGGCAGGGTATTGGCACTGATGAGCAGTAGAGTGGCACGGATGGGCACTGTAGTGGCACGGATGGGCAGTGCAGTGGCACGGATGGGCAGTGCAGTGGCACGGATGGGCAGTGTAGTGGCACGGATGGGCACTGTTGTGGCATGGATGTGTCACGGATGAGAACTGATGTGGTATGGATGAGCATGAATGAGGCACAAATGAGCCATGGATGGGGATGGATGAGCCACGGATGGGTGGGTGAGCACGGATGGGTGGGTGAGCATGGATGGATGGCTGGGTGAGCATGGATGGATGGCTGGGTGAGCATGGATGGATGGTTGAGCACGGCTGGGTGGGTGAGCATGGATGGATGGATGGGTGAGCACGGCTGGGTGGGTGAGCATGGATGGATGGGCGAGCATGGATGGATGGGTGAGCATGGATGGATGGGTGAGCATGGATGGATGGGTGAGCATGGATGGGTGAGCATGGATGGATGGATGGGTGAGTGCG
>BLSH010378271.1:1041300-1054755 GCA_018402905.1 Glandirana rugosa | reverse complement strand
GCCCCCCCCCCCCCCTTTGCGTGCAGCCTTCTGGGTCACAGGTTCGAGAAGGCTGTGGGACCATTCACAAAAGCACAGCACGGCTTGCACATGCACAATGGAAAGCTGGCTGAGAAGCTGGAAGGAGTTACAGCCAGCTTCCCACAGTACACGGTGGTGTAAGGGTTGGAGTTATTAAGTTTAGTATACACTATTGTTTTTTTTTTTTGTTTCGTTCAACCCACCAGGGCAGAACGGAAAAAAAAAAAACAACCTCACAGCTATGTTAGTACAGCGATCTCCCCTGCTGTGCTACTGTGTTCTGACAGAGGGGTCAGAACACGCCGGTCAGCATTCTCATCCTTTGGCTGAGAGCAATGATTGGGAGCTGATCGGCAGACCTTTTTTGCTCATGCCCCATAAACAGAAGCCGGCCAAATGGTTGTAGTACACATGGGCCGAATGTCAGCCGGTTTCTATTGAACCGTCCGATGCCGCCCGACATTCGACCTGTGTGTATTAGGCTTTAGTCTGAGAGGTGGAGGGTACAAGGAAGATTAGTGTTAAGGCTGGTACACATGAGCCGAATATAGGCCAGTAAAGGCCAGTTCAGCAGAAACTGGCCGACATTTAGCTAGTGTGTACAGCAGCATGTCTGACAGAAACTGGTCGAAGGGAGATGCTAGAAAAGCAGCATCAGCCAATGGCTACGAGCGCTGATCCCTGTGTTCTGGGGGGGGGGGGGGGGCAGTCCCCCTGTTAGAAAACAGTAGCACAGCAGGGGAGATTGCCGCACTAACACTGCGTAGTTAGTACAGCGACCTCTCCATATTTTTTTATTCAGCCTGCTGGGTTGAACGAAAAAAAAAAAAAAACTTCTTGTGTGTACCTAGCATTAGGGCTGGGGTTACAAAGTAGGTTAGTATTAGGTTTGACGTTATAAGAAGAGCAAAGCTGGGTACACATGGGCCGAAAATCAGGTGAAAATGGTCGGTTTGGCATGAACCAGAGGACTTTTGGCCCAAGTGTTAGGCTCCTCGTCCGACCAGCTAATATCAAACAAGCATGCTGGAAAGCCAGCATCTGATCAGCACTGATCAGCCAATTGCTGCAAGCGCTGATCAGTGTGTTCTGGTGGGGGGGAGGTCAGTCCTCCTGTCAGAACACAAAAGCACAGTGGGGGAGATCTCTGCACTATAATACCGGATGTGTACGGTGATCTGTACATTTCTTTGTTCAGCCCGCTGGGTTGAACGAAAAAAAGACTTACAATGGGTACCGGGCTTAAGTGTGACGGTTAGAGTTGTAAGAAGGGTTGGTGTCATAAGAAGAGCTGGTATGAGATCTAGGGCTTACTATAGGGGTTGTGGTTTACAATCCATTAATGACTGTTTATATGGACTTTCACAAAATTCACTGGATTGTTTGTGTCATATTAATTTTTCTGTTTTTCTTTTTACATGTGAAATTATTAGCGCAACATTTTTTTAACAATAGTTCATTTGAAGTGTGCCAGGGCCACTGATAATGGGGTAGCACCTGGCCTCCTGTATGGGGCCCAGGTTCCATAAGTTCAACGGGGGGGCCCAGAGTAGCAAGAGTGGGCACAATTACTGGAATTAATCCCTCCCTGTGTTTATAATGCTCCAGTTTATGAATGAACAGGGAGCCTCTGTACAGGGCACATCTTGATCTGAGCTGAGGCTCTAGAGTAAGGATTGAGGAATCTATGTCCTCAATCTCTTCTCTGTCTCAGAAGTGGGACTCTGGGTGTGATTGGGTATTTGTAAAAAAAAAAAAAAAAAACATAATAAAGGGATCATTCTGACAGGTATTGTGGTGTGCATGAATGAGTGTTTTTTTCATGCGGCTGGAGCCACCTGTTAGACCTGGTTCACTGTTCTGCTCAGCTAGGCTGTACGGGGCCCCGCGATTTGAACAGCAGCCCTGACGTGTCCATACAGAAAGTACAAATGTGCTAAAAGGCCCAGAATGAGAGATGTCTTCACTCTGAAATGTTTGAAATACAGGTAAACAATTACTAGATGCTGCTTATCGGTCTACTAGTGATGGACTGGTGGCAAGCTGTGCTGTGAGACACACTGACAGGTCATGCTCTGATGTTGAAGAGCAGCCTTGGAAAAATAATGGTTTTAGCTCATAAAAGCAGAGTTAAGCACTTCCTAATAAAAGCTGCAGGGTTAACACACCTAGGGAACTGAAACACGTGGGACTCAAACCCTTTAATAAAAATGTAAGGCATGTTTAAAATAAGGTCAGTGCTCTCCAGCATATAGGAAGACAGAGCACTGTTTAACACACATCAAACACAATGTTCCGGTGCATTCAATTTATAAACTGTGACAAAGCGGTTTGAGTGCTTTTAAGGTGAAGATCGACTTTCCTAGGACTATTTATACATTTTTTAAAAATGTTAAAAAAATGTTATATGGAACAGTGATTTTCATTTTGTCTTGCATAAAATTAATTTAGACTTAAGGTCTAGGCTTAGTACTCTCTTTGCCTATGTCAGCCTTTCTCAACCTTTTCAACACCGAGGAACCCTTGAAATAATTCTCCCATCTTGGGGAACCCCTGCTAAAAATTAAAAATCTACAACTCATGATACATTAGTGTGATGGTCAATAGGAAGTATGCTCCCTTACACGTGTGGTCATTGAGAAGAATTACCCCCTTACAGACAGCTAAAAAGATCAATGGTATCACTCAGAATTTATCTGAGTGGTAGAAATTGACCATTGCTCAAGGAACCCCTAGCAACCTCTGGAGGAACCCTAGGGTTCCACGGAACCCTGGTTGAGAAACCCTGACCTATGTTATGAATTCCCTTTCAGGCCTATTTAATATAACACAACCATGTGCAACTGCAGTAACCACAGCAAACATGGGATTACAGTGGCCCCTGAATCTCTATATATCTGGTACAAAGAGAGTTAAAAGGGTTTCTGCTTCTAGCAGTTAAGTGAGATACTACTCTGTCAGCTCTGGTGCATGCAGGGGGTCTCTCTAGCTGTTACTCTGGGTAAAAAGTTGTTTTTACAGCTTAAAAAAAGGGATTTTATTAAAGCTTACCGTAAAATCCTTTTCTCCGAGTTCACTGACAGACGCAGCCCTTCATTAGACAAGTGGGGTTATATGCACATCCTACCAGGAGTTGACTAGGCAAATAGAAAGAAAGCAAGCTGACCCCTCCCAGGGGGCTGTCCTCTCTCTCCCATATAACCCCCCCTGCTCTGCATAGCATATCAGTTCGTAACAAGCCGTACAAATGCTACACAGAGGGATGGGTGCTGCGTCTGTCAGTGAACTCAGAGAAAATGATTTTACGGTAAGTTTTAATAAAATCCCTTTTTCTCCTATGTTTGCTGACAGACGCAGCCCTTCATTGACAAGTGGGGATGTCCCAAAGCTGTGTCAGTCAAGAGGGGTGGGTAAACGACAACAACTGTACCCAAAAGAATCCTCACAGGAGGCACCAGCCACGCCTACACTGCCGCCTGTAAAACTTTACGGCCAAAAGCAGCATCCGCAGATGCTGACACATCAACTTTGTAAAACTTAGTAAACGTGTGCACCGAGGCCCAAGTAGCCGCCTTGCACACCTGTGACACCGAAGCCTGGTGTCTGAAAGTCCAGGAAGTGGTAACTGCCCTGGTGGAATGAGCCGTGACTGGAAAAGGGGGTACTTTGCCCCGAACAGTATACGCATGGGTCACGGTCTGTCTGATCCAACGGGAAATAGTAGCTGACGAGGCCGCCAGTCCTTTGCGCGGACCATCCGTCAGCACAAACAACGCATCAGACTACCGAAAGGAGGCTGTAGTCTCCAAGTACACCCGCAAAGCCCTCATGACATCCAAGGAATGTAACTCAAATTCCTTGGGCTGCAACGGGTGCGGACATAATGAAGGAAGAACAATATCTTCATTAATGTGAAAAGAAACCACCTTCGGTAGAAATGAAGGAGAAGGGCGCAAGACCGCCTTGTCCTTATGAAGGACTAAGTAAGGAGACTTGCAGGACAACGCTGCCAACTCAGACACCCACCTAGCGGATGTGATGGCCACCAAGAAAGCCACTTTCTGTGACAGCAATTGTAAGGGAATGTAAATGGCGGAGATTGCCGGCACGTGAAGTTCTGCCCATCGCAGAATGAGAGCCGCTGCCGCCGAGCTCCTCGTTCCACCCTGATGGTTTACATACACCACTGCCGTGGTGTTGTCCGACTGAACCCGAACCGGGAGGCCGCGCAACCTTACCGTCCAATGTGAGAGGCAGAGCCTGATCACCCTCAACTCCAACACATTGATCGGAAGGCGAGATTCCTGCGCCGACCAGCAGCCCTGAGCAGACAGCTGCCCCAGGAGCCACCCCCAGCCCGATAGGCTGGCATCCGTCGTGACTATTGACCAATTCAGGGGTAGAAATGACTTCCCCAATGTCAGAGCCGGGGCCCGAAGCCACCAGGCCAACGATCCTCTGGTCTGACGATCCAATCTGATCAGCTGGTCCAGGGACAGCGGAGACTTGTCCCACCGTGACAGAATCGCTCGCTGAAGGAGCCGAGTGTGACTCTGGGCGTAAGGTACCGCCTCGAAAGCTGAAACCATAAGCCCCAACACCCGAATACAGAACCATAAGGAGGACCACGGGCGTGACAGCAGGGTTCGCACCGCTGCTTGCAGTGTTAGTAACTTGGCCGGAGGTTAGAACACCTTCGCCTGCTCCGTGTCCAGAATCAAACCCAGGTATTCCAGGCGACAGGACGGTGTCACCGTCGACTTCTGCAGATTGATCAGCCAGCCGAAGTCCTTCAATGAGGCCATGGTGATAGACACGTTCTCCTCCAGAGCCGAAGCAGACTCCGCTCTCAGGAGCAGGTCGTCAAGGTATGCTACCACCCCAATGCCTCTCTGCCTCAACAGCACCAGCACCGAAGCCACCAGCTTGGTGAACACCCGAGGAGCCGAGGCCAGACCGAAGGGAAGTGCCACGAATTGGTAATGAAGATCTCCCACCGCAAATCGCTGAAAACGCTGGTGCCAGAGACAAATGGGAACGTGGAGGTACGCGTGCCTGATATCCAGGGACGCCATGAAGTCCCCTTGGTGCAGGGCGGCCACGACCGAACGGAAAGATTCCATCCTGAATTTTCGCGCTTTCACAAGTGGTTTATCGCCTTCAGGTCCAGAACTGGCCTGACCCCCCCCCCCTTTTGGGGACCACAAATAGGTTTGAATAGAAACCGTGGAACCTTTCCAACAGAGGTACTGGCACGATCACCCCCTGTTCGGAGAGTGCCTGAACAGCCCTTAGGAGGGCCTCCCGACGCCCCTGAGGGGGTCTCAAGTTCGATGGGAAGAACCTGTCTGGGGGTAGAGTGCTGAACTCTATCCTGTACCCGGAGGACACCACTTCCTGCACCCACCGGTCGGAAATGCGGGCAGTCCACCCGTCTGCGAACCCCAGAAGTCGTGGGGGCAACCCATCATGCGGAGGAGGACTTCTCCTCTGTCTTTTCGCTCTTGCGTTGCCAGAGTCGTTTACCGCCCCCCATGGCAGACTTGCCTCAAACCCTTGCCCACTGCACCGGGGGCACGAAAAAACCTCTCCTGACCTGAAGAAGTAGGACCCTGCTTGCGGCGGAGCTCCCGCCGCCTGGGCTCCGGAAGAAAAGTACTCTTCCCTCCAGTAAAATCCTTAATGATTTCATCCAACTGCGCCCCAAAGACCGACCACCCTGAAAAGGAAGATCCATAAGGCCCTTCTTAGACGCGTGGTCACCCGACCACGAGCATAACCAGAGTACCCGTCTGATAATGACTGCGAAAACAGACATTTTAGACAACATGGGAAGCAGAGCTGCATCACACAGGTACCGAAGACCCTGAAAGAAATGGTCTGCTCTCTGCGATGCCTCAAGCGTCCTCCCGCAGTCCAAGTCATTCTGCAGCTCCGTCGTACACTCGGACAGATATTGCGCCACCAGGGCCGGCCTCATGGCTGACCCTGCCAGCAGGAAAAGTGCTTTGGACATTGCCTCCGTCCACCTATCGGCTGGGTCCTTAAACGAGGGAGACCCCTCCAAGGGAATGGTCGTTTCCTTGTTCAGGCGAGGCTCCACTGCGGGGGATGTCCACTTCTTCACAAAGCTATCCTCAAAAGGGTAGCGTATAGCGAAGCATTTGGGTAGGGCGAAGGAATTCTGCGGACGCTGCCATTCCTGATAGACCAGGTGGTCAAAAAATTGATCATAGGGATAAGCCTTAGGGGACCTGGGTGGCCTAGCAGACCAGCAAACGTATGCGGACTCCTGCGACTCCCCTGCCTGGTCCAGTCACAAAGAAGCACGGATATCAGTAATCAGTGCGGCCACCAGCACCTTTTCGCGCGCAACCGAGGCCCCTTGGTCTTCTTCGCCGTCTGAGGGATCCAGCTCGCCCTCTGAGAGCTCCATGGGGGTCCCCGTGACCCCCGAGGCCACTTCCGGTTCAGACTCTTCCCCCGAAGAAAGAGGGGGAGGTGGATGCTTTTTAGGGGCCCCCTTAGCCCTGCTCAGCCCAGCCCGGGGAAGGAATTCCCCAAATACTGCTCTCAGCTGGTCCAGGGACACCAGAGTCCCCAGTGCAGGTAGCGCTGTCGCTGACTCCTCCTCATAAGAAACCGCAGAGTCATCTGCCATCGTACCACCGGACCTGACAGGCAGAACAAATGCCCTGACACCCCCACAATACAGCCCCCCCCCGCCACCCCACAGAGCAACCAGGGAGACCCCAGGAGGACTGCACCCACCGCTACCAGCACCCCAGGGAGAGCCCAGCTATACTTGCGGTTTGTAGCCTCACAAGCACTGCGTCCCAGTAGGAGTGCTTATTGACCACCAGTCATAGAGCCTGCGCCGCCTGTGCCATCCACGCTGTCCCAGGGTGAAAGAGGAAGCAAACGGCAGCAGCACGTTTTTCTTTCCAGGGACATGGAAAAATGGCCGCTCAGCACTAGAGGGAAAACCCCAAGAAAATGGCCGCAGCTACGGCAAAATGGCAGCGATCCGCCGCAAAATGGCGGCAGACCGCCACATGGCGGTGTGGAATTGCGGTGCGGGGAGGGGTGTGTAGGAGGGGGGTGAGAACACCCAGGGGAGACACTAGCCCAGCGAAACACCCTCCATCGGCCGGCTCAAATCGCTAAAATCGCCCAGCCCCCCCGCGCCACCTAGGGGGGGAGAGAGTGGGTCACTCACCAGTCCGACGGGCGTAGCGGGTAGCCCCCCGGGTGAAGACCTTCCTCCCACTGACGGAGAAGGACGCTGCAGGCCACAGGCCCCTGGACGGGAACAAGGTCCGGTCACCGGGCACAAGTGGGGGTCACCCACTGGCTGCCCGCACGGAACATGCACGATGCGGCAGGCCCCGCCAAGGCTAGGGCTAGCTCGCATCGGTCGGCCGCGCTGGGAAAGAGCAGGATTCTAGCTATCCTCTATGCCCCAGCCGGCTTCTTGATAGCAGTCTTCATCAGATAGCTTGAAAAAAATAAAAAAGCGGTAGCAAAAAAGATGAACAGCAGGTCCCATAAGGGAGCCAGGTCTAACTCCTCGCACTAGGCATAGAAAAACTGATATGCTATGCAGAGCAAGGGGGTTATATGGGAGAGAGAGGACGGCCCCCTGGGAGGGGTCAGCTTTCTTTCTTTCTATTTGTCTAGTCAACTCCTGGTAGGATGTGCATATAACCCACTTGTCAATGAAGGGCTGCGTCTGTCAGTGAACGTAGGAGAAAGGAACAATGTATACACATCAGATTTCACATTGCACTGGGTTGGCCATGGAGGGATGTTCTACTTTTGAAATTAAAGCTGAAACCACCAATGATTACGTGTGAAAATACTTCTTATGACCATGAGGTGGAGATACAGAGACATTTAAAACAACATTTATGAAACAATATATAATGAGTCATGAGAGAATATGAGGCTGTAAATTGTTAACCTCTCCTTAAAATGCTAGCTGTCTGACTGGTATGCTGATCCAATGGCGTAAGCACTGATCCGAAACAACTATGCAGATCAGGAGTCCTGACTTCCTGATCAGCATGCCTGTTCCATCTCAGCGATTTAGAAAGTACTGTAGCCTAGCAACTAGCATTTCATAAGAACGTCAGCGATATAAGTCTCCATATTTTTTTTCTCAGGACAATTTCCTTAAAGGGCGAACAGGAGGCAACACAAAGTACCCCATATCTATGGAGGCAAGAGTCTCCTAGGACACAATGGCTTGCGAAGGTTTACGGAAGTTAGGAACATGGAGGACCTAACCAAACCTCTATTATAGGGATGAAAAATTAAAGCAAACACGGTTCTATTGGATGGACTTAATTTTATGATCAGGAATATTATTAGCCCCTGATCCTGGATACAGGAAATAAGGATTCTCATGGAGTGGTGGCAGTATAGTGCATGTTTTTTTACTTCACCAGCAGACTTTACCATTACTTGACACTACTCTCGCCCTCCTTCTTGTCCCTCTGCTACCTCCACTTACTCCCCCTGGAGACACTTCTAAATATGAAATGGACAGGAATGTATGCCTACCATATATGACAACATTTTATACAAAAGCACTCACTGCCCCATCCAGATGATATAGAGAACACAAGTAAAAAAGGTTGGACTTTACTGGCATAGCAAGGAGCACAAAAAGGTTTATAAAAATATACATTTAATTGCATATAGTAGTAAAAGCATTTCCAAGATAGCTTGATAAAAAGAAACCAACATGGTATTTGCTATACGTATAGGCAATTAGTTATCGAATGTATGAAAAATACATCATGCACCCCAGGGCTAAGTTGCCAAATCTTGAACGTATATGTATATTCCTCATGGGTCAACACATTTCTCATTCAAGCTTCATCAGGACTCATGGAGGTGGTTATAATAACTATATAGAA
Organism: Glandirana rugosa; assembly: GCA_018402905.1. NCBI lineage: Eukaryota > Metazoa > Chordata > Amphibia > Anura > Ranidae > Glandirana > Glandirana rugosa. The sequence goes on along the minus strand of BLSH010378271.1, from coordinate 1,045,810 downwards.
AACAAAGCGTTATATAATGCATATGCGTAAGCATGTTATGGCTTGGATTAAACACATGTAAAGCCGCACCTTTATGCCTGTGCACAACCAACACCTCAAAAACCTCCCTGGGTGGGCACTGGGACATCAAGCAGGACCAATAACACAGGACAGTGTGAGGTAACAGTCCTTAATAAAAGGACAAACAAATGTGGGGATTTAATGTGTGAGCATAAATATCCTTGGATACAAGCTTTAAGCCATCTCGACCTACATGGTTACCATGAAATGAAAGGTCCAAACAGTATGACACAGCGCTTAAAATTTCATCAAAAGTGCAAAAGGTCTTGATTCCACACATCATCAAACAAAATGGGGAAGGACAGGGGACTGAACCCCAGTAAAGGTAATATAACCTGCAAGCTAGAATACAAAACAAAATAGTGGTACTAGCTATATACTGCATTTCAAGATACTTACAGGTACTCACTTATTAAAAGAGGGACATTTGCTTGTTCGGCTTGCCAGGGCCATTTTGCTTGTATTCAATGATATTTATAATCACACACTATATGCTCACATTTGTTTGTGCTTTTATTAAGGACGGTTACCTCATGCTGCCCTATATAAAATCGGTCCCTCTTGATGTCCCCGTGTGTCCTTCCAGGGAGGTTTTTGAGGCGTTGGCTGTGCAGAGGCAAAAAGGTGCAGCTTTTACATGTGTCTCATCCAAGCCATAACATGTTCACGCATATGCATGACATAACTATGTTTTATGCTTTGTTTTCTATATAGTTACCATATCCTTCTTCATGGGTCCTGATGAAGCTTGAATGAGAAACGCGTTGACCCATGAGGACTATACATATACGTTTAAGATTTGGCAACTTAGCCCTGTAGTGCATGATATTGTACTTTTCATACATTTGATAATTATATGTGCAGCAAATACTATGTTGGTTTGTTTTTATCAAGCCATCTTGGAATTGCTTTTAATACTTTATGTAAATAAAATGTATATTTTTATAAACCCTTTTGAGCTCCTTGCTATGTTACTAAAGTCTGACCTTTTTTTAGTTGTGGTTCCTCTGACATTTTGTTTATATCTGGGTCATATATGATGCATTGACTGCAAGCTAATTGCCCTTGTTCAGTTTGTGACATAATATCAGTGTCTTGTATAAATAAGGACTTTCCAAAAAAAACAGGAACTGAACAGGATCTATATACCAAATATTCTGAACTATATGCAATATACTAAAACCAGATATGTATACATCTAAATGGCATTGGCATGTGCTCTTTAGGCCTCATACACACGGACGTTTTTTGACGCCGGCGTTTTCTGGCGTTTTTTGCAGCTCTCCATGTTAGTCAATGGCCCCATAAAAACGTCAACGTTTTTGAGCTGTAGGTGGCGTCGGCGTTAGTGAGCAGAAAGTAGAACCCATGGCCATCGCGTTCTGAGGCTGTAACGTTTTGATGTTTTTTGACGCCACAAAACGCCAACAAACGCCACCTTATATTGTACCGGCGTTTTCCGGCGTTTTTTGACGCCGACGTTTTTAGGTTGAAAAATAGAGGGATGATTTTTTTTTAAAAACGCCTATTGATTTCGACGCTCACTAACGCTCAAAAACGCCAATGCATAACGCCGAAAAACGTTGACTTTTTTTCCTTGACGTCGGACCCGACGTTTTGTTTATTTTTTTAGATACGCCCGTGTGTATGAGGCCTTAAGTAGAAATCTGTGAGCTTGTGGTACAAATAAAATACCACCTAATCAATAGAATTGCTGGCATGAGGCTGTTGCTTTTCTCAGATCAGCCTAATATGCAGGTGCCACATTCACAGAAAATCAAGAACCCAACTACTCATGAAACTCACCTGGAGGGCTTTCAATAGCGGTACAAGGCTTTGTATTCCTTTACTGGAGACATTTCATTGACACACAATATCTAGCAGCATTCTTAATTGTAGCTGCGGTCAAAAACCCTATGTGGTCCTAAATGCATTATAACTAGTTACTGAAAAAAGGCAATCTCAATAAAGTAATACATGGGATTATTATGTTACTGGTGTATCCCTGATCACATTAGAACAAGTGTCTGGAGAAATCAGCCCTCCCCGTTGACCTGATAAAACTTTGCTTGGGACTTCCTTCAGCCTTTCAAGAAAAAAACCCAGCTGACCAATTTAGTTATACCAATGAATGGGCTGCCAGAATGAAACACAGTATTAGGCCTCATACACACGGGCGTATATAAAATAATAAACAAAACGTCGGGCCCGACGTCAAGGAAAAAAAGTCGACGTTTTTCGGCGTTATGCATTGGCGTTTTTGAGCGTTAGTGAGCGTCGGCGTCAATAGACGTTTTTTTTAAAAAAATCATTCCTCTGCTATTTTTCAACCTAAAAACGTCGGCGTCAAAAAACGCCGGAAAACGCCGGTATAATATTAGGTGGCGTTTGTTGGCGTTTGTTGGCGTCTGTTGGCGTCTCGTGGCGTTTTGCGGCGCTTTTTGACGTCGATGCAGCCAAGGAACGCGCTGGTCGTGGGTTCTCTGATACGCCGACGCCATCTACAGCTCAAAAACGCCGACGTTTTTTATGTGGCCATTGACTAACATGGGGAGCAGAAAAAAACGTCAGTAGACGCCGGCGTCAAAAAACGCCCGTGTGTATGAGGCCTTAATGTGCGGAAAAAACTCACATGTGTTATAGAAGTGAACTGATGAGAACCTAGCCCAAATGCTTCATATGAAACCATCTTGCAATATTTATCCATAGTCTGGAGTAAAGAGGGAATAATTAAAAAGTCCAAAAGGTCCCACCAAGCAAAGACTTCTATAGGGCTGTGTCCAAATACCAGAAATGGTCTCATAAAATTCTATGGGACGTTACTGAACAGGCAAGGCCAACACAGATGATTTTTGGGCCAGGATATAATAAAATGCAGGATATAGGAAGGCCTCTAAATAAATATAAATCTATTTTTACTGACAGAAGGATGAGTGGGTGTCATAATTTACTAGTATTGATAACCTTGCAAGAACAGAAGTATTGGTGATTTAAAGTACTTTAGTATATACACTATTAATATAAATGCACAAAGCAATTTCATTAGATGTGTATTTTCATATTAATATCTGAAATGTTTTAGTGAACATCTAACAGGATTGTCTTACCTTGCTTTATCTGATGCTCTTCAAAATTTCCCCCAATTTCTGTTTCGGACCCAATATCCTTAATAAAATTGGATGGGAACATTCCAGTCTTTCCATTGAGAACTCCCTCCCACCAGCCTTCCTCCACCTGCACACAAGAAACATAAAAGAAAATGGTTAAGAGGAATACGTATAAGATTCTCTACTACTCCAGTTCAAGTGCATTTCTGATTTTTATTAGTTGATGCTTTCATTAGATGCTGCCACAGCACTCAATTCAAATGTTTCAGGGCTATCATACAGTGCAGGCTGCAAATTTCAAGAGTCTTACACCAACATCGGAGCAGATAATAGGTGCACTATAATAAGCACAGTCAGCTTAAAAAGTGCATATGAAATAGGAATTTGAGAAAATTGCATGCTGAAACAAAAGCACATGTATTTGCCCTAATAGAGGCATTTACTTATTCAGGCGAAATAGGTTAAAAGCAAAAACAAGTGAGGCCATGTATCATGTAAAGGTTAAAGCATAGGAACAAGCTAATGAATGCAATGTATGGTGAGCAGTACAGTGCCTTGCGAAAGTATTCAGCCCCCTTAAGTTAATACTTTGTAGCGCCACCTTTTGCTGCGATTACAGCTGTAAGTCGCTTGGGGTATGTCTCTATCAGTTTTGCACATCGAGAGACTGAAATTTTTGCCCATTCCTCCTTGCAAAACAGCTCGAGCTCAGTGAGGTTGGATGGAGAGCGTTTGTGAACAGCAGTTTTCAGTTCTTTTCACAGATTCTCGATTGGATTCAGGTCTGGACTTTGACTTGGCCATTCTAACACCTGGATATGTTTATTTGTGAACCATTCCATTGTAGATTTTGCTTTATGTTTTGGATCATTGTCTTGTTGGAAGACAAATCTCCGTCCCAGTCTCAGGTCTTTTGCAGACTCCATCAGGTTTCCTTCCAGAATGGTCCTGTATTTGGCTCCATCCATCTTCCCATCAATTTTAACCATCCTCCCTGTCCCTGCTGAAGAAAAGCAGGCCCAAACCATGATGCTGCCACCACCATGTTTGACAGTGGGGATGGTGCGTTCAGGGTGATGAGCTGTGTTGCTTTTACGCCAAACATAACGTTTTGCATTGTTGCCAAAAAGTTCGATTTTGGTTTCATCCGACCAGAGCACCTTCTTCCACATGTTTGGTGTCTCCCAGGTGGCTTGTGGCAAACTTTAAACGACACTTTTTATGGATATCTTTAAGAAATGGCTTTCTTCTTGCCACTCTTCGGTGGACCCTCTGTGGTTTGTACACCTTCTTCCACGAGACCAGCCTACTTTGGTTTTAGCTTGAAAAACCGTTGTTACGTT
>BLSH010378271.1:1003518-1022626 GCA_018402905.1 Glandirana rugosa | reverse complement strand
ACAGTGAAGTAGGCACAGACAGACAGCATGATCTTTGTGAAAGCAAAAACCATGGTTTATTTACACATCTGTGGTTACAAAGTGCAGGCATCAAAACAGGTCAAATAAAACAAAACAAAATAAACCCTTGCTACTTTGGGCATCTAAGTACAAAGACACAGGAACCTGACTACTTGTTCTGCCACAGCCTTCCACTGCCCAGACACTTAGTGGTCACAGAGAAATAAACAGAGGCTTTTAGTCACACAGACTTAATCTCACGATTCAGAGGTTTTGCTGCTCCCCAGTCTGCTGTGCATAGAGATCTGGTTCCAGGGTGGAGCCCCTTGTTGAAGCAACCTGGAAGTTTTATAGAGCCCTGAGTGCTTTATCTGTTACACCTGAGCTTGTTAACACTCATTGAGTTCAAACAGCCTCACTACACAGCCCAAACACAAAAGCAATCCGTGTATAGCATAATCCTGGGACAAATATATCTCTCATCCTGGATACAACCCATAGATTTTCCTGGCTTCCGGTCACTATGTATATAGTGACAGGAAGCCAGGTTCATACTGAGCATCAGTATGGGGGGAAAAAGGGTATTTAAGTGAATAGGTGGTGCCAGGCAGGCTGGTCTGAGCATTTCAAATACAGCTGATCTACTGGGATTTTCACACACAACCATCTCTAGGGTTTACAGAGAATGGTCCAAAAAAGAGAAAATATCCAGTAAGCGGAAGTTGTGTGGAAGAAAATACCTTGTTGATATCGGAAGTCAGAAGAGAATGGGCAGACTGGTTTGAGATGATAGAAAGGGAACAGTAACTCAAATAAGCACATGTTACAACCAAGATATGCAGAATACCATCTCTGACTGCACAACTCATTGAACCTTGAAGTAGATGGGCTACAGCAGCAGAAGACCAGACCGGGTGTCACTCTTGCTAGCTAAGAACAAGAAGCTGAGGCTACAATTCGCACAGGGTCACCAAAATTGGACAATAGAAAAAAATGTTGCCTGGTCTGATGAGTCTCAATTGTAGCTGCGACATTCAGCTGGTAGGGTCAAAATCTGGCGTGGATCCATCCTGCTTTGTATCAATGGTTCATGCTGGTGGTGGGGGTGAACTGGTCCACTGTAGGTGTAATGGCTCCAATGGCCTCCACAGTCACTAGATCTCAATCCAATAGAGCACCTTTGGCATGTGGTAGAATGGGAGATTTGCATAATGGATGTGCACAAAATTTGCCACTTATCAGCTGTCCTAGAAAAGCTACTCCAGGCTCTGGAAGGATCCCAACAATAGTGTCAGGATCCACCCAGCTTCCTAATTGACAGCTGGCTCTAGCTCTCAGCACACGGCTGAGAGCTGAAACCAGCTGCGCCCGTCCCCTTTCCAGCCCAACGGTCCAGTGAGCACTGGAGGGGGCAGAGAGCAGTGACTAACAGTCACCACGCTAAGCTGTAAGAAGACCGAGCAGTCGTGTGATTGTTCAGTTTTCAGCTTTGAGCCAATGTGGGACAGCTGTAGCAATTTTTATTTTTTTTTATAAATCCCATACATCTCCTTTAAAGAAGAACCTTATAAAATTGCCAGTGACAAATTAGCAACTAGGCAGCAAAGTAGTGATAACTTAACCAATTTCACATCAGGAGTCTAACCTTCACATCCAAGACCCCACCGTTCACATCAGAGTCTCACCACACTAAAGTCCCCACCACAACATCAGCTTTCCCCACAACCACATCAGAGCCTCCGACAACCACATCAGAGTCCCCCGTGATCACATGAGTGTCCACCATGATCACATGAGAGTCCCCCATTCACATCAGAGCCACAAATATATCAGAACACTGCCTTCACATACCAATGCTGCAGCATGGCAAAGTGTGGGAGCCAGGAGGCAAAGCTGGTCTCCTACAACAGAAGTTCCATCGTCCTGTCAGTGCTAGAGCAAGTGCTTCATTGGCTATTACACTGGCAGGCAGGTGGCAGCCAGCTTCTAGCAACCAGCAATGTAAAGTGGAGGGGAGACACCCTGCTAACCTGAACCAATGTGTGCAGTGTGTGATGTGCACAGTGGGCCCCATTACCCTCAGGGCCTGTGTGCCTGGAACATGCAAGAGTGATCAGAGAAGGAGATGGGAACCGCTCCAGGTGTGTATGGAAAACGCCAACAAAGGTTCAGGTGCTGGTCAGGTCTGTAATCCTCGATAGCAGCAAAACAAAGGTATAAACCGCACTCTGAAGTAATGAAGATGACAAGAACTTTAATGATAAGTCCAACGATGTAAAGGACAAACAGCAGACATTGGCTAGAGCCACAAAGCGGTTGGCGCGTTTCACGGACCTCTCATCCGCTTACTCATAACCTCCTGCCACACACACTGAGGATATGTCACTGGTTGACTGTACATAGATTGTACAGTTAAGACTGTAATGTATAACTTAAGACTTAGCGGAAAATCTTTGCCCGCAGCATTTAAGTAGAAAAAACGATTTTGGGTGTAGTTCTTCATGAAACGTGCAAACCCCATGTATAAACAAACATGTGTTATGCCAACCGTATGTTACAGCTTCCTATTTATTCGCACATCTTTTTGCACATCAGATATCTACACAGTTATAAATATTCATGAGTGCTGAAGAATTACAGTGTTTAGTCCCATGGTTCACAGATCATAATGAAAAAAAATAGCGAACTGACAATGATTAATTTTTTGTTGTTGATAATGGGGGCAAGAGGAAAAATGTAGCAGAGAATATAGAAAAAGACAAAAAACAATGTAACTCTCTTGATGAAGTATGTCTTGCATTTATACTGTATTTGTCATTGACAACTGAAGGAAGAATTAGATTTAAAGAAGATGTAACTTTTCTTCAGTATAAAAGTATATTCAGTTTATCTTTAATGTATAGTTTTTAGGAATCCACTGTACATGCAGTACATTTGCAGCCTTTTTTAACATACAGTATCTCACAAAAGTGAGTACACCCCTCTCATTTTTGTAAATATTTTATTATATCTTTTCATATGACAACACTGAGGAAATGACACTTTGCTACAATGTAAAGTAGTGAGTGTACAGCTTGTATAACAGTTTAAATTTGCTGTCCCCTCAAAATAACTCCACACACAGCCATTAATGTCTAAACCGCTGGCAACAAAACTGAGTACACCCCTAAGTTAAAATGTCCAAATTGGGCCATTGTGTCATTATTTTGCAGCACTGCCTTAACCCTCTTGGGTATGGAGTTCACCAGAGCTTCACAGGCATGGGTGTCCGCAGAACTTTTTCGGGGGGGGGGGGGGGCATCATTTTAAGGTCACCCATGCTTTTTGACAGTGTCATGAAGGGGAGGGGCTTAGTCATTATCGCATAAAGCGGGGTAAGCCTCCCCCTTCCACTGCCACATTTGGCACTTTTTGGGAGGGAGTATGTACCTGGTTTTGCCATGGCGATCTGAGCCTCATGCAAAACCATGCAAAATATGCTGCGACCACAGCAAGTGAAGGTATAAATAAGCATACAATTAGTTCATCGATCAATTACAAAAAAAAACTACACCTACGTGGTGCAGCATTGGCTTAAGCCAGTGGAGATTTTTCAATTCTATACAGGTAATATAGCATCTTTATGCTGTTGTGCCCATATAGCTGCCGTTGTGCCCATATAGCTGCTGTTGTGACCATATAGCTGCACTGGTGAGGTGGCACTGATGATCACTGATAGGTGGCACTGATGGGCACTAATGAGGTGGCACAGACGGTCACTGATAGGTGGCACTGATGGGCACTAACAGGGGGCACTGAGGAGCACTAATAGGTGGCACTGATAGAACTGGTTAAATAGCATGTTGCTTTCAGTGGGTAGTGCTGTGAAAAAGAATAATGTAGTTCAATGTGGCCAGCGTATGGCAATTATTGGGTTAAAGCAGGTGGTGAGAAGGCAACATATTGCCTCCTCACCACCTCGCAAACAGCTCTAAAAAGCGATCCAAGCATGGAATTTTTCAGAGGAGCAACAGTCACTGCGAAGATACCTTAAGAGTAGCCAAGCAAAAGCATGCAGGGAAGTAAAGTGTTAAATCTGTTCACATGATAACAGAAGGTTCAGCCTTATGTCCTGCTGGGGTGACAGTGTAAGGTGATACAGGCCCAGCAGTGGCAATTGGAGACATTCCACAAGCAGTTCGCTGATAACAGAAGATAAGAATGATAGAGCAGCCTATGACAGCAGGGGATGGAGATCCAGGTGTCAGCCCGACAATAAATAAGGCTGAGCTCCATTGAAGTGAATATTCTCTTATCACTTTTGAATAAACGCTTCACTTTCCTGCACCTTCCTCCCTATATGCGTACACCTTGCTGAATCCAGGGGGGGGGGGCACTTGACCCCCCTTGCCCCTGCCTGCGGATGCCCATGTTCACAGGTTGCCACTGGAGTCCTCTTCCACTACTCCATGACGACATCACGGAGCTGATGGATGTTAGAGACCTTGCGCTCCTCCGCCTTCCTTTCCCCACAGATGTTCAATAGGGTTTAGGTCTGGAGACATGCTTGGCCAGTCCTTCACCTTTACCCTCATCTTCTTTAGCAAGGCAGTGGTCATCTTGGAGATGTATTTGGGGTCATTATCATGTTGGAATACTGCCCTGCGGCCAGTTTCTGAAGGGAGGGGATCATGCTCTGCTTCAGTATGTCACAGTACATGTTGGCATTCATGGTTCCCTCAATGAACTGTAACTCCCCAGTTCTGGCAGCACTCATGCAGTCCCAGACCATGACACTCACACCACCATGCTTGACTGTAGGCAACACACACTAGTCTTTGTACTCCTCACCTGGTTGCCGCCACACACGCTTGACACCATCTGAACCCAATAAGTTTATCTTGGTTTCATCAGACCACAGGACATGGTTCCAGTAATCCATGTCCTTAGTCTGCTTGTCTTCAGCAAACTGTTTGCGGACTTTCTTGTGCATTGTCTTTAGAAGAGGCTTCCTTCTGGAACGAAAGCCATGCAGACCAATTTGATGCAGTGTGTGGCGTATGGTCTGAGCACTGACAGGCTGACCCCCCACCCCTTCAACCTTTGCAGCAATGCTGGCAGCACTACGTCTATTTCCCCAAAGACAACCTCTGGATATGACGCTGAGCACATGCACTGAACTTCTTTGGTCGACCATGGCGAGGCATGTTCTGAGTGGAACCTCTCCTGTTAAACTGCTGGCCACCGTGCTGCAGCTCAGTTTCAGGGTCATGGCAATCTTCTTATTGCCTAGGTCATCTAAAGCATGTAAAGCAGAGAGTTATTTGCCATGAGGTGCCATGTTGAACTTCCAGTGACCAGTAAGAGAATGAGAGCGATAACACCAAATCTAACACACCTGCTCCCCTTTCACACCTGAGACCTTGTAACACTAACGAGTCACATGACACCGGGGAGGGAAAATGGCTAATTGGGCCCAATTTGGACATTTTCACTTAGGGGTGTACTCACTTTTGTTGCCAGTGGTTTAGACATTAATGGCTGTGTGTTGAGTTATTTTGAGGGGACAGCAAATGTACACTGTTATACAAGTTGTACACTCACTACTTTACATTGTAGCAAAGTGTAATTTCTTCAGTGTTGTCACATACAGAGATATAATAAAATATTTACAAAAATGTGAGGTGTGTACTCACTTTTGTGAGATACTGTACCTATGTGCTTTCCAACTTCGTGCTACAGGCTAGAAAGCATATAAACCAGTTAAAAAAAGAATAAAAAAATATACAGCTAGCTTGAGTACCCAAATCATTCTTTAGATCAGCCTCCTATAAACCCCTGTATATCTTTATTAGAATAGGGAGGTCAGGTCTCTTCCAGAACACTACTGGTTTACAGAGTGCAGTCAATCTAAGAATGTGGAAAGGAAAGGATCGGGTCAAAGGCCTGGATGGGTCCTCATCTATACAAGCAAAATGTGCCTGGTTACTAAACAGGATGAAAACAGAAGTGCAGAATAATACAGTGGCAGAGAGTGAAGTACATGCCTGAAGTGGTGGAGAGTGAAGAAGTGCATATAGGTACAGTGGCTGATTAAAGAAGTACACATCAGTGCAGTGGGGGCAAGCAGAGTTTTGCATGTTAGTACAGCAGCAGCAAGCAGGGCTGTTTGTGTTGGTGGTTTGGTAGCAAGGGAAGTCTGTGGTTATCAGGGATCTGCACTGTTCTCCAGTTTGGGGCAATGGGTAGCTGTTTGTCCCCCCCCACCCCCCCAAAAAATAAATCTCAGTTCCTCTTCACTACCGAGGGGTATGCACACTTCAGTCTCCCCAGGCTGCATAGGAAAGCAGGAAGGAGGAGGAAGGAAAGCACTGCTCTGACAAAACACAGGGAGGAGATGGCCTGGTAATGGTTTTACAAATGCAGTAAAATTAGTCTTGGACTTCCTGTTCAGCTTCCATCACCAAAGGTTAAAGGATATTCTGATCAGGCGGAATATGAAAGATTAGATGCTGGGTGATCTTAGTTCTTTGCTGGGGGAATTGACAGAACTATACAAATTTGATGGATCATCTTAGTACTTGTTTGCACTGAATACATCTGGCAGCTACAGACTGGATAAGATTCACAAGAATTGCTGCCACTTTGCTATAGTCCAAGAGCTGAGCAGAAAAATGGTGCTAACTCTCCCTTCCACTTTCTGGCTTTTTTAAAGCATTTGGGCCCGATTACACATTCACGTTGCAATAATGTACATGTGTTGGTGTGTTGCAGTGCCAAATGCCCCTGCGATGCAATACACCACAAAGCATTGCAGTATGCTGGCTGCAAAAAGTACAGCAAGCACAACATTTTTGTAAAAGGTGAAAGATTTATACGGTCTGAATGGCTAAGATCCAGTGTAATATCTGTTCTCATCAGTGACCAGTTTGGGTGTGTGCCCTCATTCTGGCCCTTTGTCTTGCGTTATGGTATTCCTGCTGATATGATGGTTGCCCTGTTTCTGTACCAGCTGGAACAGAAACCGGGGCTCCCACAGCCAGTTGGGGCATAGGAGTGATTCCCCCAGAAAAACTGTATGGGTTCCTCCTGGTTTGCATGAATCCACCTTGTCTGGCTATGGGCTGGGAAGGCAGAGAGTCTGCGGTGTCTGTGCCCCCTGGGAGTTGTTGTCCTAGGGGTGCTCTTAGGGTGTGGGACCCCACAGTGTGAAATGTCACATGGTCACAGCATCAAATACTTTTTTCTGCAATACTCCTTTTAGGGCTGGGCCTTTTGGCTATAACTGGGGCAATATTTGTTTATTTGTTTCTTGTTAATGTTCCTTCACATTTTGTTACCCATGTGTGTGTTTTTTTCACACTAGGATGGAGGGTGCTAAGGCTTGCCCTGACATCTGGGGGGAGGATGTGTGGCCCTCAGGCTCCTTCCTCCCCTGACCCTGGGGGTCTATCTTTAGGGGAGAGCCCCTTGACCTAGTACTCGGTGATCGACTTTGGCTGGCCACAAGGACAGGAGACCGCCAGGCCTTCTGGCTAGGTGGACCATGTTGAACCTTATGTCCCTATCAGGAGCCTTGCACCCTGGTACCTCTACGGGGGGTGGACAAAGCACACTCTTAAGTGCACTTTTTAGTGTGGTCACATGCACATTTTTCGTTCGTTTAATGTTTTTGCTGGTTTCGGATAAAAAAAAAAAAAAAAAAAAAAGCACTACATTTTTGTGTCTTGAGATGCATAGCAGCCCATTCACACCACCAAGGCTCATTAACACCATTGCATTGCAGTAACTGTTGCTTAACATGCGGAATGCACGTTACATGTGTTGGTGCGCTGTGGCGCCATTTATTTTGACTATGTACTATGGTGTCGGTTTAATGGCACTCTGGTGCCCTTCCACAGCGCAGCTGTCGCAATGAACGGTAATGCACTAAATGCTGCAAGTACATTTTTTGATTCGTTCAAATAAATAGACTGATTACCCCGGTGTGAATGGGTCCTTACTGTACACCTAATAATAATGATACAATTTATATTCTGTGAAAGCACTGCACTCAGTCTGCTTTTAAATGTCAAGTGTGTTCTTTTTCTGAGAGCTTTTTACCTTGCTGTCATAACTCTTTTTAGATGATGTGAACAATAGAAAAGGGCAGACAAAGGCTAAGGCAAGCAAAGCCTCTCAAATGAAAATATGTAAATGCATTTTGCTACTTTCCGTTGCTGTAGATGTAAACTGTTCATCAATGATGATTGTCAGACACTGGCAACTGTATCGTCAGCCACAGAAGGCCAGCCAGTGCCTGAGAGATTACATAATTATATTCCAGGTTCTAAGGAAGTAGGTGTCAAAAAGCAAGAATTTCGTTTATTTCACACTCTTGTTATTACCAAGATAAGTCTAACATTATTAGGAATTAATCCTGGCTTCTCCTCTATAATCACCATAAGAGGATTTTTTCGATTATGTATAAATATGTCTAATCTCCCACTGAACCTCCAAATATTTAAAAGATGGGCGCCAATTGCCATGGAACTTGTCATTTTGTGTTTGGCTGCGACGCCACTGCTTGGTTGGTCACCTTACATTTCACTATGTAGTCACCTCCTTGCCTTAGATGGTGGCTGAACAAAGAAGGAGTAGCAGGCGAATTTGGTTTTGTCTATATTGCACTGTCAGCATACATGCATGCAGCACAGCCTGGCTGGTTCAGAGCGCCAGAGCAGAGAATCTCCCTATGGTACACTGGATAATGAGGAGAATTTTAAGACAGATTCAGGTACGTACACTAATTGTATGAAAAAATATGTATTCTTAATGAACACATAACTGTATTAAAAGTTCAGATTTAAATTAGCCCCCCTTCCCCAGCTTTTCTTTTTTTTTGTGTTTAATACATTTTTATTGATTATCATTTAGGTCAGGGATAAGCAATTAGCGGACCTCCAGATATTGCAGAAGTACAAATCCCATGATGCATAGCAAGACTGACAGCCACAAGCATGACACCCACAGGCAGAGGCATGATGGGACTTGTAGTTTTGCAACAGCTGGATGGTCCACTAATTGCATATCCCTGATTTAGGTGGTGCATGTTTAAAATCGGCATAATGAACCAGTATAACATGCAAAGAGCATTACATCGTGGTAGTGGCAAAGACACGCACATACACAGGAAGTTAGTGTTAAATGTAAAGGCCATGTAACCACCAGGTTAAGAAGAAGGTGATAGAGAATAGGTAAGAGAGAGGAAGGTGGAGAAGACATAAAGAGAGGAAAGAGGGAAAGAGAAGAGGGGGGATTTAACCTGCCCAGAGTGTCTCCATGCATGTGAACATTTCCATTGACAAAATCATGAAAGCATCATGTAGACCAGGGATATGCAATTAGCGGACCTCCAGATGTTTCAGAACTACAAATCCCATGAGGCATAGCAAGACTCTGATAGCCACAAGCATGACACCCAGAGCCAGAGGCATGATGGGATTTGTAGTTTTGCAACAGCTGGAGGTCCGCTAATTGCTTATCCCTGATGTAGACTGTGACATCAAACTTTCATATTCAGATGTAAATTTGAAAGTGAGCCAACAAGCCCATATTTTATTAGCGTCTTCGACACTGCCCCTATATGTTAAGGTAAGATCTTCCATGCGGTAAATGTGATCTACTGTCATTAACCACTGACGGATTCCCCAGCTTTTCTGTTTCTTCTGCAAATCAATTAATAGGTAGCTGTCAGGAACCATGAATCAGACGGAGACAGAAAATGTAGTAAAAATCACACCTTTTAAAAAATTGGTAAAAATGGTACAAATAGTAAACGTAGTCAAAACATAGTCAGGGTATGGTAGCCAAAGCAGGTAGACAGAACAAGCCAGTCAATTAGGAAGCCAGAGTTCAGCATACTCGGAGGCAGCAGACAGGGTTTCAATTATTTCCAGCCCACTTTTTATATGAATGATCTTCAAACTTGAAAACGTACCTTTTGAAGAATCCCGCACATTTACTTTCTTGAATTCTCTGACATATGATCACTATGAGCCTCCAACCCCAGAGGACACCTTGTATGGAGAAACACGTTGGTCGGAGCTACTATTGTGACGTCATCATGCAGAGGTGCACTGAATGGCACCATGGCCGTGCTGTGGAGTTTTATTACCGCTTGTAACCGCTTATGTGTCACGATCAGGGGTCAGGCTGGAAGACCAGTTGCCACAGCAGTAGCAGAACTAACACCAACCAGCAGAAGGTACAAACGCAGTCACCCTGGTGAATGACACGGGCTCAACTGAGGTGCAGAGTCTAAGTACTAGCTGGTGTTCACCAGAGCTCCTGATGGTATAGATGGGTTTTGCTGCATGTTAGTACCAGTAGCCATGTCTGTGCACTTCCTGTTTGCCAGATTATTGTGCTCTCTCTAGCCAGTATCTTGCTCTCGTCTTCCCTGTTGCCATCCATACTTTGCTACCACTGGTTATCGACCCTTGGCTTGTGCCTGGACAACCCTTCTGCCTGATCTCAACGTACAACTCCTCATTTTTGACCTTTGGCTTGTTTACTGACTATGCTTCTGTTTGATCCCTACCTGCTTATCCGCTACTGGACCCCAGCTTGCTCACCTCCTGGTGGGGCGATCCTTACAATCAGCTCCTAGAGCTCTCCTCACTGAGCTCTCCAAAGAGTAAATTCAGCTATCTGCCCTCTTTTTTTCTGAACACTCAGACAAGCTTTAATATATTCTGGACTTCAGACAGATGTAGAGAAGAGAAGAATGCAGATAAACAGGTGCAACGTAGGAGGATTTGTTTCATCTCTGTGTATCACCTGAGGGCAGTCACTTTACTAGGTATATGTAAGGGTTTACAACAACTTTAAGGTTCTCCACAATAACCTTTCACCTTTGTTGATATACAGGGAATCCAACTACAGGGACGCTAGGGTTTCAAGGTTTCTCTAATTAAAACACTAAAACTGATTGTTTAATCAGCAGAAAGATCTTCCTCCTTGGCACTCAATTTGAGGAAGCTACATGAATAGCACATCTCAATATCTGTAGAAGCAGGTAAGGTCCTTTGAATGATGTTACCAAAAATCTTGAAATGCAAAAACATTTCATTGGACAGTTATGAAAGTTGCACTTTTCCAGACGTAGAGTTCCACTTTAAGGTTGGGACAGAAGGAATATAGTCATCAAGCCTCTATAAGGATGATGACTGGAAGGTTTTCAGACCGTCATTCTGGAAAGTTTGTTAATAATTGGCTTCTCCCAACAGTTTTTCTATTTTATATCATGGTGGGAAGTTACTACACACAAATGAGAAAAAACATCTGAATATATTAACTACCAGACCTCTGAAACCTTCCAGTATCTGTAGGTGGCGGGAGTTTGAACCTAATAACTGCAATTGCATTACTTTGTTACAAGCTTGAAAAGTCTCCATGTGGGTTGCACAACACAAGCGCCACGTGAACGCCTACATACCACACACTTCATATTAAAAATAGTAATGGCACTTCGCTCAATATACACCCACTGTGCACAATTAACATTACAAAACAAAGTCATAGAAAGGAAAACTTCTCAAAAGCAATAAAGCACGTGTTCTATAGTCCTCCTCTACTATGTGAACATAGATTTATAAACCAATAAGAAACAACTAGTCTCCAGGCTAACACTATTGGGCAAACTGCATATGTCTGTAATTTCTCTAATCTGCCCACTGTGGCACAGGACATAGGGACTAGTTTGACTGGGGAAAAACAATGAGCTGGTCTGCGTTTTCACAATGAAAGGACCTGTGTTTGTTCAGAAAAATGTACAATAACCCACAGTACCTACCTCTACTGAGATTAACTTCAGTAAGAGAGGCGCACATCACTACTGGTTGTGCCAGTATAGTAAGCTTTCAAAAACATGCCTAGGGTCATTTCCCAAAAGTAGACTACTGACACATGTTCTACTGAGGTAAGTAGATAGACAGGGTGGGGGTTTTAGTATAGTTTAGCTCAAAAAGGCTAGAGAAGATGGATCAGTGTACATTAACACGCAAAATGACTTTTTGTTAAAAGTGAATGAGCCTAGCATACTTATTAAATTTGCAATCTAAAAGCTATACCATTTTTTCTACTAAGATTTTGACACGGTCTACCTAGCTTAATGCTGTTACTAAAATCAACAAAAATGGTGGCTGCTTGTACCAATCCAAACCAAGTTTCTTTTGGAGGAGCAAGTAAACAGGAAGGACGATCATGTTTTCTATAAGTTCCAGCATTCCATTCACTTGAGGGAACTTAACCAATCAATTGGACAACCAACCAACAGGCTAGGTGGGCATGGGGAACAGAGGGAAAGCCAACTGGTTGAAACTTGACATTTTTGGTGTACCTGATTTGTCTTCCCAGTTGAACCATTAATGACCCTGTAATGAAACCTAATCTGTGCTGATTACTGCATGCAAGACTTTGATATTGATTATTTCATTTGTAAATATAGTACACAAAAACCACAGCTTAAAAAAAAAAAAACACTAATTAATACAGGTATGTATTCATTCATAATTAGTATTGTTAGGCCGGCCATACAAGGTTGGAATCTTGGCTGGTTCAGCAGGGTAGGCTGAATGTACCGAGTTGAAGGATCAATCAACTTGGGTACAACCAGCCTGCCAGATTCTCTTACTTTATAGCCTGTTTTACTGCTATAGTCGCTAAAGATAATCAATGTCTTTTCCTGGTGGGGGCGGCTTTCCCCAGCCACCCCCGCCGGGAGCAAACAATGGCTCAGCAGGAGGGATTCCCCTGTCAGCACTGTCTGTGTTGAAGGGGGAATTATCCAAATGTATTTTCTTTCCATTTATGACCAACCTTTGATGCAGCTAGAGTAGGAACTGAACCTGGTATCAGCCTCCTGTAATCCACTGTAAAGCAGCATTCATATTAGTAGCGAGAAAGCCAGCACTCCAAGCCAACCACAATCTGTTGTAGGGCAAACGACAAGAGGACATAGCTGCGCTGTCTGGTAGGTTTGAGTCGCTCCACAGAATTGCAAATCCAATGGCAGTTAAAGACAGTTTCTATATATATGCATTTCACCACTGTATCATTTGCCTAGAATTTAGCATTAAATACGCCCAATGATGTAAAACAGGGCCTTACCTCTCCAAGAACTTCAATGATCTCTCCAACTTTAAGTTCAAGTTCATCTTCATTCTGAGGAAGATAGCTAAAGGCAACTTGACATCTCCTCCTCCTTGTACGTTCACCTGTGTACATAATGAGAAAGAAGGAAATCAAAGTCACCCAATTTGAGCTTACTTTAATGGAACATTCTGAGCAGATAGGCTGGGTTTTTATTAACATTTTGTGGCCTTAGTGTTACTATTACCAGGCCTGACTCAAGCACTGTTATAGTATACAAAAGCCCAAAAAGCAGGCCTACAAGATCCTGTGATATGCTAAAATGCAGAAAGCAGGGTTCAACAGACACATGGATGCCCACATACAATATAATCAAAGTGTTACAATACAATAAATGCAAATAATAAAGTGCTCTTGTCCTTTTTTTGGCTCCTCTCCAGATGCATACTTAAACTGGTTGTCAACCCCTTTAGATGACTTTAACCTACAGGTAAGCCTATAATAAGGCTTACCTGTAGGCTCCCTGCATATCTCCTAAACCTGCACTGTTTAGTAGATATGCACTGTATCTGTATGTACCGATGTCATCAGCACATGCGCACTGAAGAAACGGCCCGAAGGTGCCAATTTTTCAGTGATCGTAAGACCGCCGGCTCCCGCGTGTATGCACGGGAGTGACGTCATCACAGCTCCGGCCAATCACAGCGCTGGAGCCCGCAATTTTTGGGGAAAAAAATCATTTTAATAAATTAAAAAAACAAACACAATATATACCCAGTTTTTTGTATAATATGAAAGGTGATGTTACACCAAGTGAATAGATACCTAACATGTCATGGATTTCACACTTTAGGAGCAGAGCACTTTTTGCGATTCGGCACTGCGTCGCTTTAACTGACAATTGCGCGGTTGTGTGGCTTTGTACCCAAACTAAATTTGCATCCTTTTTTCCCCACAAATAGAGCTTTCTTTTGGTGGTATTTGATCACCACTGCGTCATTTCTTATCGCCGCTATAAACAAAAAAAAAGCGACAATTTTGCAAAAAAAAATTTTTTCTTACTTTTTGCTAAAATACAAATCAAAAAAAAATATATATAAAAAAAACTTTTTTTTCCATCGGTTTTGGCAGATTTATATTCTTCCTCATATTTTTGGTAAAAAAAAAAAAAAAAAATAGCAATCAGCGTTTATTGATTGGTTTGCGCAAAAGTTGCCGCGTTACAAATGATAGAGAATTAATTTCTGGGGGGTTTTTTATTATTATTTTTTACTAGTAATGGCAGCAATCTGCGATTTTTTGCGGTAATGCGATATTGCAGCGGACATGTCACACCATTTTGACACTTTTTTGAGACCACTGGCATTTATACAGCGATCAGTGCTATAAAAATGCACTGTGTAAATGCCATTGGCAGTGAAGGAGTTAACCTGGAGGGGGCGCTCTAAGAGCCCTTTCACACTGGGGCTGGCGGGCGGGAGCGGTAAATCCCCGCTAGTTTCAGCGGGGATTTACCGCTGTTATAGCGGCGCTACGGCGCCGCTATGCAGGCAGGTGCGCGGCGCTTTTAACCCCTCACAAGGGGTTAAAACGGGGTTAAAAGTGCCGGAGCACCGCGCTACCGAGGCGGTGTGCAGCCGCTTCGGAAGCGCTGCCCATTGTTTTCAATGGGCAGGGGCGGTGGAGGGGCGGTATATCACCGCTCACCGCACCGCCCCAAAGATGCTGCTTGCAGGACTTTTTGTAACGTCCTGCAAGCGCACCGCCCCAGTGTGAAAGCATTCCAGCTTTCACATTGGGGTGGGTGGGGAGGTATTTTTGAGGCGCTTTACAGGCGCTATTTTTAGCTAAATAGCGCCTGTAAAACGCCTCAGTGTGAAAGGGGTCTAAGTGTTAACTGTGTTCCCTCAGTGTGTTCTAACTGTATGGGGGCCGGGCTGGCAGGGGGAGGGGAGTGATCACGGCTTCCATATACAGGAAGCCTGTGATCACAGCCCTCCCCCCTCTGTCAGAACGGAGATCAGTGTTTACATACACGGACCTCCATTCTCTCACTGTGGGGGAGCCATCGTGGGTAGCCGGGGTAGATCGAGTCCGCCCTACCCGCTCACTGGCCCCCCCCTCCGGAAAACAGTGAGCGCACGAGCGCGCCTCCAGTGGCACACACACGTTCACAATACTCATTATCGCAGCCGCCGTTAGGTGACGGCGTTTCGCGAGAACAATCCACTTTGCCGCCGTCACGCTGTGGCGGGCAGTCAGCAAGTGGTTAAACACCTTTACAGGTTACATGTTTAGAGTTACAGAGGATGCTAGCACTAGAATTATTGCTCTCACTCTAATGTTTGTGGTGATACCTCACATGAAATGTAAACATCCCTTGTAATAGAAATAAGGATGACAAGTCTTCTTTATGGAGACCCCAAATCTCTCCTTTGTCTTTAACCACCTCCCGCCCGCGCTACAGCCGAAAGATGGCTACATCGCAGGCCTTAATTGACAGGAGGGCATCCATGCACATCCTCCCAAGAATGCGTAGTCTCGGCTGATCATAGATCAATATGAATACTCGAGACCTCTATTGCAATCATGAAGTTTAAGAGTACATGAGAGACAGAAGGCTGCCTGATAAGTGTTGGATTTGGGAGAACTGCTTTTTTCTTTCCCCTTCTTGAGACAGACAAGTGCATTGGGCCTGCTGGTGAAACAGGGGGCAGATTATGAGGTAAGGAGGCACTTCTGCTATTGGTGAAGGGAATATACACCGAAGTTTCTCTTAGAAGGAATCCTTTACACTGGCGGGATCCACATTATTTCTTTATCTTACCTTTCTACACTGATTGATCCTCCTGAGGGCGTTTTTATTTGGACTTTTATTATTTTAGATATTTATGCTCTGCACCTTTTCTTGTTATATCGGCTGAATAAAACAATACCGGGGTTATGGCTGATGTCTTCAGCCATAATCCTGGAAAACCACTTGCAAACAGTTACATATTGCGGTTGGCAAGTGGTTAAGCCCCGTTCACATGGGCCGAATATCGGCCGAAATCAGTCAGTACAGTAGATACCGGCTAATATTCAGCCCCTTTGCAAATGCGTCCCGCGTTTGGCAGCCATTTGAAACTGTGGGGCGGAATTGTGGCGATACCACCCACGATCATGTGTGAATGGAGCCTAAGTGTGGTCCATTAAATGTTTATATTCTCTATTGTTTTAAATTGCTGTGTACCCTTCCCAACATGCACAATGTTTATTTGGAATGGGACTAATTTAACATTCAGGCATCTCTGTTTGAAGCTGGCCATATGATACCAGAATGTCGAATGAACATTCATACAAACATACAGAAATTCTCATCAGTACATGCAATGATTTTCCAATGCTGTTCAAAAATACTACAACATTTTGTATTGCTATTAACATTGGATTTTGGAATGAATTTATTTTCCTGAACAAAAACCACAAACCTTGTAAAATTTTTCATTCAAGAAAAGATTTCCATTCTGCACTGTCAAATTTAACTGTCATTTCAGTCACAATTGTTGATTTGAATCCACTAACAATCTGAAAATCCAACAATCGTCCCTGAAACAACATTCTTCAAGTGTATGGTCTGCTTACTGTAAATAAGAACAGTCACCTTGTCATTTAATGTAATGCATAATATTTTGTGTTATTTCCTCTATTTAGCACAGCAGTCTCCAAACTGTGGCCCAGGGGCCAGATGCGGCCCTTTGCTTGCCTTTATCTGGGCCTTGGGGCACTATTCCATCCAATGACACGAAAGATGGGGCATAATTCTTGTCAGTGACACCAACGATGCGGCACTATTCCTTCCACTGACAGCAAAAGGGCACAATTCCTTCCACTGACAACAACGCAGGGACAAAATTCCTTACATTGATACCAGCATTGGGCCTCTTTTCCTACCACTGGCACCAAGGACAAGGCAAAACTCCTCCCACTGACATCAACGATGGGGCAGACTTCCTTCCATAGACACTAATAATGGGGCACTATTCCTCCCACTGACATCAACGATGGGGCACTATTCCTCCCAGTGACACCAACCATGGGGCACTATTCCTCCATCTGACACCAACAATGGGGTACTATTCCTCCAACTGACTCCAACAATGGGGAACTATTCCTTCCACTGACATTGATGATGGGACACTAGTCCTCCCACTGTCACCAATGACAGGGCATTGTTCACTCCCACTGGATGCCAGGACATTTTCTACTCCCACAGGCCACAGTCCGGGCCCCACTAAAATCTGAAGGACAGTAAACTGGCCCTTTGTTTAGAAAGTTTGAAGAACTCGGATTTAGATGTTAGAAAGAAATGTGAAGGAACTGAAATAATAAATGTTTTATCACTGAGCGATATACCCAATAAAATGTGAAAGTGAAAAGTACATAGGAAGCGCTCTCAGCCAGAGGTAATTCTCTGTAAGGGTAGTTTCATACTGCCATGCTGCGGTTTGGCCTTAGTGCGGGCCCAACGCAGTGTACCCATGGTTTTCGTGTGAGTTACCCAC
Source organism: Glandirana rugosa (assembly GCA_018402905.1). Taxonomy (NCBI): domain Eukaryota; kingdom Metazoa; phylum Chordata; class Amphibia; order Anura; family Ranidae; genus Glandirana; species Glandirana rugosa. The sequence goes on along the minus strand of BLSH010378271.1, from coordinate 1,004,969 downwards.
GGTCTCTGATAGACTTCTTTTGGATTGCACATTTTCAGGCAATTTTGCATGCTGCATCTTTGGTGTGCTTTCAGAAAATGCACCAAAATGTTCAATCTAATGGAAGACTATGAGAAAGCAAAGGGAACCCACACGAAAACCATGGGTACACTGTGCAGAAGTGAAACAGCATTAAAACTAAAAACTAGTGGCTAGGTCATTCAGTATATGGCCGGGGGATCGTCCTTCCTCTCGATTTGTTGGTTTGCATTCTGAGTTTCTCAAGCTTTACTGGATTGCAATTTGGCTTTTTATAGCCAGGCATGCTCTGATATGCCTGCCAATCAAATGAGGTATTATGTGTGTGTTCATCTTTTTTCTGCAGAGAATAGATAAAATTCCTCCAACTTTCACAATCCATTTAATGGCTTAAATCAAGCTAAGCGCTGTTGAAGTAGAATGTTGTTTTTTAAAATCCTAATGAAAGTGATCAAAAGAACAAGGAGGCAATATTCGTATGTCCTTATTGACAGATCACTGCAAGGCAAAGAGAGGTCAAGATGGTAAGTGTGATCATTCAAAATTAACAAGCCTAGAAGAGACTTATTTTAGAATACTAAACACACAAAACAATTCTTCTGTGCTTGGGTGCAGAGTCTAAGGATGTGGGGTGCAGTCAACCCTTTTGTGTGGAATGTCAATGGCCTTGATGCCCTTCTCAGAACAATGGGTGTCCTTGGAACTGTAACATATAAAAGAGAAGGGAGGGCGCCCCAACCTTGTGTGTGACCAAAAAAAATTTTAATAATGTAAAAACAGCAATGGTTATACTCACACACAAACGTGGTATATAAGCATATCAAGGCAACAGCAATAATGAATGGTTTCTCTTAGGTCTATGGTTGGAACCGGAGAAACTGGAGGACCAGATGGTATTGCAGGGTGGCTAACGGGTTTCAAGGGAGGACCCTCTTCCTTAGAGCCAAAGCGAAAGGGAGTACACCCCTCACATTTTTGTAAATATTTTATTATATCTTTTCATGTGACAACACTGAAGAAATGACACTTTGCTACAATGTAAAGTAGTGAGTGTACAGCTTGGGAGGGAACTTTGGGCAATCGGTGGGACGTTATGGTAGACCAGGAGGTCAAAGAGGCCAAGGTTGGTATCTGGATTCTCTTTGGTAAGTAATAACGACAACGGAACTATACGAATATATGGTGCAAACACACACTCATATTGGTAACGACAAAAATGTAATAATTTTAAAAAAAACCAGTGTGTGTTCCAACCCCGCGGGAGGGAAGAGAAAATATACAATGTCAAGGTTCCTGTGGGTAACAAGACTCTTCCCGTAGTTCCGGTAACTGTAAGGTGTGTTTTCCCAACTGACGTGGGGTGTAGGAATCTGAGACGTGGGTTCGTGTCTTCTTAACAAAACACACAAATCATAAGATTTTATTCAGAGAAG
>BLSH010378271.1:982805-1003508 GCA_018402905.1 Glandirana rugosa | reverse complement strand
TGCGGACTCCGTTGGCGGGCGGTGGCACGGAGCTTGCGGCTTAAGTGGCCATATTGGAACTCCCGTGCATGCGCACTCCTTATTATATCTTTTCATGTGACAACACTGAAGAAATGACACTTTGCTACAATGTAAAGTAGTGAGTGTACAGCTTGTATAACAGTGTAAATTTGTTGTCCCCTCAAAATAAACCACTGGCAACAAAAGTGAGCACACCCCTAACTGAAAATGTCAAAATTGGGCCCAAAGCGTCAATATTTTGTGTGGCCACCATTATTTTCCAGCACTGCCTTAACCCTCTTCGGCATGGAGTTCACCAGAGCTTCACATGATGACATCACAGAGCTGGTGGATGTTGGAGACCTTGCGCTTCTCCACCTTCCGTTTGAGGATGCCCCACAGATGCTCAATAGGGTTTAGGTCTGGAGACATGTTTGGCCAGTCCATCACCTTTACCCTCAGCTTCTTTAGCAAAACAGTGGTCATCTTGGAGGTGTGTTTGGGGTCATTATGTTGGAATACTGCCCTGTGGCCCAGTCTCCGAAGGGAGGGGATCATGCTCTGCTTCAGTATGTCACAGTACATGTTGGCATTCATGGTTCCCTCAATGAACAGTAGATCCCCAGTGCCAGCAGCACTTATGCAGTCCCAGACCATGACACTTCCACCACCATGCTTGAGTGTAGGCAAGACACTTGCCTTTGTACTCCTCACCTGGTTGTCACCACACACGCTTGACACCATCTGAACCAAATAAGTTTATCTTGGTCTCATCAGAGCACAGGACATTGTTCCAGTAATCCATGTCCTTAGTCAGCTTGTCTTCAGCAAACTGCGGTCTTGTGTATCATCTTTAGAAGAGGCTTCCTTCTGGGATGACAGCCATGCAGATCAGTTTGATGCAGTGTGTGGCGTGTGGTCTGAGCACTGACAGGCTGATCCCCCCTATCTCTACAAACTCTGCAGCAATGCTGGAAGCACTCCTACGTCTATTTCCCAAAGACAACCTCTGGATATGACGCTGAGCACGTGCACTCAGATTCTTTGGTTTACCATGGCAAGTCCTGTTCTGAGTGGCACCTGTCCTGTTAAGCCGCCGTATTGTTTTGGCCACCGTGCTGCAGCTCAGGTCCAGGGTCTTGGCAATCTTCTTATAGCCTAGGCCATCTTTATGTAGAGCAACAATTCTTTTTTTCCGATCCTCAGAGAGTTCTTTGCCATAAGGTGCCATGTTTAACTTCCAGTGACCAGTAAGAGAGTGAGCGATAACACCAAATTTAACACAGTCTAAGTCTGAGTGTATAACCCATACTTGAAAACCCACTGTGCGTGGGAGGGAGCCCTACCACTTTTCCAATGTGTTAGGAGAAGGCTACGGGCCTGTAATAATGCCCTGTTAACAGCTACTTTTTAAAGGTCTGTGAGTGGAAGATCAGCCAGGATCCATAAGATACACCAGGTGGGCTCAAGCAATTGGGAAAGTCTTTGCTCCGTGTTAAGTGAGCTATGTCTCCAGAACATTATCCCAAAGCTCATCGTCCATCGGACCCACATCTTGCTCCCTTTTTTCCTTGGAATTACAGGGGTAGCTCTCTAAGTATGTTGGCAACAACATTCCATAACAATTAAAAATAAACCCCTTGGTATCTTGTGCAGATTGAACATACCTAAATACTAGTGTGGGGGACTGAATACAGTCAGCTGATATGCTTTGTGAATGTATAGCATGCTGAAGCTGGAGGTAGTAAAAGTGCATAGTGGAGGGAGGTGGAAGGTGGCTTGTAAATCCTCAAAAGAGAAAAACTTTCCATTTTGGAAAACCTGCCGCAAATGAGTGATGCCCCATTGTTTCCACATCCCCACATAGGGCAGCTTCACTACTTTCACATATACGGATTAAAAGTATGCCAGAGCTGACAATAGACTGTGAACCCTGTAACTCCCTGTAGGGACCGGACCTTCAACCATATATTTTGAATCAATGAGTATGTGGGATACAGCTTGTTGGATGTAGCATATGGATTCTAAGCCCCAAGGTAGGTCTTGTGTTTTCATGTGGAACCGCATAATGGATAATGCAGACGAGGACAATGACCTGTCTGTGATTGGTCCTAGGTGAGAATGCCCAAACCAAGTGTTGTAGCTGTGCCGCTAAGTAGTATAGCCACGGGTTAGGCATAGCAACCCCAGTCCTTTGGGCGCTGGAGCTGCTCTAGTTTAATCCTAGGGGACCTGTCCTTGCACAACAGGGAACGGAAAATGGTATTAACAAGTCTAAACATGTACTGTGGGACTACTCCTGGGGAGTTGTGGACAAAATAAAGAAGTTGAGGCATAAGAATCATTTTTATAAGATTCATTCTTCCAATCATTGATAGCCACAACTTATTCCACAGAGTAATCTTGGCTTTAAACCTATGTAGATGGGGTGTAATATTCAGTGCACAATAGTCTGTTATGGTTGTGGAGATAATCACTCCTAGTATTTAAAGGGCTGAACCACAGGTGCAGGGCAAAATGTAGTTGAGGATGGGGTGACTTCAGTGTCAAGTGGCAATAAAGCAGATTTGGCCCAGTTAATCATCAGACCGGAGTATGTACCAAAAGAGGTTACGACTGCCATGACTTCCCCTAAGGGAGTCATCCGTATCCCCAAGAAACAACATGTCTTCGGCATAATCGGTTATTTTTTCACATAACTCCCCATACCGAAAGCCCACTATCTGGCTGTCTACACGTATCCTAGCTGCCAGAGGTTCGATGGTGCTGGCAAAGAGCAGGGGGGAAAGCGGGCACCCCCTGTCTTGTTCCCCTCCCCAAACAAAAAGGGTTCAAAACCCTGCCACCCTCTCTAATGGAAGCCACCGGAGAGTGATATAACAACTGCACCCAAGAGATAAAAACATCACGGAAGCCAAAGCGTTTCAGAGTCTACCACAAGTATGGCCATTCCACACTGTCGAATGCCTTATTGGCACCTAGTGACAGAAGCGCTTGGTGTCCTGCGTTATCAGCCAAGTGTTTGGCTAGTATGTTTGCCAAGATTTAAATGTCCACAGGCAGCAGAGATATAGGTCTGTAGGAGTTTGGATCTGTGGACAACTTACCTGGTTTTAAGAGTAGCACAACGTGAGCCCCAGTCATTGACTTCGGTAAACAGAGGGCAATATTATTATAATTTCATCCCTTGCATGTCTGTCACTATCAAACCACAGCACTGTTAGCCCTATATGTGCACCACTTTTAAACCCAGAAATTGGTGTGTGGCACACAAAGCACACTGCCACTTAACTCTCCATTTTGGCTATTAGTCCTTCCCACTGCATCAGCCACAATCTCAGGCTTTTCAACTTTAAAAAGCTCCTAGATGTGCTCATCATATTCATGCCCTGCCCTTCATTTTGTCTCTGGCCAGTACAACACTTAGCACAATCTGTGCAAGGAAATCAGCAGAGGCAGAGAACACATAGCAGGAAGGTCCAACTGCATCACTGCGCACTACAGGGTCTACCCGAAATCCAACTGGCGCACCCAGAGCTGTGCAGTGGCATCTAGAAGAGGGCTCCCAACTACTGAAGACAATCTGTCACCCGGGGGGGGGGGGGGCAGGGGGTTGTGCAGTTTAGCATCTTCAGCCCAGGCATTGGATGACCTTGTCCGGGCACCAACTACCAGCTTCAAAGTTTCATCACTGAATCTGAAAGTGTTGTTAAAGCCTGTTAAAAGATTATGTGGCACACTACGATTTCAAGTCTTTTGCCGCTGCTGAATTTTATGTAGAAAAAATCCATCATCACTAAAGTCTGAAAACCAGACATGATTTAAGAATGGTATCTGTCATCAATAACATTACTCTCTGTAGCAGGATTATGACTCTAATGAAAACCCACTTAACATTCACTATCCTCAGACAGGTAATATCCATTGAAGTGAATTGTATGCTCCGGGTTATTGTCAGCGCTGAGTAAGAGCAATAAGTGAACAGAAAGACTGTATAGCTAAAGGTTTACCTTTATATCTTCCAGTCTGCACAATGTGACAGATACATTGACTATTGAGGATAACAGGTACATTTTTTTCCATATATAATTACAGTATTACCCTTTGGAAAAAAAACTATGACCTAGCATTCTTTGAACTTAAAAAAATTTCTGCAATCATTTTTTAAAAGGTGTTTATGTATTTCGTAATAAGGTAACAGCAAACCAAGTTGCACACATGCAGCTGTGCTAACAAAATACTTTGAAATAGATGACATACACAACAGAATTTCTCAGTTACAAAAGCGCACATCTCTCCTCTGGGAAATTGTTACATTTTTACACCTTCACCCCAGGTGTCTCAAATATACGTTGCCAAAAAAAAATTAAAAAAGCAACTCTTTTGCATCAGCAAACATACATCATTAACCCATAGAAAGGTATGGGAACTAAACAATTTGGGGAATGCATATATCTAACTAGCAGGTCACAGGGTTGGGAGGGGTAGATATATTTCCAGAGTCGGATAGCCAAGTGCATCAATCCAAGGTTGCCAAACCTTCTAATTGGAGTGGAGATGTGCCCTTCCAATCGAAAAAAAAGGAATTTTTATTATAACTTACCGTAAAATCCTTTTCTCTGAGTTCACTGACAGACGCAGCTCTTCTTATGACACATGGGGTTATGCTCATATCACTAGGAGTAGACTAGGCAAAAATAAAACAAAAGCATAGGTTGGCCCCTCCCAGGGGGCCGTCCTCACCTTAGCATATAATCCCCCTGCTCTGCATAGCACATCAGTTCGTAACAAGCCGTAAAAACTCCACAGAGGGGTGGGTGCTGCGTCTGTCAGTGAACTCAGAGAAAAGGATTTTACGGTAAGTTATAAAAAAAATCTCTTTTACTCTTATGATCACTGACAGACACAGCTCTTCTTATGACACATGGGGATGTCCCAAAGCTGTGCCAATCAGAGGGATGGGCAAACTATAAAAACAGTACCCAACAAAAAAGCCATGTCAGGCGGCGCCATCCGCGCCTAAACTGCCGCTTGTAATACTTTGCGGCCAAAGGCAGCATCCGAAGATGTTGAGACATCAATCTTATAAAACTTAGTAAACGTGTGCACTGAGGCCCAAGTAGCCGCTTTGCACACCTGAGACACCGAGGCCTGGTGTCCAAACGCCCAGGAAGTACCAACTGCCCTGGTGGAATGAGCCGTGACTGGAAACGGGGGAACCTTGCCCCGAACCTCATATGCATGAGTCACGGTCTTCCTGATCCAACGAGAAATGGTAGCTGACGAGGCCGCCATGCCTTTACGCGACCCTTCCGTCAGCACAAATAAAGAATCAGACTTCCGAAAAGAAGCTGTAGAAATCAAATACACCCGCAAAGCCCTCACTACATCCAACTAATGCAGTTCAAATTCCTTGGGATGCGACGGGTGAGGGCACAATGAGGGAAGAACAATATCCTCATTTAAATGAAAAGAAGAAACCACCTTAGGAAGCAACGAAGGGGAAGGTCGCCAAACTGCCTTGTCCTTATGGAGGACCAAGTAAGGTGACTTGCAGGATAATGCTGCCAACTCTGACACCCGCCTGGCGGATGTAACAGCCACCAGAAAGGCCACTTTCTGCGACAACAGTCATAAGGGAATGTCCCTAATCTTTTCATATGGTGGTTTCTGCTGCACAGAAAGCTCCAGACTCAAATCCCACGGAGCCAGAGGCGACCGTATCCGAGGAGCCACATAACGTACCCCTTGTACAAATGTACGGATCAATGAATGAGACGCCAAGGGCCGTTGAAAAAGAACCATCAGGGCCGAAATCTGCCCCTTGAGCGTACTTAACGCCAGGTTCTTGTCCAGCCCTTGCTGCAAAAATGACAGTACTCCGGACATTTTATAAGAGCGGGGGTTCCAACCCCCTGCCTCACACCAGGTAATATAGGCCTTCCAGGTCCTATGATAAACCTTACGTGAGGTATTCTTACGTGCTTTAATCATAGTAGGGATTATGGAGTCAGCGACACCCCTATCCCTCACACCTGGTACTCAATAGCCAAGCCGACCAAGCCAGCGAGGGTAAAGCAGGGTGCAAGATGGGCCCCTGAGATAGTAGGTCTTCGCGAAGTGGAAGACGCCACGGAACATCCCATCCATACTACGTCGGCGTACCAAGGACGCCGAGGCCAATCCGGAGCTACCAGGATTGTCGGGATTCCTTCTGCTTCTATCCTGCGCAGAACCCGCGGGAGAAGCTTTAGAGGAGGAAAGATGTCCAGTAGCCGATACCGACCCCAGGGCGCTACCAGTGCGTCCGAGGCGACTGCCAACGGATCTCTTGTTCTGCACACAAAGGTCTGTACCTTGTGATTGTACCTGGAGGCCATGAGGTCCACTTCCAGTATGCCCGATTTGAGGCCAATCTGGCGGAACACTTCTGGATGTAGGGACCATTCCCCCTGATCCAGAGTCCGAAGGCTGAGAAAGTCTGCCTGCCAGTTTTCCACGCCTGGAATGTAGATTGCAGAGAGAGCTGGCACATGAAGTTCTGCCCACCAAAGGATCAGAGCTGCCTCCGCGGCTGCTGCTGCGCTTCTTGTTCCGCCCTGATGGTTCACATACGCCACAGCCATGGTATTGTCCGACTGAACCTGGACAGGGAGACCTCGCAGCTTTTCTGACCAACGGGACAGACAAGGTCTGATCGCTCTCAGTTCCAGTACATTTATCGGAAGACAAGCTTCCCGCGCTGACCAATGACCCTGGGCAGAGGACTGACCCAGGACTCCTCCCCAGCCCGATAGGCTGGCATCCGTCGTTAGTATCGACCAATTGAGGGGGGAAAACATTTCCCCAATTTTAGGGGCTGGAGCCAGAATCCACCAAATCAGGGATCCTCGGGACTGATGATCCAACCTGATCGGCCTGTCTATCGCCTTCTGCAGGAACCGAGTGTGACTCTGGGCACAAGGTACCGCTTCGAAAGTCGACACCATGAGCCCCAACATGAACCGTAAGGAGACCCACTGGTGTGATAACAGAGTTCGCACTGCTGCCTGAAGTGTTAGGAGCTTGCTCGGTGTTAAAAACACCCTCGCCTGTACCGTGTCCAGAATCAGACCCAGGTACTCCCGCCGGCAAGATGGGGTCAATGCTGACTTCTGCAGGTTGATCACCCAACCGAATTCCTCTAACGTGGACACCGTGATTGCCACGTTCTCCTCCAGAGCTGCAGCAGACTCTGCTCTCAGGAGTAAATCGTCGAGGTACGCTACCACCGCGATACCTCTGTCTCAGCAACGCCAGCATTGGGGCCACCACCTTGGTGAACACCCGGGGAGATGAGGCCAGCCCGAAGGGAAGTGCTACAAACTGGAAATGCAGGTCCCCCACTGCGAAACGCATGAAACGCTGATGACTGAGACAGATTGGAACATGGAGATACGCATCCCTGATATCCAGGGACGCCAAGAATTCCCCTTGGTGCAGGGCGGCTGCAACCGAGCGGATGGACTCCATCCTGAAACTCTTCATTTTTACGAAGCGGTTTAACGCCTTCAGGTCCAGAACTGGTCTGACACCGCCATTTTTGGGCACCACAAAGAGGTTTTGAGTTAAATCCGTGAAATCTTTCCACCATGGGTACCAGTACAATCACTCCCTGTTCGGCAAGTGCCCGAACAGTGCCTAGAAGCGCCTCCCGACGCCCCTGAGGGAGCCTCAAGTTTGAGGGAAAGAACCTTTCTGGGGGCAGAGAGCTGAACTCTATGCTGTACCCGGAGGACACCACCTCCAGCACCCACCGATCGGTGATGCGAGCAGCCCATCTGTCCGTCCAACCCCAGCAACCGGCCCCCCACCCGTGAGTCGGGCGGGGGCAACCCATTCTGCGGAGGATGATTTATCCTTTGCTTTTTCGGACTTAAGCTGCCAGGGCCTTTTACTGTGCCCCGCGAAAGCCTTCCCGGCCTTGAAGCCCTTACCCGCTGAGCCGGGTGTCCGAAAAAACTTTTTCTGACCTGAGGAGACAGGGCCCTGCCTACGGCGAAAATGCCGCCACTTTTGCTCTGGAAGGAAAGTACTCTTCCCTCCCGTGAAATCCTTAATGATTTCATCCAACTGTGGGCCAAACAGACGTTCTCCCTGAAAGGGAAGATCTGCAAGAGCTTTCTTTGACAATATGAGACGAAGCTCCAAAGCAGCATGGCATATGTAGCGGAGACCTTCCTCCAAATGTTGTGCCCGCTGTACTTCAGCCTGTGCACCTTCACCAGATAAACCAGTGTGCAGTGCGGCAGCGTGCTCATGAAGAGACTGTGCCGCCGGCCGCATGGCTGACCCAGCCAACAAGAACAGTGCTTTAGACACTGCCTCAGTGCGGCGATCGGCCGCCTCCCTGAAGGACGGAGACCCCTCCAAGGGAATGGTCGTTGCTTTATTCACTCGAGCCAAAGCGGGGTCCACCACTGGGGAAGCCCACCTCTTAGTAAAGCTCTCCTCAAAGGGGTAGCGAACAGCAAAGCTTTTAGGAAAAGCAAAGGAATTTGGTGGCCTCAGCCATTCCTTGAACACCGTTTGTTCAAACATCTGATCATAAGGGTAAGCCCTAGGGGACCTAGGGGGTTTAAGCGGCCCACGATATATGTGGACTCATGCGACTCCCCTGCTTGGTCAAGCCGCATATAGTCGCGGATATCAGAGATCAGCGCTTCCACTATCGCTTTGTCACGCGAAAAAGGAGCCTCCTGATCATCTTCGCCTTCTGAGGGTAGCTCACCCTCTGAAAGGTCCACAGGTGTGACCATTGAGGTGCTCTCTAGATCCGAATCCTCTCCTGAGGAAAGGGGGGGCGTTTCTGGGGGCCCCTCAGAACAGGGACCTCCCCAAATACCGCCCTCAGCTGTCCCAAGGACACTAATGTTCCTGGAGTGGATTCCGCAGGTACCCCTGCCATAGTATTGCCGGCCTCTGACATCACAGCCTTCCGGCACCCCCACTGTGTAAACACCACCTCTACCCCAACAATCCGCCAGGGAGACCCGGGAGGATTGCACCCACCGCTACCAGCACCCAGGGAGATCCAGCTATACTTGCTGTTTAGATGCCTCAGCACTACCACCGGAAGAGCAATGGCCACAGTCTTCTGCACTCCAAGGAGCTTGCTACTGTGTGTCAGTCACGTTGTCTAAGCAAAAACCAGAAGCTCACTCCCGTCTTTAAACACTTCCTGTAAAGGACTGCAGTTTTCCCCAACGACCACTGGGGGCCGCCAGAGAGCAGGCTGGAAACCGCATGGTTTACCAAACAATGGACGCTGCCATTAACACACGCGCGGTCGGCCACGAACGAGCGGTGATCCACACCCTATGGCGGCGACCTGCCTAACGCAGAGCTCCGAACGGCCGGTGCAAATTACGGTGATCCACACCGAATGGCGGGGAACCGATTGACGCAGGGCTCCGAACGGTGAGTGCAAGGTGCGGTACTGCGGGGGGGGAGGGGTAGTGGGGGAGGGGGGGGAGACGGGCGATAAACCTCAAAGGGGTACCCCCAAAAAGTCCCTCCGATGGACCCCCACCGGCCGGCTACCCCATAAGCTGCCCAGGTGCCCACTCTTTGCGCCGCTAGGGCGGAAGAGGGGTCCACTCACCAATCCGACGGGCGCAGCAGGTAGCCACCCGGAGCAGACTTACCTCCCCACGGAGAGGCATGCTGCTGGCCAGGCCACTGGACAGGCATACCAGTCACTGGGCTCTAGTGGGTTTTAGCCACTGGCTGCCCGCACGGAACGGGCGCTATGCGGTGGGCACCCCTAAGGGCGTTCGCATAGTGTCGGCTGGACTGGGGAAAGATCTGGATTCGAGATATCCTCTATACCACCAGCCAGCTTCTTGATAGCAGTCTTCATCAGACGAATCTTCAGGAGACCGCAGATCCCATAGGGACCCAGGTCTACTCCTTGCACTAGGCAAATAAAAAACTGGTGTGCTGTACAGAGCAGGGGGATTATATGCTAAGATGAGGACGGCCCCCTGGGAGGGGCCAACCTACACTTTTGTTTGTTTTGCCTAGGCTACTCCTAGTAGGATGAGCATAACCCCATGTGTCATAAGAATGCTGCGTCTGTCAGTGAACGGAAGAGAAATATACTTGTGTTAAACCGTATCTTTATCTCTTTGTATTGACCATGCGAGGCAAAGAAGCACATCCAACCCAGCGTGGTCAGATCTTTGGCCGTGCTGGGAGAAGAGCCTGGCTGTCCTCCAATGGCCAAGTCTTGTGCTGACAACCCCGCACAGGGGAGATCAATGTATCGCTGTTTCTCTGCCTCCTCCTGACATACCTCCACCCATCACCCACATCACTCCAAGCCTCTTATGCACCCGAGAACAGAGGTTATATAATCACTAATGAAAAAAAAAAATGTATAATGACATATATATATATATATATATATATATATATATATATATATATATATGTGTGTATATATATTGTATATACAGAAATGTTTTGCCTTGCATTCCTATTTTAATCAACTCTTTACCGGGACATAGTTAAACGATGTCCTTGGTAGGAGGTGCAATACCAGGTTATGGCTACAGCAATATGCCATAACCCTGGCATTGTTTTTTTCAGCCGGCGATTCTCTAACCGATAAAAGTGGTCTAAGCAGTGGATTCACTGCTGGATCACTTTTAGATCCCTCCCCCACCTCCCGCAGCTTCCCGGTGGTTTTCAGGCTTACCTGGTGGATGGGGAAGCCCGAAAAGCGATCCGGTGGTTGTGGCTGCTGGTCACAGAGATGAGCGGAGGAAAGATGGCCTCCACTCATCTCTATGGCCTAGGAGGACCGGAGCAACATCATGACGCCATGCCCAGTACTGGCCCAATGTAAACAAGGCCATTTTTTTTTAAAGAGTTAGATCAATTTTTTTTTTTTTTGTCCAATGCTTTACATTGTAGAGGAGAGATGTGGGGTCTAATTGACCCCCAATCCCTCCATAAACAGGACCTGTCACTGCTTATTTCTTTCACAAGGAATGTTTACATTTTTTTTATAGGGACAGTGTACAATTAAAAAAAAAAAGTAATAAAATAAATAAATAGTAAAATCCCCTGTGCTCGTGTGCAGTGGTGAACGCATACGTAGGTTACGCCCACATATGTTAACAGTGCCTAAACCACACAAGCTAACTTCAGAACGAGAACAATCAATTTAGCAGTAGCTCCTCTGTAGCTCTAAACTGGTAACCTGTAGAAAATATTAAATCATTGGGTATCTATTTATTGGGCGGAACATCATCTTTCATATTTTACAAAAAAAATGGGTTATATATAGTGTTTTTTGTTCTTTTTTTAAATTCATTAAAGTGTACTTTTTCCCCAAAAAAATGCATTCAAAAAATCACTGTACAAATACCGCGCAACATAAAAAATTGCAATGGCCACTATTTTATTCTCTAGGGTCTCTGCTTAAAAAAATATACAATGTTTGGGGGTTCTAAGTAATTTTCTAGCAAAAAGACACTGTTTTTTACATATATGAGAAAAGTTTGAGAATAGGCCTTGTAAGTGAGTTGTTTTACAAGGTAAAGGTTCACATATACTTTAAAGTGTTATGGTCTTGTAGTTGTGGAATGATGATAATTGTTATTATAATTCAAGTTATTCCCATAGCAATTTGGTTTATCCAGAGAGATGCATTTATTGAGTCCCAGCACACAGTAAAGTCCACAAGATACTTGCAACAGATGATGAAATCCAACAGAGTATTGTAAATAATACAATGAGCATCAGTCTTCAGAGCCCCATTCATCATTTATATCCTAGCAAGCATAGAGACACTACAATCCAGCATAGGTCCAATCTATGATATGCACCTATATAGCTTACATGCATGCAATGTGTGTTACAATCTAGACCTGTACTCTATCATAATGAAGAAAGAACGTGTGTAAGAATGAAAGCTTCTAACAGCTAAAACTTCCCCTGAAATACTAGTCTGACACTGATTGGTTGACCAAATGGATTGATTTTATTGTTACCAAAGGTGAAAAGACTTTGCTTGTAATTACCGTCAATAACCTTTTACAGTCACTTTAGTGTTTACCGGGTAAACAAGCCACCATTTCCAATGAATACCCCCTCAAGTCTAATTACCATCAATAAACACTTCTTGAATGGTCAAATAACATATTTTATCACTAGGAGTCGACCGATATATTGGGCCGATATATGCCTTTTTTAATGAATCTGCATAGGCCGATTTATATGTAAATGAGGCCAAAATCCGCCCCCTTCCCGTTGGCTCCCCGGAGCCCGCATTAGACTGCAGGCTCCCAGACACCCTGGAGCGCCGCTGTGTCACTCAGACACAGTGAGAAAGAAGAGCAGCCCCAGCGGCCAAATGGAGCACTGTGGCCACTCGGGCTGCTCTGTTTTCTATCTGAGTGACAGGCGAACGTGCGATTACATCATCACAGAGCAGCGGGCGCCGGGAAATTTGAATCTCCATGTGTGAATCTCTCTGTGTGCTCAGGCCGCATTTCATTGACACAAGTAAAGATGTATTTCCTTGCACTGGTATATGCTGCATTTCATGGCACTGGTATATGGCTGTATTTCATGGCACTGGTATATGGCTGTATTTCATGGCACTGGTATATGGCTGTATTTAATGGCACTGGTATATGGCTGTATTTCATGGCACTGGTATATGGCTGTATTTCATGGCACTGGTAAATGGCTGGTATTTCATGACACTGGTATATGGCTGTATTTCATGGCACTGGTATATGGCTGTATTTCATGGCACTGGTATATGGCTGTATTTCATGGCACTGGTATATGGCTGTATTTCATGGCACTGTTATATGCTGTATTTCATGGCACTGGTATATGGCTGTATTTCATGGCACAGTTATATGCTGTATTTCATGGCACTGGTATATGCTGTATTTCGTGGCACTGGTATATAGCCGTATTTCATGGCACTGGTATATGCTGCATTTCATGGCACTGGTATATGCTGTATTTCATGGCACTAGTATATGGCTGTGTTTCATGGCACTGGTATATGGCTGTGTTTCATGGCACTGGTATATGGCTGTGTTTCATGGCACTGGTATATGGCTGTCTTTCATGGCACTGGTATATGGATGTATTTCATGGCACTGGTAAATGGCTGTATTTCATGGCACTGGTAAATGGCTGTATTTCATGGCACTGGTATATGGCTGTATTTCATGGCACTGGTATATGGCTGTATTTCATGGCACTGGTATATGGCTGTATTTCATGGCACTGGTATATGGCTGCATTTCATGGCACTGGTATACGCCTGCATTTCACGGCACTGGTATATGGCTGTATTTCATGGCACTGGTATATGGCTGTATTTCATGGCACTGGTATATGGTTGTATTTCACGGCACTGGTATATGCTGTATTTCATGGCACTAGTATATGGCTGTGTTTCATGGCACTGGTATATGGCTGGGTTTCATGGCACTGGTATATGGCTGTATTTCATGGCACTGGTATATGCTGTATTTCATGGCACTGGTAAATAGCTGTATTTCATGGCACTGGTATATGGCTGTATTTTATGGACACTGGAATATGGCTGTATTTTATGGACACTGGTATATGGCTGTATTTTATGGACACTGATATATGGCTGTATTTCATGGGACTGGTATATGGCTGTATTGAAAGGGCTCTTAAGTAAACCATATACAAACAAGAATAAGCACAATTAATTGTTATATTTTATGAGATGAAGAAAACCGGCATCCAATATCGGCCATCGGCCACCCCGATTTCTAAATATCGGCCAGAGAAAAACCAATATCGGTCAACCTTTATTTATCACCCTTAAGTATGTAAACAATGTACCCTTTGTAATGTTCAATTCGATTAACAGGCTATTCCCCACATACCTAGGTGAACGTGCATAAAATGAACATAAAAAAAATCAATAAATGCTGTCTTATGTGCTGTTCATACTCACTCAGTCACTATGGGATTTGTTTTCTGTATTCTGCAATATCCTGGTTGATCCTGCTGTTCTCTATCTCCACCTTCTGCTCATTTCCCCAATTCAGCTAGGGATTTTGCAGTAGTGGTGGCAACTCTGCACATGCTAACTTTTCAGTGAGTTTCTATGCTGAGTATTTCCTCCCTATCACATCTGAGTAACCCATGTCACTATAGAGCAAGGTGGATAAAAATTATATTTAAAAAAAAATAAATATATAAAATGTGGATTTTTTTTTATTTAAATCTAATTTTTTATGACATTTATTTTAATAAAATGCTTTTTGGAGTAAAAACCTATCTAAAGATAGTTTTCTATTTAAGATACTATTAATATATATAGATTAATAATTTAGTTTATTCAACATGAAATGGAGCTTAGTTGAGTAGCATGAGGCTGTATATTCTGCAATTTTTACATTTTTGGTAAACTCATTCAATGAATCCAAGCGCTGCAAGCTGAGATAACATGCACTGCATTGATGCATTCACAAAATTTCACAAAGTTCAGGAATATTCCTTTATCCCGTTGTTTTGCAAATCTATGTACACTGCAAATTGTATCATTGTTTGAAGAGAAATGCATCTGTACCAGGCGAGGAGAAGAGACAAGCAGTAAAAATGAAAGTGAAACCTTATTTGCAAATATTAAAGATTCTAACTACCAGGAAGAATGGGTCCTTACATTTTAAGAGCACCTGTCATGTCAGATCCATCATGGCAGTGTCTGTTAGCGGGCATCCACTCACCTTGTTGGGTCACTGCCGCATCACCAGCTGTCCCATTAAAGTGAATGGGACTGTCGGTGAGTCAACAGCGGGTCAGAGGAGGAGCTTAATTCAAGTCGAGTTGATTTAAATCAAGCCTTTTTACTAGTGATTTAACTCATGGTTTAAATCAAATCCACCCTGCTATTAAGTCACACATGTGGGAGTATACAAGGTGGTAAAGGGCTGGAGCGGCACGACAGCCTGTGACTGGCAGAAATCCATCCACACCATGTTATTGCCATAAATAATAAAGATTTTATTTCAAATATATATTTGTATGACAATTTAAAACAGTTTATTGATATTATTTATTTATTTTTATTCTGTATTCCAAAGGCATTTTTTTGTTTTGTTTTTTTATTTTGAACATGTGACCAGCAGCAGAGGACTAGAAACTCCTCCTGCTTATGTTTCACTGCAGACAGGCTGGGAGAGAGCTGGATCATGTGAAAGCTGTATATTAATTAGGAAGAAGGTACTTCGTTTTTTTTTTTTCAAATTAAGATAATGACCGTGTAATAGTTCACATACAGAATTCTATTTCTGTATTCTATTGGACAATGTAAATTAAACAGTCTGTGTTTAATATCACTTTGACAGTTCACTGATATTTTTTTACTCTTTCTAGGGGGTTTTCATGTTAATTAAAACTAGACCCCTGTTTGATCAGCTCCCCCACATCTTCACTTAGATTTAAAGAACATCTGGTATGAACACATCAATTCAGATACAGCAGCATACTATGAGCATTTCAAGAGGAAAAGGATCAAACGCTAAGTCAAGCAATTTGTAGCAATCAGTTTTCAGTTTAATTTAGAAATACGATTTCTGATATGTTACTACACAATTATGGTTCTTATTGCCTTATAAAAATATTTACTTGTTTAATGACCAGGCCATTTTTTGCGATACGGCACTGCGCCGCTTTAACTGACAATTGCGCCGCTTTAACTGACAATTGCGCCGCTTTAATTGACAATTGCGCCGCTTTAACTGACAATTGCGTGGTTGTGCGACGTTGTACCCAAACTAAATGTATGTCCTTTTTTACCACAAATAGAGCTTTCTTTTGGTGGTATTTGATCACCTCTGTGGTTTTTATTTTTTGCGCTATAAACAAAAAAAGAGCAACAATTTTGAAAAAAAGCAATATTTTTTACTTTTTGCTATAATAAATATCCAACAAAAAAAAAACCAATTTCTTCCTCAGTTTAGGCCGATGTATATTCTTCTACATATTTTTGTTAAAAAAAAAAAAAAAAAAAAAATCGCAATAAGCGTATATTGATTGGTTTGCGCAAAAATTATAGCATCTACAAAAAAGGGAATAGATTTACAGCATTTTTATTATTTTTTTTTTACTAGTAATGGTGGTGATCTGCGCTTTTTAGCGGAACTGCGACATTGTGGCGGAGAGATCGGACAACTGACATTTTTGACACTTTTTTGGTAACCAGTGACATTATTACAGTAATCAGTGCTAAACAATATGCACAGTTATTGTACTAATGACACTGGCAGGGAAGGGGTTGACATCAGTGGTGATCAAGAGGTTAAATGTGTTCCCTCACTGTGTTTTCTAACTGTATGGGGGATGGGCTGCCTGGGGAAACACACAGATCCGTCTTCTTGCATAGCAGAAAGACATGATCTGTGTGATCTCCCGTCAGAACGGTGATCTGCCTTTTTACACAAGCAGATCCCCGTTCTGTCACTGTGGGGAATGATTGTGGGTGGCCAGCAGACATAGAGTCCGCCCCACCCACTGATTGGCTCTCCCGCTGGCCAGTGGGTGCACGCCCACAAAATAAGAGTTCTCGAGCCAAAGTACAATGACTGCGACTCACGGGAACGAGCCGCCCCACCCACTGATTGGCTCCCCCGCTGGCCAGTGGGTGCGCGCCCACAAAATAAGAGTTCTCGAGCCAGCGTACAATGACGCCGATTCACGGGAACGAGCCAACCTGCCGCAGTATAATGACGGCGGCCGGTCGGCAGGTGGTTAAGCTCAACCTGCCCTGATCATACTTATTACCATAATACTCAGTGCGATGTGTACCATTATCTAAGCCTGAGCTGACTTTTGTTCTTTGCTCCTTTTTTTCCGCGGGGTTTGGACTTGGATGTAACATACAAACAAGATGCTGCTAGCTATGCTCCAAGACCTACTGATTGCTTACAGCAGGGGTAGGCAACCTGCGGCCCTCCAGCTGTTGCAAAACTACAAGTCCCATCATGCCTCTGGGAGTAATTGTACCTGTCAGCCTTGCAATGCCTCATGGGAAATTTAGTTCTACAACAGCTGGAGGGCCGCAGGTTGCCTACCCCTGGCTTACAGCTTGATGCTGTGAACTCAGGAACGAATGATGGATCACCTTTTGAAAGTGAATATTTATACTTTAATGAGACAGGTTCCTAACCGATACCAAATGAGCTGCCAGCGTGTGTAAGTATTTGTAGCATAAACAGGACACTTGCTTCCCTTCTGGAATGCCACAGAGAGCATATGACTCATGTAAGAGTACCAGAACATTAGGAAATCGTTACTGCTGATCTGTGAAGCGTTGGTTTAAATATCTACAGTTTGTATTATTGACATCAGTAACTGTTTCAGTAACACTATTTCAATACTATTACAGTATTACACAAAAAACACAAATAGAACAGAAGTCAATGTGTCTTCTCCTGAAATGCAAGGACAGAGGAGACAGAGAGTTTATTATTTATAAAAAATCACTTTTCTTAAAAATCCTAAAATTGTCCAACCTGACAGAACCTGAAGGTGCAATGCAGACAGAAAACGAAAAAAATAGACATTTTGATTTACCAGTAAAATCCATTTCTTACAGTACAAAACAGGGACGATGAGTTATAGGCAGCTACCTTTATGTGATTGTACACTAGCAATTAAGAAAGGTAGGGCCATCCCCTGTACAACCCCCTCCCAGTCCCAGCAAGCCTCAGTTTTGTACCAAGCAATAGGGAGATCATAAAGGACAGAGCGCAAGGACCTGTATCCTGCACTGTATTCCAAGAAATTCATTTTACTAGAGAGTCAAAAATTCTAGTTTCCTGATCATACAGTACAGGAAACAGGATCTTCATCATAATCATGGAAGTCCAAGTGAGAGCTGGGCACACAGCAAACAATGTCAACAGGTCCACATAAAAAATTGGTCAGGAAGGGGCATGATCGAAAGCAGCGTCCTATGCACACTGGCATCAGATGAGGCCTATAAATCCACCTGGCAAAAATATAAAGTGATTGTAAATGCAGAAGGTTTTTAATCTTAATGCATCTCTATGCATTAAGATAAAAAGCCTTCTGTGTGCGCAACAGCCCCTCTCAACTCCCTAATACTTATCTGAGCCCCCTCTAGATCCATTGATGTTGTAGGAGTGTCTTGGCTGCCCGGGACTCTGCTCCTCATTGGCTGAGACAGCAGCGTGGCACCATTGTCTCCTGCTGCTCTCAATTAAAGCAGGGCAATTGGGCAGGGCCGCGGCTATGTGTCTGAATGGACACAGGGAGCTGTGGCTCGGCTTGGGTGCCCCCATAGCAAGCTGCTTGCTCCGGGGGCACTCAACAGGAGGGAGGGGGTAGTAGCACCAAAGAGGGAACGGAGAAGAAGAGGATTGGAGCTGCTCTATGCAAAACCACTGCACATAGCAGGTGAGTATGATATGTTTGTTATTTTTAACTTAAAAAAAGAGACTTTAGTATTACTTTAAAAATATGAACAGAAGACCAGGTGGCAGCCCTGCAAATCCGAGAAACAAATGCCTGAAAAGCCCATGAAGCTCTAACAGATCTAATAAAATTGGCCCACTAATCCTGGCAGTCTTTTTAAAGGGTATCTTTATTAGACTTTTACAAACATTACAACTACTACTAAAGCGGTGTAGTAATAAAACGAAGCATGCCAAACATGGCAGTATACTCAGACACAGCTCGACCAGATACAAACAGAAAAAAAGAGATATCCATATATCTATACCAATTAACACCAGTGAGTATTGAAGGACCAAAACAGTCTCAATGCCTGTCATATCAAAGTAAGAAACAAAGAACATAAAAGTGAATATGCAAGAAACACCTCACAGTCAAGATCTCCGCTTAGAGAGTACAGCATTGGGGGTACAGTGTTAGCCAGCACTACAGAAGAAAAAGATTTGGGGGTACCTATTTCAGATGATTGCAAAATGAGCAAACGGTGTGACCAGGCAGTGGGAAAAGCAAATAGAATTCTGGGATGTATCAGTAGAGGGATCACCAGCAGGAGGAAAGAGGTTCTGATTCCTCTATATTGATCTTTAGTGAGACCTCACTTAGAATACTGTGTCCAGTTCTGGAGACCACACTTACAAAAAGATATTGATAAGATAGAACGCGTTCAGAGACGGGTAACAAAAAAGGTGAAAGGTCTGGGGGATAAAACATATCAAGAGCAACTTCAGGAACTTAATATGTACAGTCTGGAGGAAAGAAGGGAAAGAAGAACACGGGGACATGACCTCAAACTAACTGGGGGTAAGTTCAAAACTAATCTTAGAAAGTATTATTTTACTGAAAGGGTGGTTGATGAGTGGAATAAACTACCAACAGAGGTTGTGAGACAGTCAACAGTAAATGGCTTCAAACATGCTTGAGATAAACATAAATCTATAGTCAGACAAGAAGGTTAATGTAAAAAAAAAAAATTTAAAATAAATAAATAAAAAGGGGCAGACTCGATGGGCTACTCAGTCTTTTTCTGCCGTCACTTTTCTATGTTTCTATGTTTCAGTATATAGTCATGAATACAATAACAATAAGGAGCAACCGTACCTTGGGAATCCAGCCAGGGGGACCAAACTTTAGTAACTTTCTTAGGAAATCCTTTTGGTTCATAGGTTAATTTATATATAGGTAGAACCTGATTAACCAAAGTGAGCCAAGAAGATAGGGAAAGGAGGAGGTTGGTGACTTCCAGTTTAGAAGTATTGCTTTTTGTGCATAAAAAACAATAAACGTAAAAGTATTTTCATCCCTGTAGAAAGCGCATCCTCTTCGAAATATCCTAGTAAACAACGTAAAGGATTACAAATATTAGGGAGTTGAAGAGTTGTACTAGTAAAGATAGTGACCTCAGACCAATACGTTCAATAGAAGGGCATTCCACACCATATGGTAAAATAAGCCCACGTTCTCAGTACATTTAGTGCAGTTGAGGGATGAAAGCCTACCCATTCAAAAGAGAATATAGGGAGTATAGTGAGAGCGATGGAGAAACTTTGTTTGCAGTACTCTATCTCGGGCAGAGATAACCATTGGGGATTGTAAGGGTACAATTTCTTGCCACACCTCCTCCGTGAGATCAGGCATATCCTGTCACCAATCCGATACAATCCGCTCAAGGTGTTTGGTGGTGGTGTGTATCAGGGAAATATAATAAGTGGAAATAGGTTTAGAATGGTCTGATTGAGAAAGCATCTGCTCATGCCTGGAAATGTGGAATGACACATTAGCAAGCCCGAATTGAGCAGTCGCCGTATGATGAATCTGCGGGCATCAAAAATATGTGGTGCCAGGTTTATGGTAACAGCATTGAAAATCTGGAAATGGATTTAAAAGACCCACCTTGATATAGTTGTGCAACAGATTTAACACCGTATCTGGCCCAGAACAAGCCATCTTCCCGGGAATAAAATTCACAAAGTCATGGGTTATGCCACAGAGGAGGATTGGGGGAAACAGTAACAACTTCCCCTGTTGGTATTAAATGGGAAGCCTTAAAAACCCAGAGAGGCATATTAATTTTGGTTCCCCTTTCACCATTTGCAAGGACTCAAAGGAAGTGAGAATCACCATCTCTAGGGCAGTAGCAATCCTGGGGGGGGGGGGGGGGGCACCTGTCCT
>BLSH010378271.1:944997-982795 GCA_018402905.1 Glandirana rugosa | reverse complement strand
TCCATGTGTGCAAGGTGTTCACTGCACATGGGCCCCCAAGGGGGGGGGGGGTCCACACTGTGACCTGCCCTACACACATGGATGATTGTCCCTTGATAGCCGGGGATGATCTGTGTGGGGAAGAGACATTTGCAAGCACCACTCTCCCTGCATGGCTTTTCAGCCGCTTCTCCTCCTCTCCCTCCTGCAGCTGTCAGCTCAAATGCCATACAGGGAGATCGGTGCTCACAGCTGTCCCTCCACTACAGTGCCACACTGATCATCCCCCCAATGTCTGCCGTTTCCTCCTCCTCCTTCAGCCCCTGTGTTCTCCAGCCCCCTGTATGCATCTCCTCATAACCCCCTCATCCCCCACAGCCAGCTTCCTCCTCTCCTCTCCCGCTGGCTGCTGTGGGTGATCTCAGGATGAAGAGTGGAGGAAGGGACCGGTAGATGTCATTTACCCCCTTCACGTTATTGCCAAAAAATAACAAAGATTTTATTTCACATATATATTTGTATGACAATTTAAAATTGGTTATTGATATTATTTTTACTCTGTATTCCAAAGGAGGTTTTTTATTTTGAACATGTGACCAGCAGCAGAGGACTAGAAGCTCCTCCGGCTTATGCTTCCCTGCAGACAGGCTGGGAAAGAGCTGGGTCATGTGACAGCTGCATATTGATTAGGAAAAACTTACTTAGATGGGTTTTTTTTTTATTATACCTAATAATTATAGTGCCATCATCCATATACAGAAACAGAAGGGACAATGTAAATTAAAGTGTATGTTTACGGTCACTATAAAGAATGATTAGAAAGAGAATGAATTAATGTACATTGGCCTTGTGAAAATCCTGCTCAGTCTGGCTGCCAAACATATTGATATTCATCTAAGTGTTAGTGGGTAGGTTTACTGGATAGCTTTAGTCATTTACTAAATCATTTTATGCTAAAACATGTGAAAAGCAACTGTTCAAGATGAGCTTATTATTTTTTTATCATTATAACAAAATAAACCTGGACTCCACTAAGCTATTTTAGAACTGGCCAGGCCTTTCTGTCTCTCCTATGGAACATTACACACATTCACACACAAGCAGAGATGACATTTTTTTTGCATAGTGTGATGCATTGGAAGTAATGGGTCTGCTGGAGTGGAGCAGGGACACTATGTAGGATATAACAGCATTCAGAGGCCATCACCCTGCTAAACGAATCCTGCTTCATGCTGCTCACCCTGGCTGTTAGGCCTGTAACAAATGTTATATCCTCCCAGCACCTGTGATATAATTCTGGGCAAGTCTTTATACAATCTTGTGTCTAGTTTAGATGAGTGTGCTATCATTACGTTGGTATGTTTTGGGGGAAAATTGGATCTCCTTAATTTGTACTGAGTGACATCTTACTGGTGGATAAACAAAAAGTACTCAATTTAAACACAAATATACAAACTTGTTCAAATGCCAAGTTTCAAGACTTAAGCTTATATATTTTTATAAATTGGCAAGATTTTCAAATGAATGTCCATATAAAAATATCTCACCAGTACATTTGATAATGCCAACAGACTTGACGAATGTCATTTGACAGCATCTCAAAATATCGTTTATATTAGTTAAACATTACTTAATAAAAGTTCCAAAAATGAAAAACGTAAAACCCTTGAATACCAGGACATATAAGCCTGGTACACACGATCAGATTATCGGACGATTGACCGTCCATTTTTTGTTGCATGCTAGTCTCATATCGAAAGTGAAGGGGTTACTCAACTTACGGAAATAAAATTCTCATACAACAGAATACAACTTTGGAAGTGATGTAATGTGTTGAATTGTTGTGTAATGTATTCTTTTGTTTCTGAGCATGCATAGTCTTGCTCTTGCTATTTTTTTCAGACGAAAACTGTACTAGCTAAACGAAAATTGGACGTTGTGTTCACATACAATAAAAGTTTTCTAGCCTGCACCTTCAGGTTTTCTCGCCTGAGAAGTAGGAATCAGCTGTCAAAAGCACTATACTAACAAACCGATAATCGGCGGATTGTTTTTCGTACAAAATTTTACTTCAGATTTTCTTATCATGTGTACGGGCCTTAACACTTGTACCTTTGTAGACAAAAAGTCAACATTTTTTCTCATTGCTGCTCGTGCAGGTATACGAAGGCATGGGAATCCAATGGGTACAACCATGGCATCAGAACGATGCAAAGTCATGAGGATGGAGGGATACGTTTCTCAAACACCTGATAGATACAACTTGCACATGAACAAATTACCCACGGTTTATTTTATAGACTGGAGGGAGTTTAGAACACTGACACAAGATTTACCTAAATATATCTTTAAAAACTCATCTCTTGGCCACCATCTTTTCCTTTTACTTTACCCTATCTCTTTATCACCTAGCATTGAACAATCCCTGACACAAGATCCCCTATAATTGTGACACCAATGTTAGAGGTTATTATTGCTGGTACTGAAAACAATGGGGCATATTTTTGGTTTAATTTTGACATCAGTGACAGCTTATTTTTTTGCCCACTGACACTGTTCTTTAGTGAATTGACTTTAATGATTCCTCTTTTTTTCTGTGGCATTTACCTTACATTTGATATTTTACTTATCTCATACGATATTTCCAAAAAATGAGTCACGTGACCTTCATACTGCATGTGGATTACTTTAGCGAATTGACCTCCATGTTACATAGTTTTAATTCCTAAACTCTGTACACTATGTTGTATGTTACATAGTCCTGACCAAATTGTTTATTGTCTTAGCAGTTGCTGGTTCCCCAGCCTGTTTGCCTGTGAGAAGGACCGGAGCCGCCACTCGGCAGCTCCTGTCCATTCTCACAGCACAGCAGCTGCCCCGGGGAGGGGGGAGGTGCAGCGAGCAGTGGGAAAGATCCCCGTTCAGTGCGGCACACATCTGCGTGTCAGATGCATTCCCATTGAACATAATGGGCTGAGAATTCGCACCGCACTGCATAGAAAATGCACATATTTTCTGTGCAATGTGGACTGCGAATGCACCGCACCTATGTGAACTAGATACATTGAAAACAATGTGTTTTCAAGTATCCTACGAATTGGATGTGGTGTAAGCCGCATCCAATTCGCATAGGTGTGAACCCAGCCTCAAGGTTGGCTCAGACAAAGTATTAGCTGTCTGTATGATGTGTAGAGAAAAGGATACATAACATAATGGTTTCATTTTGACAGTCTTTTGTTATATGGGCAGTGTCCCTAAGCCTCCGATAGGGTCAGCTATCCTACTACAACACTAAATTCAAAAAATTGTGGTGGGTATGATTAACAATGCTAGAACAGGTGCATCTGAGCTACTACCACCTGTGTAATGCCTGCTCAGCCTCAAGAACACAGCACTCAGCCTTGGAAGTCTCTGCAAACCTCCACGTGCAAGCCAATGCATTTCGGCCATCAGACCTTAATCATGACTCATGATTAAGGTCTGATGGCCGAAATGCATTGGCTTTTTTGACTGTTGTTCATCTACAATCTACATTAATAAAACAATGTTTTAGCCAACTTCCATAGCACCAGCCTTTCTTTCTCCCTTTTTTGCAATGATTAATGCACCTATGTCCACAAAAATCTTGGAGCAGAAAAACATCTGGGGCAGAAATTGACTTTTATTGTGCAGTAAGGATGTACCATACATAGATTCTAAAAATAAAATCTTTATTAAATATAAATAAGTAAAATATATATATTAATTTTTTTTTACAGATTTATTTTTACATATAGCCCCCTTTATATTTTATATAGCCTGTGGAGGGACCTCTCAAGCTTATAAACACTTGTTGTGGACTAGACAGTACAATATATGACTGAAATACACTTCATAATTGAAGCACAGTTAAGAAAAGGGAAAAAAATAAGAAAAAAGAAGGTCCTCTACGTGTTACACGTATTAATTAGCTTCTTCAGGTGAGGGGCAGAGAACGAAAGAGGCAATAATCCAATAAATCAATCCAGGGGTGACCAGTGTCTGAAAGTCCCCACACCATGCAAAGCACACAGGGATACCCACCAACCTTGGAGGCCGTTGTGGAGGAGCCCAAGAGGCAGAGAGGAGGAACCCTGCCAGGCATAAAAAAATTACTTCACAGGAAGTGATTACAAATGGCAACCAGGGTTCTTAGTAATTAGGGACCACCCAAAAGAGGATCATAAAATACTAGGTTAGGTATCAATGCCATATTGGTTTCCTGCTGTACAGGCTGTAATCGTCTCCCACTCACATAAAATTGTTGGGCTGTGTGAAAAAAAACATGGAATAGTTCTAATTTCATAATATAATCAACCCTTTAAAATACAGGCTGAATATTACCAACTGTCCCCCAGGGTATAAATGTGATGCCCAGTGGTTTGCTCCTTGGGTCAGAAACCATTTTTGTACCCTATACACCAGTGTAGTGCTTCAAAAATATCTTCCAACAATAGCCAAAGCTAAAGGCAGCAAAGACTGGAATCATTAATATTCTTGAATTATAAAAAGTTGTCGAAGACATCTCTACCTCCATGGTGTTGCCTGCTGAGAGCTGAGAATTAATTTAGAAGACTGACATTATCTCTTTCTGTCTGCAAAAGAACAGCAGGTAAAAAAAAGACTGTATCTGATTTTAGGGTTTAATATTTTCTATCACAAAAAAGAGCAATATCACAGTTACAAAAATCATAAAAGAATCATACGAAATAAAGTCCAATTTTAATGTAGAACATCGTTAAGCATCTGTATTATTTGTATTGTGTGATAAGCTTAGGTTTTATTACTTGGTGCTTTTCATCTGCAGAACACCAATCTGAAGTAAACCCAAAATATGTTGAGCTTTATTCATCTTCCTTGCAACCCTTTTAGCTCCATTTAATGACATTACTGTAGAATTGCACCCAATATTTTTTTCTTTTTTTTTTAGCTTGGATAGAGGTTTACTCACTCCAGAAGGTTTTTAATTTTGTCCTTGATCCCAACTGGAAGTGTACTACCTACTTCCAGATTAGCTGTTCCCCATATATTGTGATGGAGAATCCATTAAGAGGCAGTTGACAGAAGCATTAGGCCTGTTGCACACGGGAGCAAAAAATGCTGAGTTTGTGTTACTGTTCTGATATGGGATGTATTGTTGTCTACAGAACATTGCACACAGCTGAGTAAAGATCAATAATACAGCGTTGTGTACACAGCAGTAAAAAAAAATAGAAAATTTTACATTTGAGTTCAGTAATTTACTTGCATGTTTACTCTTTTAATGTTTTCGCAAGCATAAGACCTCATACACACGGACGTTTCTTAAAAAATAAACAAAACGTCGGGCCCGACGAAAAAAAAAAAAAAAAAAAAAAAAAAAAAAACGGCGTTATGCATCGGCGTTAGTGAGCGTCGGCGTCAATAGGCGTTTTTTTTTTTTTTAAATTATCCCTCTGCTATTTTTTAACCTAAAAACATTGGCATCAAAAAACACTGGTTAACGACGGTACGGCGTTAGTTGGCGTTTTGCGGCGTCGACGTCAAAAACCGCGAAAACATTACAGTCTCAGAACGGCAGTGGGTTCTAGTTTCAGCTCACCAACGCCGAAGCCATCTACAGCTCAAAAACATTGTCGTTTTTATGGGGCCATTGACTAACATGGAGAGCTGCAAAAAACACCAGAAAATGCCGGCGTCAATAAACGTCCGTGTGTATGAGGCCTAAGTTGACTGGTCTATACACTTGCACAACTTTTTACTCACCTATATTCAACATTACTCAGGTCTTTACACAGATTTTTTGGCCCCTTGCACATGGGTGTCAAAAGTTCCTGAGTAAACATCAGTAAATGAGGACATCCGTGTTCAAGGGGCCTTAGGCCTCAGTCCTGTAGTAGATTTTTTATAAAGAAATATAGAGCCTATACTTTAAAATGGGGAACTAGAAGGTACAGCTCACAGCAAAGCCCTGGCTTAACCAGTCAAACTGGAGGTGGGGGACATTCCTCTGATAGTGGTGATGACCAATATTTAAGACCAGTCAAGGTATATATATACACATATTTTTTTTTTTTTTTGCAGGGCATGCTTGATGTTGGGTATCATTTCAGATTATATTATGTTGCGCATGATCACTATACTGGCACTATAGCTGCAATAATCACCTTTTTTTATGCTGTCATATCATTTGTTGTTTAGTGGAACTTGATACTTGGCAAAGACAATGCGAGGAATTTAGTAAAGCAATAATGACACTTGTCTGGCAGTATGGCCCCTTTACATGGCCTGCTCCTAATTCATTAAAGCCTTGCGCCAGTTTCGGTACAAGTACTGACACATGTGCCAGAATTACCACCAGTTTGGGGGGGCGTGGCCTGACCCAGACAGGGACAGACGTGCAGCGATGGAGCTCCGACTCTCCAGCAAACAATCAAAGCCAATCCACGGATCTGACATCGAGCACGGGGAAGAAAGTAAGGTATCTTACCTCTACAACACCCCAGCTACATGATCATCTAAACCTCGAGCGGATCGGACGTCCACTCGGGGAAAAATTTAGGCCAAGGATTTTTGCGGCCTTGCCGGAAAGGAAGTTCCAGACATCATCGTGCCCTCCCCGCACCATCTGGCCCTCCGGCAACCCTGCGAAATACCCCGGAGACAGTCCCTACTATTACTTTCAACCCCAATCCGACATCCAACCGGACTGAGGCCTACAGAGGCCTAACGCGGCTGCCACCACCCTCAATTTCGACCTACCTAGCATAGCCCTAGGTCTAGTGGAAGGGGACCAAGGGAGGGAACAGGACTGAGCCACCAACCCTCTGTGGGTACCAAAGGGACAGCCTAACACACCTGGGGAGCCCACAATATAACTGGGGACAATTTTAGATATCCCGGCGGCCATCTTGGTACACCAGGACCAGTATCTCAAACAACTACTACTGCTCCAGGGAAACTTTTATCACTGCTACACAGACAACCCATTCCTGCCAAAATAATTAAAGAAGCTCCCTCTGTTGGTAGGGAATCCAGCAGAGAAAGAAAATGATTGCAATGTAAAACAAACATTATCTCCATAAGGGTTGCCAGAATTTTCATAAGCAATCATTGATCCCAGGTACTTATGTCATCCAGGAAAAATTAAGAAGGGGCTAAACCAGGCAAAATGACCGACTTTTTCGCCCAGCCTAACAAAGACCTAATGAAAGTCAACACAACTAATAACAATGCAAATCAGCAGACACCTAAGCACAACTACAAACCGAACCAACAACCTGCAGCTACACCCATAGATCTGCATCACAAAGGAAATCAACCCTGCTCGCCTTCATCTAGCCCAGCAAAAAGCAAACAAAAAATGACTTACTCCTTCTCCACTTCTCCTGTTGCGAGCGAGCTAAACATATCACTGGATGACACTAGAGAGCTGCAAGACTCTATTTCAAATTTTCCAACTGCTGATATCCCACTCTTGGATATAACTTTAAAGGATATGTTAATGTCCTTAAGATCTACAATTCATACCGATATAATGTCCTTAGCACATCAATTTAAATCTGAAGTCTCAGAAGTTAACAACAGGGTCTCACATATCGAATCTAAAATGAGCTCCTTTGGGACCACGTTTAACGAACTGGTGGATGCTCATAATGAAAGGGAGGACGAACTATGGTGGATGAAAACGAAGCTAGCAGACCTTGAGGATCGTTCAAGACGCAACAACGTCAAGATCCGAGGTATCCCGGAATCAATCAAACCCTCAGAACTGAACAAATTCTTCACAAATGTGCTTAAAACAGCCCTACCAGAAGCTCCACTTGAAGATTTCATTATTGACTGTATTCATAGACTTCCTAGACCTAAACATATCCCAGCACACCTTCCTCGGGATACGATCGCGAGAATTCATTTTTTTCCACACAAAAGATTGTCTCATGAGAGCCACAAGAGATCGAGAAACCTTCCAACAAGCTTGCAGGAGCTGTCGTTTTTCAATGATCTCTCTGCTTTTACTTTACAGCAACGGAGACAACTGTCTACAATCACGAAGCCTTTGAACAACCACCGCATTACCTACAGATGGCTGTACCCAGCTAAACTACTGATAACAAAAGACGACAACGCTCACGTGATCACCACGGTGAAGGAGGGAATAACTCTTTTACAAAAATGGAATATCCTAGTCCACCAAGAGACACCAAACAACCTACCCTCCAAGCCCGGCTCACCTCACAATGGAGACTCTGACACCAAAATAAGCTGACTTCAGAGAAGCTTCTCTAACTTCCAAATACCATTTCTGGCAACCCCGGAGATTGCCTTTTGTTTTCTTGCTGACCCCCACATTGAGCGGTCAGCGGACCGTACAGATTCTTCTGCGACACGAATCGCCTGTTTTTTACCACCATTGTTTTTTCTCACCATTCTCATCTGTTTTTTTTTTTCTCTATCGTACCTTCTTTCTTATCAAATCACCCTCATCACATCTCCCAGAGGACTTATTTCAGCTGTAACATACTCGTTTACATCTTGCATGACCTCGTGACTAGTGGTCTTATTCAATACACCAACGCAAGATTTACTAATCTTCTCATCGGATAGCCTAACTGTAAGCACTACAAGACCAGTACTCCAGCCTCCCAAGTAAAATATCATACCTTTATTTCAACGACACACCGGTGACCTCATTATGTCCTTTTGAATTTCTTCCCTCAATGTCAAAGGGCTAAATAGCCCGTTTAAAAGGTAAATGGCCTGTAGAGAAGCTTGCAACCTCAAAAGCAGCGTTATCTGCTTTTAGGAAACGCACTGACTCTCGCAGATCTCCTATGTTTAATCACAAGAGGTTCTCCCACATTTTTATGGCAAATGGCCCCTGCAAAAGGAGGGGAGTGGCCATAGCAATTAAAGACTCAGTGCATTTCAAGCTTCTGGAGAAATTAGAGGATTCCCAGGGAAGATTTCTGATCATTGTGTGTGAGCTAAACCGAAAAAAATACACTCTAGTTAATATATACTTGCCAAACACAAAGCAAATCTCATGCTTGGATAAAATCTGGAAGAAAGTTACCCGTATACAACAAGGACACACAATTATATGTAGGGACTTCAATGCCATACCAAACACTGACCTGGATCTTTCTGGACCTGAACCGCATAAAAGACACCGAGCTACCCTGAAAAACTTTATAACCTCTTCCAACCTTTATGACATTTCGAGATGCCAGCACTCCACAGAGAAAGACTTTACTTTTTTTTCCAGCGCCCATCACACTTACTCAAGAATTGACAAATTCTTGCTCCAGAAAATTACTAAATCTGAAATCCACTGTATTACGTGGTCCGACCACGCACCAGTGTCTGTGGTGGTGGGGGATCTTCGTACCGAGACCAGGGCAAATAGATGGCGAAATGACATTTACACCATAACTTAACCTGAGAATAAAAAACAAGTTTTTGTGGCACTGAAAGAATTCTTTGACATCAATGCCCCCTCGATCGAGGATCCCTTCACTCTATGGAACACTCATAAAGTTTATATTAGAGGCTTGCTTATGCAAGTGTCAGCGGGTTTTAAAAAGCGGAGGGAGCGGCGGCTGAGAGACCTTCTCTCATCCATATCCAAATTAGAAAACAGCAACAAAATTTCCACTTCACAAAAGATCAAGGACTAACTATATCAAGAAAGACAGGGAACTTAGATCCTTATTGCTGTCCCAACATGATAAAGCCATCAGGACACTGAAGGCACATTCATATGGATACGGCAATAGAGCAGGGAAGTACTTGGCAACTCAACTAAAAGACAAAATAATCAAACAGAAAATCAGCTACATATACAATCCCAAAACGAATACCACTGTCTATAACCCAAATGAAATAGCCAATGCCTTCAGCGACTATTACGAATCCCTATACAATTTGCACAGGGACCCAGACACCCCTCAACCTACTGGCAGCGATATTTCCGAATTTTTAAAGGCAATATCCCTCCCAGTTATCGACCCAACTGATCTTGCAGAGCTGAATCAACCAATTACAGAGAGTGAGATATCTACCTTAATCAAAAGCTTGACTCCACACTTGTTGAGGGTCTTTCAGACCGCCGCGTCCTCTGCTAACTTTCCACCTGAAATGCTAACAGCTACAATTGTTACCCTTCCCAAGCCGGGAAAAGAAGCAGATAAACCACAGAATTTCCGGCCTATTTCGCTGTTAAACGTAGATGTGAAAATCTACGCTAAATTACTAACGAATAGGTCGAGTAAAATTCTACCAAATCTGATTAATCCTGACCAGGTGGGATTTGTCTCTGGTAGGCAAGTTCCTGATGCAACTAGAAGGATGATCCTGCACATAATGGAGAACTCAGGAAGGCCTTCTCTGCTCCTAGCTCTGGACACGGAGGAGGACTTTGACAGAGTGCACTGGGGGTATCTTAGGGAAGTACTTCTTAAATTTGGCTTGCAGGGCCGGGTCTTCTCGGCAATTTCCGCTCTTTATTCTTTCCCTTCGGCATATGTATTTACAGAAGGAATGTTTTCCCAAAATTTCAAAATAACCAATGGGACCAGGCAGGGATATCCCCTGTCCCCAATAATTTTTGCATTGGTCATGGAGCCTCTGGCATAGCCATAAACCCAAAAATGAAATCGAACCTCACTTGCAAATTCCCTTACTGCTGGTCTGACAACCCCTTGACATACTTAGGGATTAAATTAACATTTCCAAGTAAGAACCTATTTAAAGTGAATTTTGAACCCCTAATCCCAGACATACAAAAAGAAGTTACTAGAATGAAATCCCATTACCTATCTTGGTCCGGTAGACTTGCCGCGTATAAAATGCAACTACTTCCAAAAAATTTATATAAATTTAGAACAATCCCCATCCCAATACCTTCTACCTTCTTTAACGCAATGCAAAAAACTCCTGTCCCAATTCATTTGGGCAGGGAAAAGAGCCAGATACCCATCACAAATACAGAGGAAGCATAAATCAGTAGGAGACCTGGGTCTCCCAGATGCGAAAGACTACTACATAGCCACGATACTAGACCAACTAAAATCATGGTTTATAGAGGCCCCCCAGAAACCTTGGTGTCTACTAGAAAGGGCTTGGATGCAAAAACAAATCTCCAGCGTCACTCTTTATGTCCATTAATCTTACTCCTCTAGGCAAAAATATAGACCACCCAACCATTGCGGTCTCTGTTCAAGCGTGGGCTCACCTATCTAACAAGGGTAAATACGAACACCCAGTTGTAAAAATTCAGATTCTATTAGAAGCTATAGAATGGTGTATTGAAGACATAAATCTAGATCAATGGAAAAGAAGGGGCATACAAAATTTACAGGATATTTGCGTGGGAGGTAAACTTAGACCCTTTCAGGAATTATCCAATAGATTTAATTTACCTAAATCCGAGCAATTTTCCTATTTGAGGATTTCTTCAATGCTTCGACCTCTGGAGGTGAGGGAATGTGTATTGCCGGAGCCCATCTGGAAGTTCTGGCACTCCACAAATCCCAAACTAAAAGGAATATCGTTAATATATAACTCCCTCAACTCAAAATATCAATTTTATAAACCTTCCCCTTGTCAAAATGGGAAACTGAACTGGGTAAGACATATTCAGAAGCACAATGGCTAAATGCAACCAAACATAGCTACCAATATTCCCGGTGCTCAAATTACCAGGAACTTGCTATAAATTTTTTAATGAGGTGGCATTACACTCCCTACATAATGGCCAAGTTCTCCGACACCAACACAAATTTGTGTTGGAGGGGATGTGGCCAGGTTGGTACACTAACACACATGATATGGCCCTGCAAGCATCTTCGTAGTCTTTGGAATGAAACCTTTAAACTAATTTCCAAAATTACTGGTAACATGACTAAGCCAAACATCGAACAGGCAATTCTTGGCATCAATCTTTCTCAAATTCACTATACCTTGAGGCCAATATCCATGCACATAATTATGGCGGCACGCTCAGTAATAATGCGAAAATGGAAGTCGAATGATACACCAAACATTAGTGAAGTAATGATATTAGTTAACGACATAGCAATACTTGAGAGAATTATAGCATACAAAGAAGGGAGAGTAGATAGGTACCACCTAAATTGGTCACTATGGAAAAGTTGAGGGCCGGCCTGCCTCTGATCAATTATGCTAGCAGTCACTCTGGGAAACATAATACTTTTACGTTCTTCCTGGTCTAACATACTCTTTGTACTTTCTTACTCATGCTTTCCATTTTGTTTTGGTTATTCCGTCTTCACTAAACATTATAAATGATCAGCTAGGACCGGGCTGCTCTCTTGCCCACAGTTTGCTCCCTATGGGGTGGGCCGGGGTAGCAGTGCGGGACCGAACGGATGACTCTAATAAGCATCTAATCAGGATCCTAACTTCGAATGTTGTATTCTTTTGTAAAGGATCAAATGGGAAGACGGTAAAACTAGTAATGTATCAAATTGTTCTTTTATTGGTTTTTTTTTTGTTTTTTTTTCAAATTTTTATTTAACCAAAGGTGTGAGACAGAGACCACATTGAAGAGACACGAAGTGTACCAATTCGAAAACAGTACATGGAGCTCAATGATATATCATAAGGCGAGTACATCCAGATCAACTTACAATTGAAACTTCCCGATGCAACAAATTGAACAGTAATAGGGGTCCTGACTCACCCTGAATTTTCTATTCAGAAGAAGAAAAGAAAGGTGAAGGATCAGAGATAGTAAAAGAACTCCAGGGAAAGAGAGGAAAGCCCAGGGCGAGCAGTAGAAGAGAAGGAGGGAAGAGAGAAAAAAAAAGGGGGGGGGGAGAGGGGGGGAGGGGTTGGGATTGAAAATCTTGTAGTGTAAGCCTCGATGCCCCAAGGGTGTGCATCAAAAAAACAAATCAAGTGTATATTTCGAGTAAACTAAATGGCGAACGGGATGTGCTGCAGAGTCAACCAACTGCATCAGAATCGAAAAGCGCCTACCCTCCTCAGAGAAAACAAACAGGTTCCATAGGGTCCAGGTCTTCTGATACCGTTCCTGCTGGTGTCTTGCTGTTAAGACCAAGTCTTCAAGCTTATTTATTTCTTCGTCTGATTATCGGTTTCTTATAAGCCTTTGCTGGGATACCCGTAGCGTGGAGGAGAAAGAATGCGGGGTCCTCAGGTATGGTCTTTTCTGTGAATTTCTGTGTGATCTCTCGTATGGACCTCCAGAATTGCTCGAGTTTAGGGCAGGACCAGAAGATGTGTAATAACGTTCCCTGGTCTTCTTGACATCGCCAGCATCTATCCGATGCTGAATAAAAGATCTGATGTAGTCTAGATGGTGTGTAGTACCATCTCGACAGGATTTTAAAGTTTGTCTCCTGTATTTTGGCACAAATAGAGGACTTATGAGTGAATCTTAGTATATTAGTGCGTTGTAAAGGGCTAAAGGTGCGATTTAGGTCTTGTTCCCACTTCAATAGGCCAGGGGGTTGGTGGTCCTCAGGTGGAGTAATTAATAGATTGTAAGCTAATGAAAGAACATGTGCTATCGCGCCCTCACCGCAGCAAAGTTCTTCCAGAGAGGTAGGACGGGTGCGAAAGTGGCCGGGGTAGGTAGCAACTTTAAAAAATGGGTCAATTGGAGGGCTCTCCAAAAGTCTAACTGGAAGGATCCGGAAGGGTCCGGAAGGGCAGGTAGTTGAGGCCAATCCCCATTGGCAATAAAGTGTGATGCTTGGATGCAGCCCTTAAGGGCCAGGCTCCGGAATTTAGAGTCTCTGTATCCTGGAACAAACTAAGTATTCCCCAAAATGGGGAAAAGTGGAGATCCCGCCGGGGACAGGGAGGTTGTGGAGAAGAGATGTGAGCAGATCGAGATTGTGGGGCCTATGAGGGGGTGTTGTTTTAAAGAACCTGAGATTGAGGGGTGGCACCAGGGTGGTCGCGGTAGGGGTACTTCGCTTTGGGCTTGTTCCAACCGCGTCCAAAGTTTCAGGTCCCGGTGATGCCATCAGTCAACAAGTCGAGTAATATGGGTCGCCTGTTGGTATTTACGGAGGTCCGGGAGAGCCAGACCTCCATGCGTTTTAGGAAGGGAAAGTATTCTCCTATGTAGCCGGGGTCATTTGTGTGCCCACACAAAGTCAGTCAATACGGTTTGCGCTTGCTTAAGGTATCTACTAGGGATGGAAATTGGGAGTGCCTGAAAAAGGTATAGGAATTTGGGGAGGATACTCATTTTAACTATACTGCACCGTCCCAGCCAGGAATGTAGGCCCATATGCCAGTTGTCAAGAAGGCGTCGGACCGTCTGTAGTAGTGGGGGAAATTCAGGTCAAAACGTTTGTTTAGCTTCGAAAGAATGACCATGCCCAGATATTTCAGAGCCGAGCTGGACCATTTCAGTTTACAACCCGTTTGCAAATGTGTAAGGGAGCGAGCGGGGACATCGACCCCCATGGCCTCGGACTTGGAGAAATTAATTTTCAAGTTTGATAGGGTGCCGTATGTTTCAAATTCCTTCAACAGGTTTGGTAGGGAAATAAGAGGTTTTGTGAGGGAGAACATCATATCATCGGCGTAAGCCGAGACTTTATGTTGACTCCCTCCTACTGTGATTCCTGTAATGTCCGAGTTTAGACGAACTCTGCACGGGAAGGGCTCTAGGGACAACGCGAAAAGGAGCGGGGATAACGGGCATCCCTGACGTGTGCCATTTGTGATATTCAGGGGGGTGGAAAGAACCCCATTCACCCTCACTTTAGCTGTGGGAGACGCATATACGGCCGTTATCCAATTTAACATGTTACAGCCGAGTCCCACCTTTTCCAAGACCGAAAACATGAAAGGCCAGTGTACTCGATCAAAGGCTTTTTTGGCGTCTGTGCCCAGAAAGATACACGGGGTGTTGGAGGTAATGGCCACATGAATTAGGTTAAGGACTTTAATAGTATTGTCCCTTGTCTCCCTAGTAGGGACAAAACCAACCTGATCTTGATGGATCAGGCCGGGAAGGTATTGTTGTAGTCTGGTTGCTAAGATTTTGGTGAACAGTTTTAGGTCCGTATTCAGTAGGGAAATGGCCTGTATCTTCCCCAGGAAGAAGGGTCCTTCCCCTCCTTTGGAATTACAGAAATGTGGGCAAGGAGGGTATCTCTGGAGAAGGATGCAGTGGTTCCCAGACTGTTGAACAACTCAACCATATGCTGGCCCAGCTGGGGGAGTAATGTTTTGTAATATTGGATGGTGAGGCCCTCTGGACCTGGGGCTTTCCCTGTCTTGGCCGACCCAATAGCCCGCTGTACTTCATTTAAAGTAATGGGTTCTTCCAAGGCGGCTGCCGTCTCTGGCGGGAGCTCGGGCATGTCAGCTGAGGTGATGTAATCACTTATGGATGCCGGGGGGGATTTTATTGTTATATTATAATGAACAAGTAACAATCGTTTTGTCTGTTTTACACTGTACAATCTTTTTAATACTAATAAAAAGATGTGAACTAGAATTACCACCAGTTTGCAGATAATCAAACTAGCAGGGATTTACCTTGGCTCCAACGGTCCAATGCCGGCATCTTCTCCCTGGCTTATTCCAGGTGCAAGTCTTTGGCCATCTTGAAAGGCCAGCATGATATGACATCACTCCTGAGGATAGATAGTGTGCCAAGCTTGGTGTACATTTTACAGGGGATTACAAATAGGGAGGTAAGTATATTTTATTGCAGAAGAGGCATTGCAAGTCTCTTCTACAATAAAGAGCCTGCATGTTCGCAGTTTTTTCAGGCTTTAGTTCCACTTTAAAACCAAATTAAAGTTGGCCTACAAGGGGTTGTTGTGTGTTCATTACTTTATTAATATGTTTGAATGTGTTTTACATTCACTTCATTGGTTGCTAGGATGAAGGCTGCCCACGTCCTAGCAAACAAAGACACAAGTCACACTGAACTGACAGTGGACAGAGACAAGTTCCCCATTAGGTACACTGTACTGTGAGTGCCAGTGGAAGGCAGAGGGTGGATTCCACATTCACTATTCAGTCCAACAGTGGTTTTGGAATGCACCCACTGCTATCTGCTGTCAATCACAAGCATGGTGAACCTGATGCAGAACTAGTCTCAGAGTTCCTATCAAGCTCCACCCACCCAACAACTCAAATTCATGGCCGCTGAGCCTGTTGGGTGGGTGGAGCCTGTTGGTAAACACTGAGACTAGTCCTCTAACAGGTACACCTTGCCTGAGATTGACAGTGCAAAGCAGTGGGGGAATTCCAAAGCACAATATCGAATATGGATTAGTTCCAGTGCCATGCACACTCAAAAGGCGAACCTGATCGAAAAATAATCCCCATAAGGCCCTTTGGTCATGTGTATGTTAGTGTGATGGGCGCAGTGGCTGGGAAAAGAGCATGTGCCCTGAGGAAGATGTGCCCAGTATGAATACACCAACCTTAGTGTCAGCATCGGCAAATTGATGTACTTGCCCCATACATAACATGAAATACATGTTTGATTTAATCATAATATTCTGGTTGTGAATTAAAAGTACCAAGCTAGATTATAGCAAATTAAGTGAATGACAGAACAGTGGTTCCTGTTTTGCCTGTAATTATACACAAAATCCTCCTGTGACATTATTACAATATAATCATTCAATGAACTCACTCCAATTAGAAGAAAAAGAGTCAAAACAGGCTAGGCTTGCAGGTGCACACTGTAAAATGTAATTGCATAGGAAGTAATCAAACTACTGGACTCCCAAATGAGCATTTGTTCTTTTTTTTTCGGTTTCAAAGTGAAGCATCATTTTACACAATGGGAGATTCATTTCTAAGCTACTATACAGTAATGTGCCCATATGCCAATCTGTACACAGGTGTAGACTTCATCTCCAAGAGAATCTGAGGAAGACACAAATGCAATACCAGGGTGAAGAAATGATTATGACAAAGTTACCATGCCAATCACCTCTCTGTGGGCGAAATTGAAGCTGGAATGAAATAGTTCACAGCTATGCACTAATGTAACAGGCGGCCAATCTAGTCAGATACTGGTTTTGTCTTTTATGTTCTCCTTTTTGAGTTCATATTATTGTGTATGATGGAGGTGATGCTTTTGCCAGCATTGACAACTGCATCAATGCAGAAGATCAGTTAAAATACCTCTGGCCAAGAGTACTCAACCAGCCAACTTCTGAACTATACAACCAACTTCAATAGGATTCAAAGTGCTGGACTGTGCTAAATCTAGCTGCAGGATGTTGAACTGTGCTGACATTGTACTCAATGGATTATGGCCCTGAAAGTGAGTACTTTTTACTCTATTCTCCTACTCCGACCGCCCAATCCGGTTTTACTCACTATGATTTTTTTTTTAAACACAAGTATTTGATAGCATAATAGATTTACTTCCCATCATCCAAGCTGCTTGAAGTTTATTAGGTCTCATCAGTGCAGTAAGGTTGTGGTATGGCCAAAAAGCCATTGGGCTTGTAAAATGATCTTAAAATAACTAATATGCCCACCGCAGCCACAACAGAAAGTGAGAGGAATCCTCTCCAAATTGGAGGAAATCCCTGGTAAGTCACCAGGTTCATCACAGCTAGTGTCCCCACTGGAAGATTTCCCCTCCATTCTTGTGGTGACCGTTCAAAATTTGGCATTTACTTTTTTACTTTTGGTGAGAACAATCATTAGGACAATCAGAGAGGGAGGATCTTCCTAAAGCATCAGTATTGATGAGGAAATGACTCCCATGGAGCTATTGTGTTCTCCGGGGGGGGGGGGGGGGGCACACAGTGATTATTGCTAGTGGCTATAGCCCCTGGCAATAATCACATTTAAAATCCAATAGGCTGGTTGTACCCAAGTTGATCGATCAACTTGGGTACAATCAGCCTGCCCATACTTGGTTCAAATCTCAGCTAGTCCCTGTTGAACTGGTGGGGATTCAAATAGTCTATGGTCAGCTTAACAAGGGACAATCTATCCCAAAAAAAGCGTAACTCCACTTTTGTTGAGAGAAAAACATTCCCCTCTGGGTGATCTATGTACATTACAAGGATTTTAACAACCTTTGTGGCAGATTTCTTATCCTGAGGAAATCCCTGTGTGTTTGTCTAATAGGAGTGGTTTCATTATTATCAATCAGCTGTGCATCTGCTGTGCTCTAATGAGGAAAGCTGCTGGGCCTGAATCCCTTTAGACGTGATTTCCTACTGGGAGTATCTCACCAAAAATGACATTTTTGTTGCAGGGGATGCATGAAACCTGACTTGTATCTTAGTAGCCAGGTAGCCATATTGCATTGCATTTTCAGAGAATTACAGGAGCTGCAGACTGAAAAGGTAAGGTAATTTTTAATAACATTCAATTACAATATGACTTGTATCGCAATTGTATATGCTATATTATTTTTTCTTTATTTGCTATTTTTTCCCCTCGAAAGTGGAGTTACCCTTTAACCACTTGACCACTTAAACCCCCTTAACAACCAGACCAATTTTCAGCTTTCAGTGCTCTCACATTTTGAATGGCAATTACTCAGTCATGCAACACTGTACCCATATGATTTTTTTGTCCTTTTTTTCACACAAATAGAGCTTTCTTTTGGTGGTATTTAATCATCACTGGGTTTTTTTATTTTTTGTGCTATAAACGAAAAAAGACCGAAAAATTTCTTTAATAAAATTTAGCGAATTAGTAATTTTTCTTCATAAATTTTGACCAAAATTTATACTGCTACATATCTGTGGTAAAAATAACCCAAATTAGTGGATATTATTTGGTCTTTGTGAAAGTTATAGAGTCTACAAGCTATGGTGCCAATCACTGAAAATTGATCACACCTGATGTACTGACTGCCTATCTCATTGCTTGAGACAATAACAAGCCAGGAAAGTACAAATACCCCCCAAATGACCCCTTTTTGGAAAGTAGACATTCCAAGGTATTTAGTAAGAGGCATGGTTAGTTTTTTGAAGTTGTCATTTCTTTCCACAATTCTTTGCAAAATGAAGATTTTTTTTCACATTTCCCTCACATGGCATGTGCATACCACAAATTACACCCCAAAATACATTCTGATACTCCTCCTGAATATGGCGATACCACATGTGAGACTTTTATACAGCCTGACCACATACAGAGGCCCAACATTAAAGTAGCAGCTTTAGCCATTCTAGGAGCATAAATTACACATCTCATTTCTCAACCACCTATTACACTTTTGAAGGCCCTGGAGCACCAGGACAATGG
Source organism: Glandirana rugosa (assembly GCA_018402905.1). Lineage (NCBI taxonomy): Eukaryota > Metazoa > Chordata > Amphibia > Anura > Ranidae > Glandirana > Glandirana rugosa. The sequence goes on along the minus strand of BLSH010378271.1, from coordinate 963,562 downwards.
AAACGCCCACAAAATGACCCCATTTTGGAAGCAAACACCCCAACGTATAATCTATGAGGCATAAGGAGTCTTGAATGGTCAATTTTTTTTCAGAAGTTTTTGGAAAATGTGGAAAAAAATGAAAACATTTTTTTATGCAAAGTTGTCCATTTATTTCCAACACATAGCATGTACATAACAAAAATGACACCTCAAAATACATTCTGCTACTCCTCCTGAATATAGCAATACCACATGTGTGAAATTTTTACACAGCCTGTCCACATACAGAGGCCCAGCATCCAAGGAGCACCATCCATAAATGATGCATCTAATTTCCTGACAACCTATCACATTTTTTGAAGGCCCTTCATATTTCTAATACATAGCATGTACATACCAAGAATTACACCCCAAAATACATTCTGCTGAACAAAGGGTAAACAAAAGATTTCCAGTGGTTTTAGTAGTGCAGTTGTCCACAGGAGGAGAGCATTGATCCAGGCAGCAGGCAGGGACATGGTCAGTGATAGCGAACGGAATTGTCCAGGCAGCAGGCAGGAATATTGTCCATAGTCAGTATAGGCAGGGATACTGTCCATATACAGTCCAGGGTCAGTGCAAGTAGAGATATTGCCAGCAGTAAATAAAATATTGGTCCCCGTAGTAGGCAGAAACATGGTCCATAGTACAGGTAACAGGCCAGGAAAGAATGGGGACAGGGTTAGAGGCTTCTGCCACCCAAATCTCTTTGAAGCCTCCGAGTCTCCAGACCCTAATCCGGGAATGAGAAAACTAAAAAAGTTTTCTTCATCCAGAAAAACAATTCTGAAGCCCCTCAAATATGTGAGACCCCTGTGTTATGAATCCCACTACTCCGGCGTAAAAGATCAGTCCAAGAGGCAGGCAAAAAATGTGGTCAAACAGTCCAGGGTCAGTTCCAGAGCAGGTAGAGGTAGGTACAGTTTAGCATTAGGCAGAAGCGTGGTCGTATAACAGGCCAGGGTCAGTTCTGGAGCAGGCAGAGGTATTTGAGTGTGAGGCAGAAGCATGGTCGTTTAGCAGGCCAGGGTCAGTTCCGGGGAAGGCAGCGGTATGTACAGTGCAGTTCAGAGGCATAAGGGGTGTGGAGGTAAATGACAATTATGTTTATCCGAATTCATTAATAATGTAGGGAAGTATGGTAATAGCGGAAACAGTGGCCTATACAGAGGCCTGGTTGGGAAGGCCATTGGGGACAAAAATATGCAGTGTTTCTTCTAACTCCTCCTCTGGAGCACACCCGGAATTTCTTCTGACATCTTTAGCCTTTTTCACAGGGGGAGAGGGGGGGTTCTCAGGAAAGTGACGTTCATGGAGTCTGCCCACTGCATCAGATGAAATATTTTCTGGTGGGCCTTCAGGGTACAACAGTGCAGTGATGACTTCTTCTTGGTAATGTAGAAAGTATACGGGGGTCTCTGTAGATTTTTGGTAAATGACATAAGTGTTGTACATGGCCAAACTGAAAAAATAAATACCGGTAGATACTTTTTTGTACCAATGATGGGGTTTTCTTGTGGGAAGGTAAGGTTCGGTCATCTGATCACTGAAGTCGACTCCCCCCATGAACAGATTATAGTCATGGACACAAGCTGCTTTCTGGATTGGGCCATTTCCTTTGGGGATTTCCATGTAGGTGTCATCATGAATCGTTGATAGCATGTGTACGTTTCATCTGTCCCTCCACTTGACAGCCAATATCTCCTCGTTCCGCAAAGACACAGTCTCCCCTCTTTGTACTCTTTCATTAACGAGCCTTTGTGGGAAGCCCTTTCTATTGGCTCTCACTGTACCATATGATGGAGTCTTCTTCCGGTAAAGATTGCGGAAGAGGGGCAAGCTTGACTAGAAGCTATACATGTAAAGATGGTAACCCTTCCCAAAGAGTGGATAGCTAAGCTCCCAGACAACTTTTGTGCTGGCTCCTATGTACTCTAGGCATTCACGGGGATGCAGCTGGGCGTCCTTCCCTTCATAGACCAGGAAGCCGTAGATGTAGCCCGTGGTTCGGTCACAAAGCTTGTACAGCTTAACCCCATATCGGGCCCTTTTGCTGGGGATAAACTATTTGAAGGCCAGCCTGCTTGTGAATTTCTCAAGTGACTCGTCGATGGAGATATTTTGCTTGGGGTATATAACTGGGTGAATTTTTCTGAGAAATAGTTTAAAAGGGGGCAAATTTTAAGTAGTTTGTCATAAGATGGGTCATTTCTGGGAGAGTACTGAGTTTTGTCATTGTAGCGGAGGAACAGCATAATCATAAGGTATCCTGAACTTAGCATAATGGAAGAAAATATCGGTATGTGGTGGATGGTGTTGGTGGACCAGTAGGAGTATAAATAGGTTTTTTTTTTGTGAGTCCCATATTAAAAATCAGACCTAAAAAAAATGAAATTCCTCCACAGCAAGCTCTCTCCACTCAAAGGGACAGGTGTAGCTTCAACCAGTTTTGCTTGCGATAAACTGCCATGCAAAGAGGTTGCACTGGGCCAAGATGGATAGCAAGTCCTCAGTAAAAAGGAAATTTAAAAAAACAATAAGGGCAAAATCTTCGGTGTTGACCTGGGCACCTGGCTGCACGGTGAAAGGAGGGAAGTTTGCTGCTCCTGAATTAGAGGGAAGCCAAAGGGGGGTCTGAATGGCATAGGGAAGGCTGGCATGGGCCCTAATCCTTTGGGGCTGAGATGACACCCCACTAGTGCTAGGCCTTTGTTGCAGTGGTCTCATGGATGACAATGCACTGCTGCACTAGAACACCTTCTTTTCATGGGCCCACTTTCCTCTTTATCCAATTCTGCAGCAGACCCACTTCTTGAAATGGGCTTATATGCCGAATCAGAATCAGACCCAGACTCAGAGAGCTCCCCGCTGCTCTCGTCACTCTGTGGAGAAAATATTTTTGCATACTTGTGACTGTGGTGGAGAGGGGCACTAGAACAGATGTGGATGCACTGCTGGGTGCTGATGAGGGTGCACTGATGTGCGCTGATGAGGGTGCACTGATGTGCGCTGATGAGGGTGTAAAGATATGCGCTGATGAGGGTGTACTGATGTGCGCTGATGAGGGTGTACTGATGTGCGCTGATGAGGGTGTACTGATGTGCGCTAATGAGGGTGCACTGCTGGGTGCTGAGGGTTCACTTATGTGCACTGATGAGGTTGCACTGCTGGGTGCACTTATGTGCACTGATGAGGTTGCACTGCTGGGTGCACTTATGTGCACTGATGAGGTTGCACTGCTGGGTGCTGATGAGGATGCACTTATATGCACCGATGAGGTTGCACTGCTGGGTGCTGATAAGGGTGCACTTGATGAGGTTGCACTGATGTGCACTAATGCTGCAGCTGCACTGATTAGCTGGCACTGATGAGGATCCACTGTAGTGGCACTGATGGCTCAGATGAGCACTGTAGTGGCACTGATAGCACAGATTAGTACTGTAGTGGCACTGATGGGCACAGGTGGCACAGCTTAGCACTGTAGTGGCACTGATGACACAGCTGATCGGTGTAGTGGCACTGATGGCACAGATTAACACTGTAGTGGCACTGATGGCACAGGTGTCACCGATGGGCACAGGTGGTACTGATGGGCACAGACAGCACTGGTGTGGCACTGATGGCACAGATGTTCACTGTAGTGGCACTGATTGCACAGATGAACACTTTAGTGGCACTGATGGGCACAGGTGGCACTGCTGGCATTGTAATGGCACTGATGGGCACAGGTGACACTGATGGACACAAGTGGCACTGATGGCACAGATGAGCACTGTAGTGGCACTGGTGGCAGAAAGTAAAAAATATTGTTTTTATATCAAAATTGTCGGTCTTGTTTTATTTATAGCGCAAAAAATAAAAACATAGAAGTGATCAAATACCACCATAAGAAAGCTCTATTTGTGGGGAAAAAAGGACATGAATTTTATTTGGGTGCATCGTCACACGACCGTGCAATTGTCAGTTAAAGTAACGCAGTGCTGCATCACAAAAAATGGCCTGGTCATGAAGAGGGGTAAATCTTCCGGAGCGATTAAGCAGAGGTAAAATGTAATGTTCCTCGCAGAAAAATTCATTCATTCAATAGTGAAGTGAGTTATGAGTAAACACTTAACAGAAGGAATAATTTCTCAGTGCAGGGGAAATAAAGTACTGTGATATTACCAGCACTGTATCTGCCCTGCTCAATATACTCAATAGGCTGCTGGGCTCAATAGAAGATGTATGGAGCAATTACAGATGGAGTTATAATTTGGCTCCACTGCTTGAAATTGCCAATAAATGTTTATTAGGGAAGGCAAGAATAACAGGCGGTGATGCAGCTGCCTGTCACTGCGAAACATCTCATTTTCAATATTATGGCTTCTCACTTTGGCAAGAGCGGACTTGTTCTTTTTGAAGAAGGCCTGCATGCTCAGATTCCTGCCCAATCATCACAGGCAAGCTTCAAAATGGGAGGATTCTGAGAATGTATGGCCACCCTACTACTTTCAGTTTTTAGTTTTATCTTTTTACACTGCAGTGTCACATAATGAAATCAAGTGTCTTATTGCCGTGATTTTATACACGGATATAACATTGAAAACAATAGCATTACTTATGACAAAAAAGCCGTACAGCAGCAGAATCAAGAACAGATCTAGGTAACAAGTGCAATTATTCTGTGAACGAATAACGTAATTTGAAAAACAATGCAATTGAGCTAAATTTAGATGATCCGAACTATAATCATAGTTTTATATAATTTTGACATTAATAGACACAACGTGCCTTTTAGAAGTCCTCCAGGCAGGACTACAATCCCTATGTCATTTCTTCTCTGATATTATACTTAGACTGCATTTGGGGTGGCATATAATTAAATGCACAGAAATATTGATCAACACAGTTGAAAATCCCTGGCATACAAATTCACACTTCTTCCTTCTGTCATTGAGCTGGTATGACTACATGGGGGTTTGTCCCTCAATATTTCTCTTTTGAATATATTTACTATACATGAATTTTATGAATTATATGAAATTGTGATCATTCGTACATATTACTTTCTAGACTTTCCTGCATTTACTCCTGAAGAAGTGGAGACTAATCCACGAAACATGTAGAGTTAAAGGATGCACAAGAAAAATGTTACATGTTCAGTATCATGAAATTGATGTATGGTTTTATTTATTAAATTCATTTATACTCTAAATTTCACTCTACTATGATGAATTATCTATTGAGATTCAACTCAATGTGCAGTCAGGTCCACCACCACAATAGATTTGAAATGAAACAAACAAGATGTGCTTTAACTGCAGACTTTCAGCTTTAATTTGAGGGTATTTACATCCAAATCAAGTGAACGGTGTAGGAATTACAACAGTTTTTATATGTGCCTCCCACTTTTTAGGGGACCAAAAGTAATGGGACAATTGGCTGCTCAGCTGTTCCATGGCCAGGTGTGTGTTATTCCCTCATTATCCCATTTACAAGGAGCAGATAAAAGGTCCAGAGTTCATTTCAAGTGTGCTATTTGCATTTGGGATCTGTTGCTGTCCACTCTCAATATGAGATCCAAAGAGCTCTCACTATCAGTGAAGCAAACCATCATTAGGCTAAAAAACAAAACAAACCCAACAGAGAGATAGCAAAAACATTAGGGGTGGCCAAATCAACTGTTTGGAATATCCTTAAAAAGAAAGAACGCACCGGTGAGCTCAGCAACACCAAAAGACCCGGAAGACCATGGAAAACAACTCGGTGGATGACCGAATAATTCTTTCCCTGGTGAAGAAAACACCCTTCACAACAGTTGGCCATATCAAGAACACTCTCCAGGAGGTAGGTGTATGTGTGTCAAAGTCAACAATCAAGAGAAGACTTCACCAGAGTGAATATAGAGGGTTCACCAAAAGATGTAAACCATTGGTGAGCCTCAAAAACAGGAAGGCCAGATTAGAGTTTGCCAAAAAACATCTAAAAAGCCTTCACAGTTCTGGAACAACAGATGAGACCAAGATCAACTTGTACCAGAGTGATGGGAAGAGTATGGAAAAGGAAAGGAACTGCTCATGATCCAAAGCATACCACCTCATCAGTGAAGCATGGTGGTGGTAGTGTCATGGTGTGGGCATGTATGGCTGCCAATGGAACTGGTTCTCTTGTATTTATTGATGATGTGACTGCTGACAAAAGCAGCAGGATGAATTCTGCAGTGCTTCGGGCAATATTATCTGCTCATATTCAGCCAAATGCTTCAGAACTCATTGGACGGCGCTTCACAGTGCAGATGGACAATGACCCGAAGCATACTGCGAAAGCAACCAAAGAGTTTTTTAAGGGAAAGAAGTGGAATGTTATGCAATGGCCAAGTCAATCACCTGACCTGAATCCAAATGAGCATGCATTTCACTTGCTGAAGACAAAACTGAAGGGAAAATGCCCCGAGAACAAGCAGGAACTGAAGACAGTTGCAGTAGAGGCCTGGCAGGGCATCACCAGGGATGAAACCCAGCATCTGTTGATGTCTATGCATTCCAGACTTCAGGCTGTAATTGGCTGCAAAGGATTTGCAACCAAGTATAAAAAAGTTAAAGTTTGATTTATGATTGTTAATCCGTCCCATTACTTTTGGTCCCTTAAAAAGTGGGACATATACAAACTGTTGTAATTCCTACACCGTTCACCTGATTTGGATGTAAATACCCTCAAATTAAAGCTGAAAGTCTGCAGTTAAAGCACATCTTGTTCGTTTCATTTCAAATCCATTGTGGTGGTGTATAGAGCCAAAAAAGTTTAGAATTGTGTCGATGTCCCAATATTTATGGACCTGACTGTATTTGTTTTCACCCAATTGATCATGTACAGGGCTGCTGATAAGGCAGTACAGGCAGCCCTCCAGTAGGGGGCCCGAGTTCTGTCACTTCAGAAGAGGGGCCCGGCCAGGGAACCTGCAGGAGAGGTGAGTTGGCTGTACTGCTCTGTAACACAGTATCTCCTATGGATCCCCTGCAGCGCTGCCAGCTTTCTCCTTCCAGCAGCTCTGCAGAGGGATCCGTTCTAAACATTCACAAAATGTCCCGATCTGGAGAAGGAGACAGCTGCAGAGTCTCTGCCTGTGCCTCTGCGGTTCCTGAAACTCCCCTTCTGTCTCTCCCTGCTCCGTACTCGGAACTCGGCAGTGTTATCTCCTATCAGTGTTGATGAATGGGCACGGAGCTCGCTCCCCCTCCCTCAAGATTGCGCTCTCACTGCTTCAGTGTGAACTCCAGGGTTTGGATGGAGCAGCGCTTCTGCTGGAGGGGGTGAGTGGGGGGTGCTGGAGTGAAGTGAGAGAGTCGTCATGATTTTGGAGGGGGGTTAATATACCGGGAGCCAGCCTAGAATTGCAGGTAGTAGTGAGCAAGGAGCCAGTGGATACATTTCTCTCTCCAGCTGTCAGACATTTCTGCCCAGCATTTTCTATATATCACCCCTAAGGCCCCCTTTATCGTTTGCATAGTGGGAACACACGTTCCTGCTCACCTTTTTCGAAAATTTGCTTGTTTTTTGCACAATACAATGCATTAAGATAAAAAAAACCTTCTGCCTTTACAACCACTTGTAATGCACGTGGTCAGTTTGCCCAGCAATATCAAATCCCTTTGTTTTCTGGCACCTAGGAGACACAGGTCAAAGACCATCTCCACTGCCAGCAGCTTATCAAAATCTATGACCCTTGACAGCTGGACACTTTACCCAGCAGTACTCACATTTAGGGTCATATAGGTTCAGGGGCCTATTCCCCGAACGCAGAACACTTTCAGACAAGCACCTGAAAACACCGTAATTGGAAACGGATGGGCCAAACCGCCTATGGGCATGAGGCTTAAATCAAGCCCTCATTCATCTCAGTATCTATAGGTCTTGTAAATAAATTAGTACAGAGACCTTTTAATGTAAACACATAGCAGGTATTTGTAAGCCATTAGAATCTGACTGAACCCCAAATATAGAGCAGCCTAGAGTTTCTCTTCAGGTTGTCAGGGATTCACAGTGAGCAATGGTGAATTGATCCCCTACCTACACTGACCACAAATGAAGGGGACATGTCTACACGAACTACTCATGTTAGGGGAAACCACAATTTTTACTATCTGTATTTGTCCTCTATGATTATTATTCATTTGATTTAGAGCATATTTCCTAAAATCTTGTCGCACAGAGCAAGATGGTGTAAAAATTGCAGGAGGTATGCTATTTATTTATTCTTATATTTAAAAGCATTCTACAATTTAGTGATCGCATTAATGTACCACAGAGTGTAGGCATAATTATTTTAATGGGTTTTCAGAGACCTGAAAAATATTTCAATGGTTCTTCCCAGGTAACATGGCTGAGGAAGGCTGCTTTAGAGCCTTTGTTGTTATTTTTGAGAGTGAAAAACTTTACATTAAAACAGATAGACAGGTCAGGCATGGCTTATTTAAAGCTATTTTAACCACTTAATGACTGCACGCCGTAATTTTACTGCGGCAATATGGCTCGATCCCACGAATCAGGGGTCATTGTACAGTGGAGCGGGAACGAACCATTGCGGACGCTCCCATTGGCCTGCGGGGGGAGCCAATCAGCAGGTGGGGCAGACTCAATGTCCGCCGGCCACCTGCTATTGTTCCCCACAGTGAAAGAACGGGGATCTGCCTGTGTAAACAAGGCAAATTCCTGTTCTGACAGAGGAGATGACACAGATCCTGTCCATGTGTTTCCCAAGTGAGCCCTTCCTCCATGCAGTTAGCAACACCTCCCAGGGAGCACATTTAACCCTTTGACCACCCCTGGTGTTAACCCCTTCCCTGCCAGTGACATTTATACAGTAACCAGTGCATTTTTATAGCACTGATCACTGTATAAATGTCAATGGTCCCAAAAAAGTGTCAAAAGTGTCCGATCAGTCCGCCGCAATGTTGCAGCCCTGCTAAAAATCGATGATCACCGCCGTTACGAGTAAAAAAAAATTTTTTTTTATAAAAATGTCATAAATCTATCCCCTATTTTGTAGGCGCTATTTTGTCATTAACCAGTTGCCAACAGTCCGCCGTGGCTCGACGGCAGAAACTTGGTTCAATATCGCAAATCGCCATCAAGTGACAGCGGCTGCGAGATCGCTCACTGCGAGCGTGCGCCGCCGGAGGCGAGCTCGCACGCTCACTGTGTTCCGGGTGTTCTGGGCGGCCAGGGAGCGGGTAGGGTGGACTTGATGTCCGCCGGCTACTCGCAATTGTCCCCCCGGAGTGACAGAACGGGGATCCGTGTATGTAAACACGGATCCCCGTTCTGACAGAGGGGGAAGGGATGTGATCGCAGGCTCCCTGTGTATGGGAGCCACGATTGCCCCCCTGCCCCAGCCAGCCCAGCCCCCATACAGTTAGAACATACACTGGGAACACAGTTAACCCCTTAGAGTGCCCCCTGCAGGTTAACCCCTTCACTGCCAATGGCATTTACACGGTAATCAGTGCATTTTCATAGCAATAATCGCTGTATAAATGCCATTGGTCCCAAAAAAGTGGTCCGACATGTCCGCTGCAATATCACAGTCCCGATAAAAATCGCAGATCAACGTCATTACTAGTAAAAGAAAAAAAAAAAGAAAAACTCCATAAATGAATGCTCATCTTTCGTAAAACGCAGCAACTTTTGCGCAAACCAATAAAACGCCGATTGCAATTTTTTTCTACCAAAGATATGAAGAATATAAATCGCCCAGAACCGATGAAAAAGATTGTTTTTTTATATATATTTTTTTGGATATGTATTATAGCAAAAAGTAAGAAATATTGTTTTTTTTTTTGCAAAATTGTCGCTCTTTATAGCGGCGATCAGAGATGATCAAATACCACCAAAAGAAAGCTATATTTGTGGGGAAAAAAGGACGCACATTTAGTTTGGGTACAATGTCGCATGACTGCACAATTGTCAGTTAAAGCAACGCAGTGCCGAATCGCAAAAAGTGCTCTGGTCCTAAAGTGGGAAATCCTTCCGGGGCTGAAGTGGTTAAGGGGGAAATCCTTCCAGTCCTTAAGTGGTTAAGGCTAAATATGAATATTTAAATAGTTTAATGTTCATAGCCTGGGCAAAGGTGCATTTTAATGTGCAAGATTCACTCAAATGCATGTTGAATACGAATGTGTACAATCGCACCTGAGTTTACTGAGATACTATGGAGATATAAACAGGGCCGCTGATAAGGCAGTACAACTGGTCCTGTAGTAGTGGGCCCAGGCCTCATCGGTGAAACGGGGGGCCCGGGCAACTTTTTTGTTTGTTTCTGCCTAAATAAATAAATGGATTTTACTAGACCACACCCCCTTCCTACTTGCGTACCAGTGATAAAATTACATTTCCCTGGGTCCCATGAGGTCAACAGAAGGGCCCAGGAGGTGGGAGCAAAGGAGGGACTTTTTTTCATTTTTTTGGGGTATAGGCAGATAAAGTCAGTGTAGCTGTGTTTACTGCACCTTGGGGGGTGGGTGGGGTGCAGGTGGAGTTGGGGGGGCCCAGTCAAGAAGCCTGTACGGGGCCCCTGTGATTTCTAACAGCAGCCCTGGATATAAAGTTCATGTTGAAAAGCCATAGAGTACAGATAGTTTGTACCAAACAATCCAATCAATGATGTGTTTTATGTGATGCATATAAATGGATGAATATTCATAAATTGCTGAAGGCTGTTATTATCATGGAAGCAGAAACAATATGAAATATGCAGAGACGCTGTCAATCTTTTGAAATGTGAACGACAGCTTATAAACATAGAAAGTAGATGAGTGATAGAGTTTAAAGGGTCAAAGCAAGTTTCCATTACATTCATTTATAGTTAATTACAAGAATATACTTACCAGGCTTATATCCATTCATTGCAAAATCTATTTCTAAAATATTTCACGTTTTTTGGAAGTGTGGGCTCATTATACATGCAGTAGCAATGTACTGTCAGGGCTTGATAGCTCGTCCAATAAACTAAATGTACTGAATGGCAAGAATCCAATACTTTAGTAAGTGTATGGTCAGATAGGTCTTACAGGATAAAAGGCCTGAATTAATGCCACTGCTGGCATTTAAAAAAGCAAAGTAAGCATAAAATAAATCTATGGTGCTCATGCCAACGTAGAATAAAAAGCATGATGCATAAATGGTTCAAAAGCCAGTTACATAGTCAGGTTGAAAAAAAGACACAAATCCATCTAGTTCAACCAATAAAAAAAAAGGAAAAAATATATATAACCATACAATCCCATATACACAATCCTTCACCCACAGTTGATCCAGAGGAATGCAAAAAAAACCCAGCAAAACATGATCCAATTTGCTATAGCGGGGGAAAAAAATTAATTCCTGATCCCCCGAGAGGCAATCGGATTTTCCCTGGATCAACTTTACCTATAAACGTTAGTACCCAGTTATATTATGTACATTTAGGAAAGAATCCAGGCTTTTAAAGCAATCTACTGTGCTGGCCAGAACCAGCTCTGGAGGGAGTCAATTCCACATTTTCACAGCGCTTACTGCGAAGAAACCTTTCCATATTTGGAGATGAAATCTTTTTTCCTCTAGACTAAGGATGGGCTTGGGCATGTTCGCAAGTGCATGTGCCCGAGCCCGCCGGGAAGTAAATCCTGCACTGCGCTAATCACAAGCATTGAGACATTCCCGATGCAGCGATCGGGGAATGTCTCATTGCCTCTGATTAGCGCAGTGCAAGGTTCACTTCCCCGCGGGCTCGGGCTCGGGCACATGCACTTGCGAATACGCCCGAGCCCATCCTTTCTCTAGACCTAAAGAGTGCCCCCTTGTCCTCTGTGATGACCTTAAAGTGAATAACTCAACACCAAGTTCACTATATGGACCACTTATGTATTTGTACATGATGATCATATCGCCCCTTATCTCCTCTTCTCAAGAGAGAATACATTTAGTTCCTCTAATCTTTCCTCATAGCTGACTTCCTCCATGCCTCTTATCAGTTTGTTTGCCCTTCTCTGCACTTTCTCCAGTTCCCCGATATCCTTTTTGAGAAATGGTGCCAAAACTGAAATGGTACTTTTAATCCCAGACCCTATATCATTTATAAAGAGATTAAAAAGTAAGGGTCCCAACACTGAACCTTGGGGTACACCACTGATAACTTTAGAACATTCAGAGTAAGAATCTTTAACCACTACTCTCTGATTTCGGACTTTTAGCCAGTTTTCTATCCATTTACAAACTGATTTTTCCAAGCCTGTAGACTTTACCTTACACATTAGCCGTGTGTGAGGAACTGTGTCAAACGCTTTTGCAAAATCCAAATATACCACATCCACTCCTCTGTCCAAGGTTTTACTTACCTCCTTATAAAAATGAATCAGGTTTGTTTGACAACTTCTTTCATAAATCCATGCGGTCTGTGGCTTAAAATATTTTTTCCCAACAAGATCTCGTCTATGTGGTCGTCTTTTATTAAACTATCTAGTATCTTCCCAGTTATAGAAGTTAAACTAACAGGTCTATAGTTACTTGTTAAAGACTTTGATCCCTTTTTAAATATGGGCACCACATTGGCCATACACCAATCCAGTGATATTATTCCAGTCATTAACGAGTCCCTAAAAATGAGATACAATGCCTTTGAAATGACAGAGATCAATCCTTTTAGGATCCGTGGGTGGATGCCATCTGGTCCAGGTTCTTTATCTACCTTTATTCTGTCTAAATACTTCTGGACCATTTTACTTTTGAGCCATTGTGGATCATTTGGGGCTGTGTCACTACCACCCCCCATTATGGAGTTCCTTTGTATACACCGAGCTGAAGAAAGTATTTAATAAGTTTGCCTTCTCTTTGTCCCCCAGTCACCCACTCTAGATTATTTTATAAAGGGCCTACATGCTCAGACCTGACCTTTTTACTATTAATACTCCTCCTAGAATTTTTTGGGGTTTGTCCTACTATCTTTTGCAATCTGTCGTTGATTTTGAATTTTTGCATCCTTAATTTCCTTTATACATATTCTGTTATATTCTTTGTAACATTTAAAAGATGATAGTATTCCTTCATTTTTATATTTTTTTAAAGCTCTTTTCTTATCATTTATAACTTTTTTTAACCTTGGCCGTGAGTCGCATAGGTTTTTTTTTTAGCCTTTAACCACTTGCCGACCAGCTGCTGTCATTATACGGTGGCAGGTCGGCTCTCCTGCGCAAATCGCCGTGGCTATACGGTGGCTCGGGCAGGCGCATGTCAGGTGGACTCAATGTCTGCTGGTGACCCGCAATCACCTAGTACAGAGACAGAACAGGGATCTGCCTATGTAAACAAGGCAGATCCCCATTCCGACAGGGGACATGGCAGAGATTTACTGTTCCCAGTCATCGGGAACAGTGATCTCTCTCATGTCCCTGCCAGCCCATCCCCCCTACAGTTAGAACATGCGTATGTTGTATATTTTTTTTTTTTAGTACAAACAGTACCATTGCAAATGGTTGTTTCAGTTCTATCATAGATGATCAATGTTCAATAAAGATCCCTAATGTCCTATGTCCAATATACAGATGTAAAGCTTCAAAAAATAACAAAAAATGTAAAATGCAAATCAAATCACCTAGTGAACAGAAGGTCAGAGAAAGCACAATCTGTTACTAATAACTGCCGGTCAGCTGACAGTTTTTAGTTACGTAACTATGCCAATAAAATCCAACCTACCACAAATTGTAGCAGAGTTGATCTAGATTCTACAGTAAGGCACAGCAAAATTCCCCATGTTGCTGCTAAATTTGCCTCATACTGAAAATAAAAATTCAGACTACAAAAATGATAGTCTGGAAAATGTACCACTATCATTTACCAATTACAATTATGGAGCTGATTTTTATCATGGAAATCTAGGTCTTGTTATTCATTATTCTATTTTATACGTTGCCCAGCATAGCCAATAAAAAAAAAAGCAGATTTTGGTGCCATAACTTACCTTTGGATCTAGCACCCCCCCCCCCCCCAACACACACACACACACACACACACACAGACAGAAAGTCTGCCCTCTTTTTGTTGGCGCCCTGGGCTGAATTGTACCCAGGATCATTCAGCTCACTTTCTGTGAGCGAAGGCTGTAATGAACATACATCATGCACTGAATGGCACTTGCAAGAAAGAAAAATAAAGGCCCTTGATGTTGATAGACCAGCCTACAGACTACTGAATTTTAGATACAGTATCTATCTATGGGTTAAGAGTTAAGAAAATGATGGGTGGGTGGATTTGTTATCACCCTAACAATTATAAAACATACTTCAACTGCCCATTGGTGTCCAATTTAAAAGGGACAAAGTAGAGGAGCAACTAGCAAGGCAGACTTGTTTACCTAAACTAGAAAGAGATTTTCAGGCCTCCTACATGGAATCTCAACATAACCCAACAACTAATAAATTAGAATTTGAAAAACCCAAGACAGAACTGGACCTGCTCCTCGCTGAATTAGCAGAAAAGGTGATCCAACAATCCCACCACAAATATTGCATTAGTGTATATAAGCTGGACACGCTATTAACCTTACAACTTTGCAACATAGACTAAACTCACAAACCTATATGGCTTCAACCATCTGACAACGTTTACACTAGCAATCCAACCAAAGTTGTATGTCCCACGGACTACCAGCAGCTTATTATAATAAAAAATCTCTGATTTCCTGACTCCCCTTTTGGCTAAAGCATTTAACTCTTTGTTTGATGGTCATTCTTTTCAGCCCAGAGACACTTACCACTATAATCTCTAGGATTCCAAAACCAGACACAGACAATATCAAATAGTCTATCGGCCCATTTCGTTGCTGTGCCATGATGTTAAGTTCTTGGCAATAATACTCTCCCTGCGATAAAACACTCTCATTGGTACTTTAGTTCATAGAGAATAGGTTGGCTTTATTCCGAGGAGACAGGCCCATGATAACACACGTAGGATAGTGTTGATTTTACACTTAAAGGGGCTGTAAAGGCAGAAGGTTTTTTTTTTAATCGTAAATCATTCTATGCATTAAGATAAAAAACCTGTGTATAGCAGCCCCCCCAGCACCCCTAAGCCGTCCAGGACACTCCTCCTGCTTGGCTAAGACACAGCTGCGGTACCACTGACTCCCGGGGCTGACAATCAAAGTCAGTCAGCCAATCAGGGGAGAGAGGGGGCAGGCCGGGTCAGGATTCCATGTCTGAATGGATACACGGAACTCTGACTCGGCTCGGGTGCCCCATAGGAAGCTGCTGGCTGAGAGGGCACTCGATAGGAGGGGGGGGGGGGCAGCAAAAAGGGACCCAAGAAGAGGAGGACTTGGGGCTGTTCTGTGTAAAACATAAGTATATGTAAGGTATATGTAAGTATAACATGTTTGTTATTTAAAAAAAAAAAAAACAAGACTTCACAATCACTTTAATACACCCCTGTTGTGTACCAGCATACATTTTATTGCTAGGCTTCCATAAAGCATTCAATTTGGTATCTTGGCTATATGTATGCTACATCCTCACTCGCTGGGGTTCTGGTCAAAAATTCCAGCGTTGGTTTTTTGCAATATATGAGAAGCCGAGCGCCTATCTTCGCTATGCTGGTTAAAGTCTGTGATGTTTCCAACAGAACGGGGGCAAGGCAAGGGTGCCCCTTTTACCCCATACTATTTGCTTTGGTGATTGAACTGCTCACACATTTAATCTGAAATGAACCTAATGTTTGAGGACTTGAGGTTGCATGTGTTTATCATAAACTTTGTATGTTTGCGGACAATGCCCTTCTCTTTATTATGGCTCCTCTTGTTTCCACTCCGAGCCTGCTTCCTCTGTTAGATAGGTTTACTCGTATCTCTGGGCTGGAGATCAAGTGCTCCAAATCTAAAACATTAAATGTTACTTCAACAGATGCAGACTTTCATATTCTTTAGACTTCGATTCGGTTTCAGTGATCTGACCAGAGCATGAAATACCTAGGCATTCCACTTACAAAACACATTGATTCTCTATACAGAGCTAATTATCCTCCAATGCCCACTTGTTTATCCAATTTAATTTGTAAGTGGTCATCTCTTCAAATCTCTAGTTTGGAAGGATCTCTGCTGTTAAAATGACCCTTTTACCAAAAATTCTCTACCTATTCACAGCGTTACTGATCCAAGTTCCCTCTCATTATCTTAATATATTACAGCACAAAGTTTCCCATTTTATCTGGGGGCCCACCCGGCCCCCCTCCCAAAGTCTAGGTTTTTATGCTCTAAGTTTGACAGTGACCTGGGAATTCCTCATTTCACCAAATATTATCAGGCAGCCCAGTTGGCTCCCCTCCTTAAATACCATGCCACTCAAGAGGCACTTCTCTGGGTCAGCTTGGAAGACATTGACGCTGATCCTCATACTATTAATAACTTGCTTTGGCTCCCTCCCAAAGACTGTAGATTACATTTGCATTCTAATTATTTCTTAATTGTTAAATTCTGACATACAAACGAATCCTCGGATTTCAATACCAAACTGAAGCTAACTAAATCCCAATTTTCGACTCCTCCTTCAAGCCCCTGCTGCTACCAGGGCTGCTGTTAGAAGCCAAGGGGCCCATACAGCCAACCTGATAGGGCCCTCCCCTCTAATAAACACAATTTACTATGCTTCAGTTATGAATAAAGTGAGTGATCGGTATGACATATTTACCAGACCTTCTTTCCATCCTGAAGTATCTTATTATGTGCTTGCATCTGCTGGTGGAAATGAGAGGAGGGAAACTGGCAGCACACAGGGGGGGCTGGGTGTGAAGGCAATTACTGGAACTGATCCCTGTGCGGCTCAATCTGCAGCAGCTGAAAGCTGACAGGAGGGAGAGGAGAAAAAGCGAGCTTTCAGCTGCTGCAGAGAGAGCAATGGAATGGTTCCAGTAACTGCCCCCCCCCCTCCCGCCACACCAATCGCCCTCCCTGCCCACATCCAATTCACCCTGTTGCCTGAGCTCCCCTAGTTACCTGGGCCCCATACAGGAGGACCGGTGGTACACACAAGAAACAAAAAGGAGGCGCCTCTAAGTGTAAACCGTAAGACATTTTATTAAAAAGACATCAGCCAATTGGCTACTCACATGACTAAAAAAGGGTATGGCACATGGAACTAGGAGAATACTCAACCGGTGAAGAGTATGGCATCAGTTCCCCGAGACCTAGTAAGCAGCTAGTCATCTGTGCGGATGGGATCGTCAGTGGGGCCATCCGTTCGTGGAACCGTCCGTTAGTGGAGTCATTCGTGGATGGTAGGAACGATCGTCTCCATGCCGGCAGCCGGGGGATTCCAGAATGAGGCTTGGCTGCACTGGTCGCAGCGGGGTGATGTCTTCAATCCGCAACGCGTTCAGAGCGTACAGACCGCGATGTGACACCATCTTAGATAGCCTGATGAAAGAGCATGACTGCCTTCACATCACGGTCTGTACGCTCTGAAATGCATCGCAGATTGAATACATCACCCCGCTGCGACCAGTGCAGCCAAGCCTCGTTCTGGAATCCCCCGACTGCCGGCACGGAGACGATCGTTCCTACCATCCACGAACTACTCCACTAACGGACGGTTCCACGAATGGACGGCCCCACTGACGATCCCATCTGCACGGATGACTAGCTGCTTACTAGGTCTCGGGGAACTGATGCCATACTCTTCACCGGTTGAGTATTCTCCTGGTTCCATGTGCCATACCCTTTTTTAGTCATGTGAGTAGCCAATTGGCTGATGTCTTTTTGATAAAATTTCTTACGGTTTACACTTAGAGGCACCTCCTTTTTGTTTCTTGTCTACAGGTGCCGTTTTGGCTTTCCCTCACATGAGAGCAGCCCTGGGTGTATATACCGGATTTCTTCTCTTTTTTATCCACATTTTTGGACTATTATGTACTTTGTTCTGGACGTTGATGGTTAACAATAGGGATGGGGACTCTATGCACCTGTTGATGCGCTTGATACTTGTTGTTGTTGGTGGTACACACAAAGTACCTTAACCACTTCAATACTATGCACTTATAACACTTCCCTACCAGACCAATTTTCAGTTTTCAGTGCTGTTGCGCTTTCAATGACAATTGCGCGGTCGTGACAGATTTTTTATCATTTTGTTCCCATAAATAGAGCTTTCTTTTGGTGGTATTTGATCACCCCTGCGGTTTTTATTTTTTGCGCTACAAATAAAAAAAGACCGAAAATTTTGAAAAAAAAAAAATTCTCTATTTTTGTCACAAAGGTTTGTAAATAAGTAAATTTTCTCCATCACTGGTGGGCACTGATGAGGCTACACTGACGGGCACTGATGTGGCAGTACTGATTGGCACTGATGAGGTGGCACTGATGATGAGACACTTATATGCAGCAATGATGAGCACTGTTAGGCGGCACTGATAATCAGCACTGACGATTACTGATAGGTGGCACTGATATACAGCACTGACGGGCACTGATATGCAGCACTGACGGACACTGCTAAGTGGCACTGATGGGCACTCATAGGCGGCACTGGGCACTGATAGGTGGCACTGA
>BLSH010378271.1:921941-944987 GCA_018402905.1 Glandirana rugosa | reverse complement strand
GTTTGTCGCCATTTCACAGGCGCATGCAAATTTAAGGTATGACATGTTGGGTATCTATTAACTCGGTGCAACCTCATCTTTTATATTTTACCAAAAAAACTGGCAATTTATTTAATAAATTTGTGTTTGTGTGCCCTAAATTTAAGTTAACCGCATAAACTCTTCTAAGCTCTAACAAGCAGGGCCCTCCGATTCCTCCAGTATTGTAATTGTACTGTCTGCCCTCATATTGTAAAGCGCAGCGCAAACTGTTTGCGCTATAAAAATCCTGTATAATAATAATAATAATAATAATAAACACCAAAAAAGTAAGCGGGACTTTGAATATGCCTTAGGAGAGCCCACACCAAAGGTAAATATAAAAATATATCAAATTTTATTTGTAACTAAGTTAAAATACATACATCTTTAAGTGAATGGATTCCATTAACCACTTCAATACCGGGCACTTATAACACTTCCCTACCAGACCAATTTTCAGTTTTCAGTGCTGTTGCGCTTTCAATGACAATTGCGCGGTCGTGCGACGCTGCACCCAAACAGATTTTTTATCATTTTGTTCCCATAAATAGCGCTTTCTTTTGGTGGTATTTGATCACCCCTGCGGTTTTTATTTTTTGCGCTACAAATAAAAAAAGACCGAAAATTTTGAAAAAAAATAAAAAATTCTCTATTTTTGTCACAAAAGTTTGTAAATAAGTAAATTTTCTCCATCACTGGTGGGCACTGATGAGGCTACACTGACGGGCACTGATGTGGCAGTACTGATTGGCACTGATGATGAGGCACTTATATGCAGCAATGATGAGCACTGTTAGGCGGCACTGATAATCAGCACTGACGGTTACTGATAGGTGGCACTGATATACAGCACTGACAGGCACTGATATGCAGCACTGACGGACACTGCTAAGTGGCACTGATGGGCACTGATAGGTGGGCACTGGTAGGTGGCAATGGTGGGCACTGATATGTGGCACTGGTATGCATTGATAGGGGCACTGGTGGGCACTGATAGGGGCACTGATAGGGGCACTGGTGGGCATATATACTGATAGGGGCTCATTCCCTGGTGGTCTAGGGTGGCATCTGAAGGTGGCACTGAGTGCCATCCACATTGGGCACTATGCCTCTTACCTGCTGGTCTAGGGGGGTCTCCCTGGTGGTCCAGATTGGCTCCCTGGTGGTTCCTGGTCGGCTCCCTGGTGGTCCTGGGTGGGCACATCCCTGGTGGTTCCAGGGCAGGCTCCCTGGTGGTCTAGTGTGGCGATCCGAGGGGGGGATGTGCTGATAAATCATCAGCACAAACCCCCCCTGTCAGGAGAGCAGCCGATCGGCTCTCCACTCCTCAGGTCTGCAGACCTGAGTACAGGAAAGCCGATAAACGGCTTTCCTGTGTTACACTGTGACCAGCCGTGATTGGTCACGGCTGATCACATGGTAAAGTGCTTCGGATCGAAGCGCTTTACCGAGATCGGTAATGGGGGGGGGTCAGGCTGACCCCCCTCACCAACGATGGCCGCGATGCGCGCCCCCTAGGGCGCGCGGCGGCATGTTATCCTGAGGACGTCATATGACGTCCAGTCAGGATAATTGAACCACTTCCCGGCCGTCATTCTGCATAAGGCGGTCGGGAAGTGGTTAAAGCACTATCAGGAGTTTATTCCCTTTCATGTGATGGAATGTTATGGAGTGGGGGAGAGGAGCAGAGATTGAAAATGGCAAGATCTAAGAACCAGTGGCTTGGTCTCACAAGAATCATTTAAAGGAGAAATACACCTGTGACCCTTAAAGGAGATCTTGGCCATTTAATCCTTTTGTGAGTTCCTTTTACATATAATGGAGCGGAGAAGCAGAGGTGGAGGCATCCTACAGGAGAAGTACCTAAGTATCTAATAAAATAAAGGCTTGTTGCACTGGAGGTCTGCAATACTCAAGGAACCTGGAAGTCCATTATTTGTCCTGTATATGACACATGCTCATTTGACCGTACATTTATATGTGATTGCACACACATGAAGATTTTCATTGCACAATTATTGATGGTGAACTATATCAGCAAGACAGCATTACACATTAAGGACACTGAAAGAAACCACACTGTATTTAGTTGGAGAGGCTTTATTGTTTATATATGATTTTATTATTATTTTATTTATTTTGGAAAATGTGGTTGTAAATAAGGGGAAAAGTATGCATTATCACATGCGTTTAAATCACAATAGTATACAGCACCATACTTTTGGTGGTATAAGTGTTTAATAGCACACTTATATATGAGGCTGCATTCACACCTCAGCGTTTTGCTGCAATTCTGCCCACGATTTCAAAGCGGCCAGGTGTGAATGACAAATCGCAGAATGCAAATTTGAGATGCCATTCGGTGCAGTTTTGCTGCGATTGTCACGCGATAATCATGGGGCTTCTTTTGGGCAACATGCTTCACGCGACCACTCCTGTTACCAGAGGCCGGTGTAGAGAGGATGAAGGACTGAAGTAGTATCAGAGCAGTCCTTCAATAGCTGAGGACGGTGAAGAAGTGGGAAAGCTTCCGTAGCTTCCTTCAGGAACTCAGCAGGAGGCGTGGGTACACCTTGAAGATAAGTACAGCGGGTAGCTGTGAGTCAAGTCAGGGACCCAACGGGATAGCGTGGGTGAAATTTAAGTGATCTACAGTGGGATACTGTGAGATGTGAGCAGAGATCTACAGCGTGATACTGTGAGTTACGCGTGCAGATCTACAGTGAAGTATTGAGAGTTAAGTGCTGCTATAGGAGACAGCAGTTGCTACAAAAATACAGATTGCTGCATTCAGCTTAAAGACCCTTTTTCTGTATTGCTGTCAGCCTACTTCTATTTTTGTCTGCGGAGTCTGCCTGTTTGCATATAGCATTTGCCTAAGGGTGTCCTGGCCTTAACCTTCTTTAAGAGACAATAAATCTCTTTTTGTTCATTTTAAAAGTGACTGGCACCCAATCATTCCAACTTGCACTACACCCACCATGCCTAGTTACCTGCACCCTGAGGAGGAATGTCAGCGGTCCCTGACTCTAGAGGTCACCGCTGGGCCTCTGGAGGTCAGGGGCATCACTACACATGTATACCCAGCTTGATACTGCAGCAGACAATATTTGGAGCAGCTGTGCATGACAACCAATCATATGTTTCATTTTTAACGCTTAATTAAACAAGCTGAAGATAGAAGCTGACTGGTTACTATGTACAGTACAACTGCTCCAGATTCTGTCTGCTCCAGGTTTAGTAAATCCCACCCCCCCCCCCCCCATTTTTTAAATTCCCTTAATATAAAATGTATTTTATAGAGTACATAATTGCAATGCACAGGGTCCATATATACAATACAGCACAGCAAGCAGTTAAGTATAATGTATTTTTACTTCTGCTCAAGATGACTCATAATGAAAAGCTATCTGAAAGAACTTGAGAAACAAGTGGCCAGGGGTCATTTACACTGCAATTAGAATAGAATTTGTTGGATACTAGCTGAAATGACAGCAGAAAATTATTAATTGGACTTTTGCAGTTATCTTCTGCAGACATCATATAAAAGATATTGGATTGTAATGTCACCTCTGAATTGTGCCAATAAATCGCACATTCTCTGCTTTAGGCTGACATACAATCAATTTACACTGCCCCCTGGTAAATAAATGTCATTATCCAGACATACGGTATCATAAATCATGTTTTTGATGTGTTTGTATTAAAGGCTTTAGCATGAACATGTACATGTACATAAACAATCTGCGTCTAATAGGGACCTAGCCATAAAATAAAATAATAAATAAGAAAACAGGGCTTGTGTCAGACCGCTATACAGAGACAACTGCTCTCACGTGGCGCACCGAGATCTCCTCTGCAGCATAACGCTGAGACTAAGCGATTTCTGCTAGGAATTGGGAAGGTTGACACTATTTTGAGCCACTCTGATTTGATTCTTTCAATTTTCTCAAACTACAACTGGGCTTTAAAGTAAGTAAATGCCACTGCTATAGCAAAGCTGTCATATTGTCAGTCTGCACCATTTAGGCCTGTGTTTGGGGGGCAGCAAAAACATGTCGCTGAACCACATTATTACTGGTCCCCTCAACCACTGCCCTTTATGCAGCAAAGGCAGAGGAGGGGGGAGTGCATATAGTATACTTGGCATCACAGTGTGGCAAAAATGATCCTTGCTACTGCATTCATTACTGCCTGCTGAATGTGACCCATTCATCTGAACGGGGGTCGCTCTTCAGAGGGCAACACTAGTGTAAACTAGTCCTGGCAAAGTCCTAGTCCTTACTAACACACAAACTGACTTTGCCATTTTCAGCCCTTTTTAGTTGTATAAATCTTCCCTTAAAAAAATGTTACATGTTCCATTTCTGTGCCTTTTACAGCATATTGGTTATGGTTTACTACTTTTGTACCTTTTTGGCCTGGTCTGCCCTAAGCACAGTAAATCCTACAAAACATCTGTGTTGGGCTCAAGACACTGACAACAAGTTGGCAACAGAGCTGAATGACTTGGCTGCACACAAGATAGGACTAGGGACAGTAAAAAAAATCACTTGTATCCAACTTCATTACACAGGCCAGTCACATTTTAATGCAGCAAGAAAGTTTCACTCACCAATTTAAAGGAAATCTACTGTGTATGGTCAGTGTTTTGAACGGTTTTTTTTCTTCTAGAGTGTCATTTTATTTACTTACCAGTTTGCTGTTGCATATTTGACTACATTTTATACTCAGATTTAAGGATTCTATTACAAAATAATTTACAATATAATCATATCTACAATAATTTCATAGGCTCCAAGAGGTCTTATTTCTTGGCTCCCGAATGTCCTTCATTTGAAGGGTCTGCCCCTTTTTAAGACCAAATCCCTCTATCCCTCATGAGGTCTCAGTTGTCCCCCTTTGTGGTCTGATGTGCACATACCTATGCAAAATGTACTATTTCACTAACAAACCTAGTATGCTGCAGTAAACTTTGTATCCAATCTCTAGATCACTGCTTGCGTGATTGGGCGTTGGGAGGTATGTTTATTGGGCTTCTACATTCAAAAGGTAAGAGCAGAGAGGTGTAGGTCAGTGGTTCTCAATCTCAGTCCTTAAGTACCCCCAACTGGCCATGTTTTGGGAACTTTCCTTAGATAAAATAGCTCTCAGCAATACCATGTCATTGATATTGATTTAAAGCAGCATTGCAAAGTAAAGGAAAACCTGAAAACATGACCTATTGAGTTCTAAGGTTGAGAACCACTGGTGCAGGTGACTTTGGTGTGCTCATGTAACCCACATATATGCCAATCACTCCATTCTCATATCAAGTCTTGGACTAAAATTTACAGAAAACGTCCAACATTAGGCCTCTTTCACACAACCGTTTCATTCAGGTCCGCTTGTCTGTTTTTTCATGCGGACCTGAATGGACACTCCATGCAGCCCTATGGAGCGACGGATGTCAGCAGAGACATGTCCACTGACACCCGTCGCTCTCCAAACTGCCCCGGACCTGTACAATTTGATGGAGAAAAACCCCATTTTTCCATCCGTCTGCAGGGATCAGTGAAGTGATCCCCCCTGAGCAATATGGAGCCCGCTGACAGACGGCCGCGTGAAACCGACCTTAGGAAAAGGGAGGCAGAAATGTGCTAGTATTAACTTTATTTGATGATGAGAAACTTTGGAATGGTCAACTGTGAAACTTGGAGACAAATGTCATTTCACCCTCTCCCTAAAGCCAGAAGAAACAATCATTTTAAGATGAACCTTTCTTATCCTAAAACAGAATACCTGTGCGGGTACCGCAAGGCAATTATTTCAGTCTTCAATTTAATCCCTTTGTATCCTAGGCCCATAAGGTACTACGGGTTTAAATTCCCTTAATTTCCATTTGAAATGTAGTCCCAATCACCCCTGACCAGGAACTTTTGGCCTGGGACACATGCACAACCAACTGGCCTTTTCATAGCAGGGATAGTTCCTGTATGATAAAGAAAGTGCACCCTTCAGAGTGATTATACAGTGGTTTGTGGACATTATGAAAGGAAGGCTTTCTTTTAAGGAACATGATTATTTATAAAAAAAAAGCAATCTAGCAAGAAGCATACCTGCAAAAGAAGGCACTAAATAGATACCTTTCACCACTTTGTTCAGTAGGACAGTGTTTCTCAACTCCAGTCCTCAAGGCGCACCAACAGGTCATGTTTTCAGGATTTCCATTATTTTGCACATGTGATTTTATCAGTTTCACTGCCTTAGTAATTACCACAGCCTTTTCATCTGAGGGAAATTCTGAAAAAAATGACCTGTTGGGGCGCCTTGAGGACTGGAGTTGAGAAACCCTGCAGTAGAAATCCCCAAAGTCTGCAGGAAAACCAACTCTCCTGGAAATGTCCTGAGTTCCCCACAGCGTGCACTGGTACCTCCTGCTGACCTCATTATAGGACACAGCTGCGGAGGACCCTGGAGATAAACTTCAGACAAAAAAAGCTATTATAGAAATGTGGGGGATAGGAGCACGTCAGTCAGCCTGCTATTTCTTTTGGAATTACAGGTATCACACCCTCCATCCTTAACATGTACTAAAAAAACCCTAACACAAAAAAGACTTAATGGGACTATTAAAGGTACCACACCACTAATAATATATGTATAAAAATATCAAACACTTTTATTCCAGTTCAAAACATTTAAAAAGAACCCAGATGCACAGATTGTTCAGACATCACATATACATAAGCAAACTAATGTTGCAGAGAGCAATTTTGGTCTTGATACACGACACATTTCACAGGCCAAAGCCTGCTTCTTCAGGAAACTCAAGACCCCATAATTATCTGACAGCAAATGCAACTAAATAGAATCAACATAAGGCACAATGGCGGACTCCATAGAGAGTGGACACAAGATCAGCTGTCCCAATGAGGAGAAAAGGAAAGCAGAAGGACAAGTACAGCGGTCATCAGGGGAATGCACCTCAATATTTGATGGCATTCATTCCTACAATTCTCTTGATTATAAAAATGCATCCTGATCCATCTGATGCTGCTAGCAAGAGAACTGTAAAAAACAGCAAATTGTGAAGAGCTCCTGTAGACACTTACTCTGCCCCAAAATGTCCTCACTATTGGTCAGTGATGGGCCAGTGATGGGAAAGGCCAGAGCTGAAGACTTTTTGCAAATCAGAGAATCCTTGTATTCAGGGCACTTTGCGGTTAATCTGATTGGCAAAAAACGACAGATTTATGTGCATTTCCAAACCACAGTATCACACTAAGCTGATTACATTCACATGTACTCCATATCTTTTTAAAAAATATGATAATAGTTGTCCTTTAGAAGAAAAGTTTTGAGACCACAGCAGGACTCATGCCATGTATATACATGGCAACTAGTCTCTATTGTAAACCAATTAAAAAACACATTAATAACAAATGACACAACTGACAACAGCCACGGTTTTAGCGAGTCAGAAGCTTCTGTGCTTCAGTGCTTCTCCTGGTAAACATTTTCACAAATGCCACTTTGCTTACAACGGCTGTAAACCAAGAATAAACACCCATTAATGTATCCTTATGTGTTCTGCTCATCCCTAGTCCTGCTCCATCACATTATTACAGCCTAAGAATTATAGCTCTTTACTGCCCATAGACAGAACTGCGACAAATGACCATAGCCATAGATTTAGATGAAAATCCTCCCAAAGCACTAGTCTCATAAATACTCACCTTGAAAGCTTGCTTCAGAAAGTGGTCAAAATTATTCTACAGAGAATCAGGGCTTTAAAGGCAGACCTAAACTGCTAATAACACCTCTGTAACAGTCCCCTATTAGCAGCTATGTGCTTCCTCTTGAACCCAAATATCTGGCAGTAGTGGAGCAGTGGTTTGCTTTGCAAAGGAGGTACCCACTGTGTGTCCATATGCTGGAATAAGCAAAGTGGACTAGAAGTGATCAATCAATCAGTGCAATTCTCTTTGCATAAATGTTTGCTATTGATCCTTGGTCTACCTTGTACATTGATCCTCATCAGTAAACTAATAAAACGGTCCTTTGAACCTTTTATAGTGGAACTAACATCAGATATAGTTTGTATGTCAACTGTACACATGCCAAGTGATGTGTGTGACACTTATGGGTATTGATTACATCTCATGGTGTTCCCACCGACAATGCTTTAATCTGCTTTTCTTTTCAGGGGAACACCGCCATCATTAGGGCTCATTCACAAGAGGAAGTCTTGCATGGCTGATGGTGTGCGTAGAGAGGACATAGTGCCAATGCACTGAACCTGGCACATTGCACTGTTTACTTTTTTCTTTTTATTAGAACTTTACTGAAATGGCACAAGTGACATTTCATTCAGTTCTACCGCCAGCAGCACAGAGAGGTGATGAATTGCGTTGCACCATACTGTGCTTAAGAAAAGTACCTCATGCAGTACTTTTTTCCACTGCATACCACCACAACTTGGTGGTGATAATAAGCCTCAGCCTTTTTGCCTTGTCCTGCCTTGGGAGCGCCCTGGGCAAGGCTGCTCAGCACCACCCCAATGCACTTGGTGTGAACAAGCCTCTACTCCAGGAACAACATCTATTTATGGACTTAGATGCTGGTTCTGAGATGACACCATCATGTTCATTCCAGTTCCTATTTAAAAATGTCAGACTCCCACCTTGTGACTTACTACAAAGTTACATTGGTACAGTCTGAGTGCAGGGTAATAGGAGATTAAAAAAATATTTCCTTCTCCCTGTGGCACACTGATAACATCATCTTACCTAAGAACTCACTTGACTTGTGTTCAAGGACACATTTTAAAGTTCTTGTTTTAACACAAACAGTGTAAGTAATAGGTATTTTGATATCAGACTCTTGACTACACAGCAGAGTTGGGAAAGGCACAAGCAGCACAATCGGCCAAACAGGTGTGTTACAGTTCAATGAGCATACTAACTGGAGGAGAGAACAGAGGATTGATTTACTTAAGCTGGAGAATGCAAAATCTGGTACAGCTGTGCATGGCAGCCAATCAGCTTCTAACCTCAGCTTCTTCAATTAAGCTTTGACAATAAAACATGGAAGCCGATTGGCTTTTATGCAGAGCTGCACCAGATTTTGCACTCTCCAGGTTTAGTAAATCAACCCCAGAGTGTCAGAGAGATGGGCTCATCAGTTTGCTGCTTGTGCTTTCCTGTCACAGTCCAAAGGTGATATTACACTTCACCCACATCAGTCGTTCCCCAGTCAGATCCAACCTCCAGCACAAACATTGGTTTTTCCCCAGATAGATTACACCACCAGCACACACATTAGTCTTCCCCCAGTCAGATCCAACCTCCAACACACATATTGCTCTTTCCTCAATTAGATCCCACTTCCAGCACACACATTCGTCTTCCCACAGTCAGATCCAACCTCCAACACACATATTGCTCTTTCCTCAGTTAGATCCCACCTCCAGCACACACATTAGTCTTCCCCCAGTCAGATCCAACCTCCAACACACATATTGCTCTTTCCTCAATTAGACCCCACTTCCCGCACACACATTCGTCTTCCCACAGTCAGATCCAACCTCCAACACACATATTGCTCTTTCCTCAATTAGATCCCACTTACAGCACACACATTAGTCTTCCCCCAGTCAGATCCAACCTCCAACACACATATTGCTCTTTCCTCAATTAGATCCCACTTCCAGCACACACATTAGTCTTCCCCCAGTCAGATCCAACCTCCAACACACATATTGCTCTTTCCTCAGTTAGATCCCACCTCCAGGACACACATTAGTCTTCCCCCAGTCAGATCCAACCTCCAACACACATATTGTTCTTTCCTCAGTTAGATCCCACCCCCAGCACAGACATTAGTCTTACCCCAGTCAGATCCAACCTCCAACACACTTATTGCTCTTTCCTCAGTTAGATCCCACCTCCAGCACATACATTAGTCTTCCCCCAGTCAGATCCAACCTCCAAGACACATATTGGTCTTCTCCCACTTAGATCCCACCTCCGGCACACACATTGGTCTTTCTCCAGTCAGATCCAACCTCCAACACACATTGTTTTTTTCTCCAGTCAGATCCAACATCCAGCACACACATTGGTCTTCCCCCAGTCAGATCCCACCTCCAGCACACATTAGTCTTTCTCCGGTATCCTTTTCCACCCCACACTCTCCAGATTCTTCTCTAGACACTTCTCAGTTTGCAGTCGCACTCCTACTGCACGCATTTCATATTTGAACACTGCCTATGTCTTCTCCATAGACACTGCAGACTGAGCCTAGGTACAGAGTGTGCAGCTTCAGCACTCGGAGTGAGGCTCAGTTCAGCAGCAGTCTCTGCCCCACGGATTATTCTGTTTGCACATATTATGACACACTAGTCAATCACCTGCATCAGGCCCTGTGAATTAAACCTCACTCCCCAGTATCTATGAATGCAGTGAGATAACCTTCCAGTACACAGAGCTCTTTAGTCAGTTATACGCCATTGGGATATGTGAATTAACCCATGAGTGACCAGTCTGCAGTGTATGTGGATTGACCTCTCAGTGATCAGTCACCACAGTGCCCAAGCTTCAAAGCATTATACCTATCTGCAGTGCATGGGATCTACCGAAAAAGAATGTGCATCAAACCCTAGGGAAAAAAATATTTAGAGTGTGTGCATTAACGCTTCAGTGACCTGTTCCCAGCAAAAAGTATTGACCCATTAGTGCCCAACCCCCATGTTTTTTTGCAATTATCTCTCAACTGCCAGTGACCAGCACATTTGCATTTAGCCATCAGAAGCGCACATGTTAATAACCCCTCTGTGCCCTGCACATGTGCGTTAATCCCTCAGCACCCAGACTCCATATGTAGGATAGGACCTCACATTTATTCAGTGCACCATGTAAAATATCTGTCTCATGTCTACTGAATCTTGTCTAGCGGGAATCATGGCTCCATTACCCCATTTCCTGTTTAAACAATTCCTGGCAACAAAGTCAATCCCCATCTCCCATCTCCCATCCCGACCTCCACAATTGCTGGACTCCATGACACAGACCCTGTTAATCACCTGGTTACATTTTGCTGTCTCCTTTAAACATTCATTGTTCCCAATTCCACAGATATACTCCTTCTTTTTCAGTCTTAGCATCCTCCTCAGAGCCTTCAGTTCTTCACTTTGAAGGACTGTTGACAAATCCCAGCCACTATCACTGTCCCAGAATAATCTGCTTCAGCTTTCTTAGACATTGATTACATCTATTTCTCCTCTTAATTTTGATGCAGAGTGTACACTGGATTATGGAGAAAGATTTACCACCACATGCAATAAAATATCCCTCATATTAAATTAGTATACTTACCTATTAAATACGGCTTCTATAGGGATATACTATACAGTACTTGCATATAAGGCCCATTAAATTACAGATGACGGTAAATCTCACTCCATAATTCCTTGCTCCCCTGTGGCCTTTAAAGATTTCAATTTCATCGTTCTCTCTCCTGAATGAAGTTGTAAAGGTGTCCATTGGACTACAACCCAGATAGATATCCATTTGACAGCCAATTTTAGCCTCAAATGGCAGAGCAGATTTTGCGTTATTTAGACACTGCTAATTAGTAGGCTATAAAGACCACTTTAATGCTCCATCAAATACACTAAATAAGATTTATCTTTAAATTAAATATGGAAAAAAAGGAGAACCACAAAGCAAATAAATTGGATGTGCAAACTAAATTTACCACATTTTTAGAACTCTAAAAACACACAGAGAACACATAACATTGCACAGACCAAAAACTGAACAATTCCCACTCTTTGTGTAGTTTTTTTCTACAATTTTTTTTAAAATCCAATCTGCACTTTTTCCAATTTTATGCAGTAAATAATAAGCAAATGAATGCACTTTGTAAAGAATTTTCAGGATTTTTAAGCCTCTGCTATTTCCGTGAACTCTCCGACTGTGAGAGAAAACTAGCCAAAACGCACATACAGTGTCTCTGTACACAATGTGAGTGGTGTATCAATTACCTCGTCCAGTTCCACGAACTACGGCTTCACTTGACAGCAAGGCATTGCCATTAGATATGGTCTGGTTAGGCCTGTCTGGTGGTTTACTGCTAAGGTCTTTTTTAATGTCTTTCTTTAGTTCCTGGAGAATAAAAGAGAAATATGGTATAGAGTCAAATGTTAGGGCATGCTTTCTATTTACAGAGGCAATATCATATAAAGGTCGTTGTACTCCCCCTGCCATGTCTATCTATACAAGTGTCAAATTAAAATGGCAAAGGGTCACTTTAGCCCAAAGAGACATTTAAACCTGAAAGGATGTCAATATATTGTATCTTCTCAGACTTCTGCTGGAAAATATACACTGCAAAATATATATACAGAATGTCATAAGACCATTTACCATTTTATTTTATTAAGCTATGTGTATGATAATATAAAACACCAGATGACAGACATCAGATAAAACAAGTAAATATGTCCTTTGCCTAAAATCTCCTGCTTAGATAGCACAACATAAAGAGCATTAAAGTGGTTGTCAACCTGTGACAACCACTTTAACCTACAGGTAAGCCTAGAATAAGGCTTACCTGTAGGTGCCCTGCATATCTCCTAAACCTGCACGGTTCAGGAGATATGCAGTGTTTTGTATGTGCCAACGTCATGTCGGCACATGCGCAGTGAAGAAACGACCTCCGTGCCGTTTCTCCACTGACACTGTGCAGTGACTGGCGGCTCCTGCGCGCATGCGTGGAAGTGACGTCACGCGACTCCGGCCAGTCACAGAGCCAGAGTCGCGGCCCCAGAAGGAAGAGGGGCAGAAGATGGATGCGGGGACATCACTGGATGCCGCAGGCTTCGTTTCCAGGTAAGGGGCACATAATGGGCTACTATGCAATGCATAGTAGCCCATTATCCTTCTACTTTACAGGGGTAAATCTGGGTTTACTTCCTCTTTAATACTGTATACCAGGGTTTCTCAAACAGGGTTCTTCGGAACCCTAGGGTTTCTCCAGAGGTTGCTAGGGGTTCCTTGAGCAATGGTCAATTTCTACCTCTCAGATAAATTCCCAATGATATCAATGATCTTTTTAGCTATCTGTAAGGGGGTAATTCTTCCCAATGACCACAAGTGTAAGGAGCATTCTTCCCACTGACCATCACACTAATGTATCATGAGTTGTAGATTTTACATTTTTAGCAGGGGTTCCCAGAGACCGGAGAATTATTTCAAGGGTTCCTTGGTGTTGAAAAGGTTGAGAAAGGCTGCTGTATACCAACACATTGCTGCTAGTTTCATTTTTTTTTAATACCACAAACTGAAACTGGTCATATATACAGTAAATGCTGAGAGATGCATACAATTCTATAAACAGACACCACAGTTGCTGGGAACACGAGTGACACCATGGTCCATGGTGCTACACCATCAAGGAAGCAAAATGATCACATACTTAGCAAGGAAGTGAAATAATCACACATCAAGTACAAAAAATAAATGTGTGTGTTCCTTCCTAATCAAGTGACACAATCATCTTAATGCAACTTTCTGTTCACATTTAAAATGCACTTGTGGAGTGGTTCAAGGGTAGTAAAGAAGAATTATCACTTTTTTCTTTTACATTATTCAGTTCCTGATGAGACAAAGTACACATAGTATTTTGCCCTATCTTCCTAGGTGATTTGTAGCGCTAGCTGCACCCCTTGGTGCACTGCCGCCCAACCACTGCTAGTTAGTACCCGTCTTCAGTTTCTAGCATTTGCCCGAAGCAAGCATTGGCAAGAGGAATGCTGAGTGATGAAAGGCTGACATACCTCACCTCCCTATGCTTTCCTCTTGCTGATGCTTGCCTCAAGCAAGTGCTGGGAGCTGGACACACACACTCAGTATCAAAACAGCCGTCTTCTTGCTAGTTGCAGTTTGGGGGTAGGGTCGCCATCTGTCTGGTATTCACCCGGACAGTCCAGGTTTTGATTCATGTGTCTGGGTTTCGGGTGGACTGAAATCTGGACACATTATTCAGACCGGGCTGTGGCTCCACAAGTAACCAAGATAGTAACACACAAATCTGCTTTCCAAAATCTGTGGCCCGCTGTCTGGGGACAGTTTTGACATCATTGGGGGGCAGGGCGATGATGTCAGCAAGAGAAATTTGGCCACACCCACTGTTTGCTGCACGCTATACGCACACATTACTACTCTCCTTGGGGCACCCAAAGGTATCCTAGGTAACTAAAGTGTTTGGGTTTGGCTTGAAGAAAAGGTGGCAACCCTAGTTGGGGGACGTGCAATGGGGGAGTGCCCTATCTGATATTATACACAGTGTTACAGAGCACCTAGAAAAATGGAGCAAAGTACTACATCTACTTTGTCCCATAAGGAACTAAGTAATGCAAAAAAAAAAAGAAAGACAATTTTTCTTTAATACCATTGAACCATTGCTCTATTACAATAGGTAATGGAATTTCTAGAATGAGTGTTTATTCTTTCATTAGTTCATTTTGAAAAGACACCTGATGCACTAAGGCAGTGCACCTGCTTTGAAGTGCCCCACAATGCAAGACAATGCATTGTAGTGCACTGCATTAGAAAAAAGGATCCTGTGCTTATTTGGCACATTAGGGTGCATTGGCAGTTCATTATTTTTAAATTGGATGCCTTGACGCAACCCATTTTAAACACACCACAATTAAAGTGGTATTAAACCCAAACAGTTACTACATAACCAATTCTTAGATGTGATGGCTGCATTCATTTTATTTTTTTAGTTTTTCTTCCTTTTTTTTACCTGGTAATCTGGCCAGTAAATCTGTATTTTTTCAAAAGAACCAGCTGTCCTACAGATGTAGCAGTCAGAGACTGGGGACAAACCATTTACCTCCGACATGGGTGCTTACAGTGATCAGCTTTAATTTATTCATATAAAACTGTTGCTGTACCTGCTTATAAAGTAGTACTTGGTGTTTGGCTTCAATTTGGGCGGCACAGCGGTGTAGTGGATAGCATTTTCGCCTGGCAACAAAAGGGTCACTGATTCGAATCCCAACCATGACACTACCTGCCTGGAGTTTGCATGTTCTCCCTGTGCCTACGTGGGTTTCCTCCGGGTACTCCGGTTTCCTCCCATACTCCAAAGACATGCTGGTAGGCAAATTAGATCCTGTCTAAATTGGCCCCAGTATGTGTATGTATGAATGTGAGTTAGGGACCTTAGATTTCAAGCTCCTTGAGGGTAGGGACTGATGTAAATGTACAATGTATATGTAAAGCTCTGCGTAAATTGACAGCACTATATAAGTACCTGAAATAAATAAATAAAATACATTTCTTAGTGCATCTAAACCCGCTAGTACATCTAAACACTCCCCTCCCTCCAAATTGACAATTCTGCTGTCCAAATGTGCCCCCTGTGCTCCTTCATCCAAAGTGGGGGCACAGGAGGTATGTTACTGGACAGATCATCAGGTGAAAACAGAGAGAAAAAGCCTAAGAAAAAACAAAAACAAATGAAGCCACTACATCTAAGGATTGGTAAGCTGCAATATATTACATTTTTGGCTTAATACCACTTTAAGTAAATGGGCCCTTACAAATAGGGAGAATGGTATGTTTGGTTAATATGGATAATTACATTCACTGCAAAGTATATTAGCTGAAAAATAGACACGTCTTTAATATTGTTATGTAATGTACCTTAGTGATTCACGCTTTAAAACCAGATGGTTTGATTTAATGAAGGACAACATGCTTTGTCATTGTCCCAGGATTCTTTGGCTGAGTCACCTGTCCTCATTTTGTACTATACTTACACATGACTAGCCCTAGCTACATTGTCAGCCCCTCACCTGATTATAGATGTGTTTCTCCCTTGGCTCTATGGAATTTATTCTGTATGCAGTAATCTCTGGGTTTAGTGGCAGATAAGTCAAAAATATATAGTGGTGCATGCAGCACACGCCTAAAAAAAGCAAGCATGGAATTTGATAATGCTAGTGGCTTGTCATATAGGTGTAGGGATTGGAACTACCAGGCTGATACTAATCAAGGATTAATAGTCAAGGCTCTTATTAAAGTGTTTTCATGCTACACCAGATTTCTGCCATGTTGCTTTACAGAAAGCCTGCCAAGTTACCAGGGAGGTCACATTTCTTTGGGTTCTGTACCCTGGTTAAGTGGGTTTGTCCACATGAACTGCAAGTAAGGTTTGGCTGTTTATTAACATTTCTAGAAATATGAAGCTGACCAGTTTTTGAAGGTACAAGCCACAGGACTGCTATTATTTTACTTGGTTTGAACATAGTAGGGAAGGATTAAGGCCATAATGGGCACAAAAAAATGGGAAATACTAAATTTTACAGCTATTTTGGACAAACGCTTTCCCAACTCCTCATCCCATGCCCGCCTCCAGGACTTCTCCAGAGCCTCTTCCATCCTCTGGAATGCTCTACCCCAATCGGTCCCACTTTGTCCACCTTCAGACGATCCCTGAAAACTCATCTCTTCAGAGAAGCCTATCTGGCTTCCACCTAACATCTGTACATTTATCTTCTCCATCAGCACATCTCCCACAGTTACTACCTCTGGTATCTCTTGACCTTCCCTCTTAGATTGTAAGCTCTAAGGAGCAGGGCCCTCTTACTCCTACTGTATTTAAGTGTATTGTATTTGTACTGTCTACCCTCAAGTTGTAAAGCTCTGCGTAAACTGTTGGCGCTATATAAATCCTGTATAATAATAATAATAAAAAATCAAAGTGGAACTTCACTCTTTCAATCAACATTAACTTTTTTTAACCCTTAAAGTGATTGTAACTATAATGTTCTACTTACCTACTAAATATTTTGCACAGAGCAACTCCAGTCCTTTTCTTTTTGGGTCCCCCACCAATGGTCCTAGCCCTACCCCCTGCCGAGTGCCCCCAATAGCAAGCCTCTTGCTATGGGGGCACTCGAGCAGGCTTTCCCCTACCTCCTTCCATTGCTGGTCCAGTTCTGATTCTCATGTACCCATTGAAGGCACTATTGGTTACAGACACGGGTCAGCATATGCTGGGTGTAAAGTTCCAGATGTTAAACTTCACCCAGGGAGCTGCAGGTTTCACTTTACAGCCTGTTATGCATGTGAATGGCTGTACATTGCTGCACTCTTGCCACTGCACCGATTCCTCTGTGCAGTGGCATTTACCTGCTCACCTACATACAATGTATTTCCCAAACGTGAAAATTAAGTGCACAGGAAATATGTTGTACACACATGTGTAGCTAAATGTTGATGCACAGAAGCATGGGCGTTTACAAAAGTGCAGCTGCATACAGCATATCACTTATACAGTAGGCACATGTGGCTCCCAGGACAGGGGGATACAATTAAATAGAGAGCACAGTATTAGCTGACTGCTTTTACCTCCCCTTGTATGAATGAAACCTTGGAAGGAGGCATCCAATAAGGGGTGACACCAATTCCTTTGTGCGTGTAAATTGCAGGTTGTCACAGAGCTCGTATATACGTGAAAAGAAGCTCAGATCTCCATTTAATAGCTCCAAAATAAACTTTTATAGAATATTTAACATCTCAGACTAAACAATATTAAATGCTATACATTCCATTTAAGATTTTTATTTTTAGTAAATACATGAATGGGTTAAATCAGGGATTTCCAGTGCCTTGAAAAAAGAATTCATACCCCTTGAAATTTTCCACAATTTATCATATTACAACCAAAAAGTAAATGTATTTTATTGGGACTTTTGGTTAGACCAACACAAATTGGCACATGATTTTGAAGTAGAAGAAAAATGATACATGGTTTTCAAAATATTTTACAAATATCTGAAAAGTATGGTGTGCATTTTTATTCAGCCCCCCCTGAGTCAATACTTGGTAGAACCATCTTTCACTGCAATTACAGCTGCAAGTCTTTTTGGGGAGGTCTCTACCAGCTTTGCACATCTAAAGAGAGAAGTTTTTGCCCATTCTTCTTTGCAAAATAGCTCAAGCTCTGTCAGCAATTTTCAAGTCTTGCCACAGATTCTCAGTGGATTTAGGTCTGGACTTTGACTGGGCCATTCTAACACAGGAATATGCTTTGATCTAAACCATTCTATTGTAGCTCTGGCTGTATGTTTAGGGTCGTTGTCCTGTTGGAAGGTGATCCTCTGCCCCAGTCTCAAGTCTTTTGCAGACAGGTTTTCTTCTAAGATTGCCCTGTATTTGGCTCCATCCATCTTCCCATCAACTCTGACCAGCTTCTCTGTCCCTGCTGAAGAAAAGCATCCCTACAACATGATGCTGCCACCACCATGTTTCACGGTGGGGATGGTGTGTTCAGGGTGATGTGCAGTGTTAGTTTTCTGCCACACAAAACGTTTTGCTTTTAGGCCATTAAGTTCAATTTTAGTCTCATCTGACCAGAGCACCATCGTCCACATGTTTGCTGTGTCCCCTACATGGTTTCCTGCAAACTGCAAACAGGACCTTCTTATGACTTTCTTTCAACAATTCTTCTTGCCACTTCCATAAAAGCCAGATTTGTGGAGTGCACAACTAAGTTGTCCTGTGGACAGATTCTCCCACCTGAGATGTGGATCTCTGCAGCTCCTCCAGAGCTACCTCTTGGCTGCTTCTCTGATTAATGCTCTCCTTGCCTGGCCTGTCAGTTTAGGTGGACGCCATGTCTTGGTAGGTTTGCAGTTGTGCCATACTCTTTCCATATTCAGATGATGTATTGAACAGTACTCAGTGAGATGTTCAAAGCTTGGGATATTTTTTATAACCTAGCCCTGCCTTAAACTTCTCCACAACTTTATCCCTGACCTGTCTGGTGCGTTCTTTGGCCTTCATGATGCTGTTTGTTCACTAAGGTTCTCTTACAAATGCATGTCACACTTCTCAGATATCATTTTGCTTTAAAAAAGAAGATCTCTTTATTGAACAAGGCTGTAAGTTACTATTAGAACAGCTCTCTTTGGTCTTAATATTACTTGCATGTATGCAAGCTTGCTTATATTTTTTGTTCCTCTTTTCTTCCCACAGATCAGACTGTGACAAATAATAAGATAATACGGTTTGTGTAGGTATTCATTTGTGTCAAATATGGTTACTGGAGAGCACGATTTCAGGACACTGGTATTTAAAACAAACTGTTAATTAGCTAAATATTATTTGCAGTGTGCAACAGTCAGTCTAATCACTGTGCTGAATACTTTACTCCACCTCTCCGAATGACTACACATCAATAGAACAACCAGCATCTGCTCCCATGATAATAAGCACTTCTGAAAGTCAGAGACTTTAATCTCACTATTACTGAAATAAATGGCAACATGAATGAAAGAAACGCCAGCTCGTTTTCACCAATGATTGGATATAAGAAGAGTAATTTGGCTGATTGCTCCGAAAATTTCGCTTTCGGTCACCGTTAATACAGATGGTAAAAGAGGATGGTCAGAGCGTGTTCCTACCAAATGAACAAAATAATAGAGGGGGCTTTTTCAAGACACCTCACCTTTAAGGAGTTGCATAACAAGAACCAACCATAAGATATTGAAAAATAGAAAAAATGAACTTTATTGAAAAACGATTGACCAATTAGCAAAAAATCCTGGGTAAAATAACCCTTGCTTCCAAACACCAATAATTAAAAACAGTGGACAACATTGTCACACGCACACACACCACAGCAGGGCCCACACTCTCACATACATGCAATGTGCATACAATCTCTCCTGGTAACTGCCCAATACCAGAACCGGGGATAAGGCAGGGGGTCCAGGACCGTGCAAAACCTGGCAGGTGAATGCAAGGTGGGGGGCACTTAGGCTTCACTCCACAATACTTAGAGTATCCCACTATCCCATCAACAGATCCGCAGATTGGGGAGCGACCAACAAGAGAGGAGGGTGGGGGGGGGGGACTAAGCTGGGTTAGATGGTCCCACCTGGGACTTATCATCCAGGAGGGGACTGCTAAACAATACATTCAAAGTCCCACTCAACGTATGGCCTCCTAACCAGGGGCAATCTTTTAGCACCTCAAGTGGTATGTCATCTTATCTGCTATGTGACTTATGAAGAGAGTCACACTAGTGGAACCAGACCGTCAGCAATTCTAAGGGCATGGTAACCGGAATTACTAAAGGGGTGGCTTCAAGCCAATTATGATAATGTATAGTTCCTCTATTAAGTCCTCCTAGTTGGTTTTCTTTTTTCTGGTATTGTATCAGGGAATTAGCCCATAGCTGGTATATGTGAGCAATGTATGGCTAATATGGATTGTCAGCTTGAACCTCATTACCTTATGGTAACAGACTTGGAATAGTTAAAGGTCGTGGCTTGCAAGCAGACACTACTGTCACTGTCATCAAATGGCATCGCATTGGGGTTTGCCAAGTTTGTTGAAGACAGTTCTGATTGCATTAACTGGGACTTATACGAATTAAGGGCTGCCTGGAGGCTCTCACCACTCTGCAGCGCTTGGGTGACTCCTCCGTCCTTTCCTCCGGCTGTGTCTCAGTGAGGTGTTGATACAATGCACCAAAATTATTACCCACAAGTAGTGCTTAGATCACATTAATTGTCTTGTGGTGCATACCGTGTTGCCCATTGTGTTGCATATGGCTCCTCTCCGCATATCTGGCAAATGGTCGCGTATTGCTGCACAGGTCACAAATCCTGGGCAGTTACTAGGAGAGATGGCATGCACATTGCATGTATGTGAGAGTATGGGCCCTGCTGTGATGTGTGTGCGTGACAACATTGTCCACTGTTTTTAATTATTGATGTTTGGAAGCAAGTAGTGCCCCAAGGGCCGGATAAAGACAAGCAAAGGACCGTATCTGATCTGAAGGTGCCATTTTGAAAACGACTGATTTATGGCATAAGCAAGACTTTCAAACAAACATTCAGGCTCCATTCACACTTGGCATTTTGGGATCTCAAAACGCAGTAGAATCACAAAATGCAGGTTCAGGTGGCATTATTTCCAATGGCACCTAAAATGCAGTGTGGTTTTGTTGTGATTGTTGTGCAATTTATTACATGGCAATCGCATCGTGTGAAGTTTGTCACCCAAAAGAATCTCCTGCTCCTTCACCTGATGCAATTTGCAGCGAAATACACTGCGCAAAACCACGTTTTAGGTGTCATTTAAAATACTGGGACCTGAACTTACCTTTTGCAATTCTAGTGTGTTTTGAAATTGTGGGCAGAATCACAGCGATTCTTCCCGAGATCCCAAAACACTAAATGTGAATGGAGCCTCAAAAACCTTCAAAGTGTAATTTATTTTAAAGTGTAGTGTTAACAAAAAACGTTCAATATGCAATGCTTGTACCACCAGCAGGATTAACCTGCACAAAGGCTTAATTCAAAAAGCTTTAAAGGGAAAGTTCCCCTTTACCAAAAAAATGCCTATGCAAACAAGACAAGAGGTGCATGTAGATAAAAAACAAACTGCACAACTTTGACTAAAGTTGAATAATAATGCCATTGCTATAGGCATAAGGCCACTTATGTACCTCCCAAAGCCTGGCTGAAAAACTCCTAGATAGTATTATTATATAGGATTTATATAGCGCCAACTATTTGTGCAGCGCTTTACAACATGGGGGCAGACAGTACAATTACAATACAAATCTATACAGGAGGAATCAGAGGGCCCTGCTCATTAGACATACCAAACAATGACCACTGCCTACACCTATAACTGGCCTTTGCAGCAAGGAGCATTGGAGGGCAACAAACAGAAAAAACAAGGGCCAGGGACAGGTGAAGGCAGATGGTCTGGAGGGGGCCCCATCCCTCCTTAAAGGTGCAGGGGCACAAAGAACACACAGCATATAGCATAACGCATTGGCATCTTTGCAGCCACTGTGCTATATGCTTTATGCCTGGCCCTTGTTTTTTCCCTGCTCATTAGAGCTTACAATCTAGAAGATGGTAGCATCCCGTCCTGCCTTGCTGCTGGAAGGTTGATAAGACACTCCCAGCTGTTACTGTTCACCCTCACCATCACCGGATGGAGTTCTTAACCACTTGACAACTGGGCACTTAAACCCCCTTAACAACCAGACCAATTTTCAGCTTTCAGCGCTCTCACACTTTGAATGACAATTACTCAGTCATGCAACATTGTACCCATATGAAATTTGCGTCCTTTTTTTCACACAAATAGAGCTTTCTTTTGGTGGTATTTAATCATCTCTGGGTTTTTTATTTTTTGCGCTATAATTAAAAAAAGACCGAAAATTTTGTAAAAAAATTAATTTTTCTTCGTTTCTGTTATAAAATTTTGGCCAAAATTTATACTGCTACCTATCTTTGGTAAAAAAAAAACTAATTAGTGTATATTATTTGGTCTTTGTGAAAGTTATAGAGTCTACAAGCTATGGTGCCAATCACTGAAAATTGATCACACTTGATTTACTGACGGCTTATCTCATTTCTCGAGACCCTAACAAGCCAGGAAAGTACAAATACCCCCCAAATGACCCCTTCTTGGAAAGTAGACATTCCAAGGTATTTAGTAAGAGGCATGGTGAATTTTTTGAAGTTGTAATTTTTTCCCACAATTCTTTGCAAAATGAATTTTTTATTTTTTTATTTTTTTCCCCAAAATTGTCATATGTTAACAGGTTATTTCTCACATCCAGCATATTCATACCACAAATTACACCCCAAAATACATTCTACTACTCCTCCCGAGTATGGCGATACCACATGTGTGACACTTTTACACAGCCTGGCCACATACAGAGGCTCAACATGCAGGGAGCAACGTCAGGCGTTCTAGGAGCATAAATTACACACATAATTTCCTGACTACCTCTTGCACTTTTGAAGGTCCTGGACCACCAGGCCAATGGAAACGCCCAAAAAATGACCCCATTTTGGAAAGCTAACACCCCAACGTATATTCTAGGAGGCATTATGAGTCTTTTGAACGGTTCATTTTTTCCACAAGTTTTTAGAAAATGTGGAAAGAAAATGTTTTTGAACACCTTTTTTACTTGGCAAGTTTT
>BLSH010378271.1:895831-911230 GCA_018402905.1 Glandirana rugosa | reverse complement strand
ATTGACTACGTGTGAACGGAGTGAACAATGCTGATCGTCACTGTTTATACCTTGGTCTGTAACTGGTAGAGTAATCGGTTTTCGTCCGGGTATCAAGGGTAACTTTATGACCATTCAAACAACTAAATTGAAATGAACAAGAAGTAAAATTTATAACATAAACAAGGGCAAAACACAAAAGTGAAGTTTTATTCTACACGTCACACGTATCCTTAAACAAGTATGTGACACACGTCTTAATAATCCGTTTAATCATAAAACTGGTGTAGTAGGAGAAATACGTACAACAGAATGAGGTTCGACATATCCGAGCTTTCGGATGATGGTTAATTCGTATAATCCACTACACGTAGAGTCATTACTCTTCCCCACACCAAATTATTGGTAGTAGGCTTTCGAGCCTATACAGCTTGGAGTAAGACAACATGCATAAAGAGGATGATGTGGTCAAAATACTAATTTGCCTAATAATTCTGCACACAGTGTATGAACAAATTCCTATGCACACTGCACATCTTATTTTGAAGTGAAAACACAAAACGGGAACAAATACAATATTTAAAATGAAGAACAAGTAAAGTTAAATCAACAAACTTACCAGTATTTCAATGGGAACTATGGGCCTGCTTTTGGCTAATGAGATGGTCAATGTC
This sequence comes from Glandirana rugosa, assembly GCA_018402905.1. Lineage (NCBI taxonomy): Eukaryota > Metazoa > Chordata > Amphibia > Anura > Ranidae > Glandirana > Glandirana rugosa. The sequence continues at coordinate 910,577 of BLSH010378271.1, read as the reverse complement.
TGGTTCCATATTTGTCACTGCTAGTCGTAACAAGTGAGGCAAGTGTGCATCAGTTAGTCTAGATCTGGTTGGAGATTTCAGACGTTTCATTCTGGAAAAAGTCTGTTCACAGACATAAGTGCTGCCAAAGATGGTTGCCATTTTGAGTGCATGGTTTCCGCCAATGCAGCCCAATCAGTGCTCGCAAGTGCAGCCCAATCAGTGCCCGCAAGTGCAGCCCAATCAGTGCTTGCCACCGCAGCCCAATTAGTGCCCATGGGATGTGGGGGTCATCTGGTGTGTCAGGATCTGTCTCACCTCAGCCTTGATTGAACGACCTCTTCGGGGGGGGGGGGTGATGCCAACTTCCTCCATGCTGCCTCTGCTCTTGTTGCTCAAAACGACTGTGCTGTGATGCTCTGTCACGTCTCCCTCTCTCTGCCACGAGCCAGCGCCCGACGTTCACTGCCCACAAGTCACCGCGCAAGTAATGTCCAGCCGGCCCCTTCCACATGCCCTGGCTGCCTCTAAGTCCTGGGAGGTGGGAGTTGTAGTCCAGCAGCGCTGTTGGGTTCCTCCCACCGCCAGGAGCTTGATTGCGGCCGGACTACAATTCCCATGATCCAGCGCTTCAGCTGGCCAGCCAATCGCGGCCGCCGACCCCTCTCCCTCTTCCAATCATAGGCCGGCTGCCGGACCGTCCGTCTCTTATGTTGGAAAAAAGTAACGGACAGGCAGTGGCGGCAAAAACACCCGGCGGGCCGGATAAATGCCCTCGGCAGGCTGCATGTGGCCCGCGGGCCGTAGTTTGAGGACCCCTGTGCTAAAAAAACTAGCTCAGTTTATGGCATTGCAGCCTGGGATACCTGTATTAGCTATGGGGGATTTGAATAATGTCCTGGATCCCCAGCTAGACAGATTGATGACTCAGCAGAGTAATATTTCCCGCACACCTAGTAAAACCCCATTTGCCACCTTGGTCAGTGAGTTGGGTCTGAGGGACATGTGGTGTACCCGCAATACCAATGTTAAATGTTATTCATGTTACTCAGCCACTTATGGGGGGCTATCGCAAATTGATATGGGACTGGGAAATCAGGCCCTAATCCCATATGTGGCAGACTCTCCCTATGAGCCCAGGCTGCTATCAGATCACTCGCTCTTCTGGGTATGCCTGGATATTGCAGACAAGCCCCTGCGCCCATTGTGGCGAGTGAACCCATTTTGGTTGACACTGTTTCCAGTCCCAGATACTGTCTCTAAGGTTTTGGGAGACTATTTGCACTTAAACAAACACTCCTCAAGCAGGGCCATTGTCTGGGACTCCCTGAAGGCCTACCTTAGGGGGCTCATCATAAGGGAAATTACAGGTATTAAGCGGAGATCACGTGAATGGGAAGACACAGTACGCTCCGATTTACAGAATAGAGAGGCAGCATATATTACTAACCCTACCCCGGTCAATTATGAACTAATTGGACAGAAGCCCAATCCCTTTACAATACGGTGGGAATGTCAGCGGCAGAGAATACAAGGTATTTCCTTCAGCAAAATTACTTTGAAGAGGGAGAGAATACAGGACACCTCTTAGCCACGGTAGCAAAAGCACAACAGGAAGATAGTAATATCACTGCCATTAAGTCCCCGAGCGGAACAATCTGCACTACTAGGGAGGATATATTGGGTACATGCCAACACATTTATACAGATTTGTATGCCTCTGACGGACCTACTATGGGACTGCGCGTTCCCCCAATTATCGGAGGGGGAATGTACAGCCTTGGACTCCCCTCTCACACTGGAGGAGCTGAGTGAAGCCTCAGCTATGGCCCCTAGGCATAAATCACCAGGTTCTGGTGGCCTTCCTGCAGAAGTTTACCTTAAATATGGGAATGTTCTCTTCCCACCACTGCATCAGGAGGCAGCTGACACAGGCAAATTGCCCGATTCCATGGAAGCCATAATAGTGGTGCTCCCCAAACCAGGACAAACCACCACAAGACAAACTCATCCCAGACCCCTATTGACCCATATCTCTGTTGAATACAGATGTTAAATTCCTTGCCCGAGTACTGGCCAATAGACTATCTAATTTAGAGAATCTAAATTTATTAGCAAACTTATTCACTGAGACCAATCAGGTTTCATCCCTGCCCGGTCCACACCAGACAACATAAGACGTCTACTTTTAAATCTGCAGATTCCTGCGGATAATCCTGGAGGTAGGGCCATCTTATCCTTAGACTCGGCAAAAGCATTTGATAGTGTTTAATAGCCCTACCTCCTGGATATCCTGTCTAGGTTTGGCATAGGGGACAGGTATATTAATTTGATTAGAGTCCTTTACTCGGCTCCAATCGCTAGATTAAGAATAAATAATGCCCTTTCCTCCTCTTTTTCCTTAAATAGAGACACTCGGCAGGGGTGTCCGATGTCGCCGCTGCTGTTTGCGATGGCAGTGGAGCCTCTGGCAATGCTCATTCGTAATCACCCATCTATAGTTGGATTCTGCAGAGGCCCCATGGAAGATACGGTGACCCTTTATGCGGATGACCCACTACTATATCTGGGTGACACGGGGGATTCGTTAACCACAGTCATGAAACTCATTTCAGACTTCGGCAGTATCTCAGGATTTGCCATCAACTGGTCCAAATCGGTGCTTATGCCGCTAGACCCACTTGTCACACCTCTCCCAGACAGGGCAGCACAAATTGCCATAGTGGACTCCTTTAAGTACCTGGGGGTAATGATGTCTAAAGATATAGCAGACTATCTGTCATTTAACTTAGCTCCCCTATTAAATAAATAAAAACTCAAAGGTAATAGCTGGTGCAAACTGCCGCTATCGGTGATAGGTCGTGTAAACCTTATAAAGATGGTGTGGGCCCCGCAGCTGTTATATATTTTTCATAATACACCCATTTGGATTTCGAACAAATGGTTTAAACGTATAGATTCTCAATTTCGGGATCTTATACGGAGAAGGGGCAGGCCCATATAAGTCTAAATACCCTCCAATATGGTAAGGATCGAGGTGGTCTGGCGGTCCCTCACCCCAAGATGCATTTCCTGGCCTCCCAGCTGCAACAATTTGCGGGCTGGGGTGCTGAGGACAAGTTGGATCCAGCTGCTCGGTTGGTGTCCTGGACTATTCCAGAACTCCTGGCCATATCACACTTGGAAATGGATCTCCCAGGCATACTTCACACTTCCCCTACAGGGGACTTGCTTAAAACAGTGTGGAAAACAACTTAAACAGGCACTGTCTATTTCTGGTATGATGGAGTTTACTCCACTATGGCACAATCCCAATTTCGCAGAAGTTAATGAGCTAAAGGTGTTCTCCTTATGGAAGAAACAGGGGATACGGATCCTCCATCAACTGTACTTTAATGGCACCTTAAAAACTTTTGAACAGTTGCGTAATGAATTCTTGCTCACTAATGGCCAATTTTATCAATACCTCCAGCTTCAGCATGCCTTGCAAGCCCAAGCGCAAGTGACACCCCTCTCTATATCCTCCTCCCCCACGATAAAAAATCTTATACGGGCCACTTCCCGTAAGGGTCTAATTTCCCAAATGTACTCTGTCCTTATGTCAACCATCCAAAATCCCTCCTTATTTAAATGCAGGTCTTCATGGGTCACAGACATAGGAGAGATAGACGATGAGCAGTGGGACATGGCATTAGAATCCCTCCCAGTAGTCTCAGTTTCTGCCTCCCAAAATCTCAACTCTTCATCCTCATAGGTCATATCATACTCTGGCCAAACTGTTTGCTTGGGGCAGAAGAGACACTCCTCTCTGCCCAAATTGTGTAGCTCACACAGGTGACTTTATACATACGACCTGGAGATGTCCCAAACTGGCAAGATACTGGGCTGAGGTCATTCAAACCATTACTGAAGTAGCTCAACTTCCTATCCCCTTTACCCCACTGGTGTGCCTGTTGAGAGCTATAGATGAGGAGATGTTCCCTAGAGGCATATATTACATTATCACAAGATTGCTATATCTAGCCAGGAAGTTGATAGCGAGATTATGGATATCGCATTCCTCGACTACTAAAGCCCAATGCATACATTGCATCAACAACACCCTCGTTCGAGAGCAGCTGGCTTACTGTCACCGCAATGCATCTCAAAAGTTTGACCTTATATGGCAAAACTGGCTATCTAATACCTCAGTAGCCCCGGTACAACTGGTTAGACAGATTGCTGCTGATGTAAGTCTAACAGGTAATCTTGAGCATGAACTCCTAGGTTTAGGGCACAGTATGTTTAACACATATAAGCAAAAAGGATTAAGGTACCCTAGTAAGCCCAATAATAAACCTAGGTAGTCTACAAGGTTTATCCACCTTATAATACTTTATGGAAATCCCAGGGAAGGGGGGAAAAGGAGGGAACAAGCACAGATTGGAAGTCTGTGAGAAAAGTATTATTTTCTTTTATTTTTCCTCATTCATTAAATGCCGCCATTCTTGAGATGTATTACAATGACTATACCCATTTGATGCATATTACTTTGCTATTCTGGGCACATCAATTGTAATGCTGTACACGCTACTATGGATACTGTAATAAGTGCATGTGCATTCTTGTTTAACGGCAATAAAATATTGTTTTGATTTAAAAAAAAAAAAAAAAAAAAAAGTGGTAATTAAACTCACTTGGTGCCTTATCTGCATTAAACTAGCCTTAGAACCTGTGTAATTCTTATGTGTTTGGGTTTAAAGGAATGAGGTGGCAACCCTAGCGCTATCCTATATGTCCAAATGAATGTGTGAAAATTCAATAAAGATTTTAGGTTATATCTCAATAGAGACCCCATATTGTTATCCTTTTGTGGTATAGATAAAATAGAAAAGCACTGGAGGGGTACAAATATGAAAAAGGCTGCCTCGATGAATAAAACTAAATGGATCTATGAGTTGGGGACATTAACCCCTAAGGGCCCCAAAACTGAAATCGACTTAAACTGCTTTATCCCTAATTTTTAGTATTGTTTTACCACCCAAATGATTTTTATCATATTGAGTTAAAAAATTTGCTTTAGTAGTTTTAGGGATAATAAAGATTTTTTATATTCTTGGTCAAGAATATAATTCAGCAAAACCAGATACCCTGCAAGGTAATGAGATCTGATAACAAAAGGTGCAGTAGGAAGATCAGCATAACTGAGGGTATAGTAGGAGGTGCTTGTATAATAAAAAATAGCATGTAACTGATGCTGGAAACACAACGTCGTCTATTGGATCTGATGAAACATGTTGGAAACATGTTTCTTCTAGGGACTAAGTTGCAAGTTCATTTTAACTAGCCCAATTATAGTGAAATTAAACTCGTAATCTGCTGACTGGCAGGGTTTTTATAACAAAGAAGACCCTAGTGGTCCATGCATGCACAGTTCAGGCTGGGTTCACACATATGCAAATTGGATGCAGGTTTCCCCACATCCAATTTGCATGACAGGCAAGTGTGACCGGCTCTCAATGGAGCCGGTTCACACAGGTCCGTGGTGACCACGGTCCGGATTGAAAAAGGGTCTGATGCATCTGAGTCTGGTTCAGGTGTGAATTCAGGCTAAAATGTGGATCTGAATCGCACCTGAACCGGTGTACAGGAACCCAGGCATGGTCGCACATGTGTGAACCCAGCCTTAGTGTACATTTATGGCACCACTGCCAAAATTAAGTGACTCCTGTGCTCATGCGCAGGAGTGATGTCATCATGGCCTGGACATTCAAGTGGCCAAACAGAGTGAACCCAGAAGAAGAACCGGGGAAAGATGGTACTACCTGGGACCAGCTGGACGTTGACACTTTTCTTTGACAGGTAAGTCTGCCATAATGTGCTAATATTCAATGCAAACTATATGCCATGTGGCATAAACCGCCTGTGGGCCTATTAAAAAAAAAAAATAGCATAGTTTAATTCTGCTTTAAGAGCACCGTCATTTCACTCTAGACATGTTTTTACTAGGAAGCAAAAGAAATACAGTAATAGTAAGTACTTATTTAAAAAATAAAAGTCTCATAATAAGACATTCATTACTAAACTGAAACAAATTGTACTGCTTAACCTAGAGCCCTCTCTCAACAATGAAATAGAATAAATCATCAAACCAGCATGGTAATTACACTGCGATATGCAGACAAGTTATGTTTTGTTTTATGATTTAGGTTTGACATCCCTTCATCTGTTTAAATTGACATGTTAGTGCTGCCATACACAAACACATTACAAACACATTACAAACTGCAAGCCAAATAACAAATGTCACTATTTTCCAAGTAATATTTCTTACTGCCTGTTAATTAAGGCATAATTAGCTCAAATATACTGACTTTCTGTATATATTTAAAGATCTTTTTTTTTTTTTTTTGAGTCATACACATTTCTCAGGGGTACAAATATATACTCAAGCTCGATTTCTAGTTGAAACACAATTTTTTAGGCCCCTTTCACAATTGTGCGACTTGTCCTGCCACTTGGAACTGCAAAGTCGCATGACAAGTCGTACCCCATGATTTCCAATAAGTACCATTCATATCTGAGGGACTTCAAAGTAGTCCCTGCACTACTTTGGTCCGACTTTGATGCGACATGAGGTCCATAGACCTCAGGAATTGCTTCAAGTGCATCAAAATCGCAGCAAAATTGTGTGACTTTCAGGTCACACAACTGTGAAAGAGGCCTAAATGGAAATTCCTTATTTGATTAGAACCTGTGCATGCATTAAGAGGACATCCATTCACCTCCTGTTATCAGCAATAGTACCCCCATCATTATACCGTGGAAAAAAGTTGTCAAGTGTTGAAAACACAAACCTGTTTCTTTTTTTTAACCAAAAGACAACTTTATTAAAAAATTTGTTTACACTGATATCTTATAAAAAAACACAACCTACGGAACAAATTCCACTTATATACAATACCAGCAACATTCCAAATCACCCATTCATGGAAGAAACACCTTTATTCACCTTGCCTGTTTCTGGCACTTTTTGTTTACAAGTAAAAATCTGTATTCCTTTCCTGGAAAATTACTTCGAACCCCCAAACATTATACATACATACATATATATATATATATATATATGCACACACGGGTGCTGGTCATATAATTAGAATATCATCAAAAAGCTGATTTATTTCACCAATTCCATTCAAAAAGTGAAACTTGTATATTATTCATTCATTACACACAGGCTGATATATTTCAAATGTTTATTTCTTTTCATTTTGATGATTATAACTGACAACTAAGGAAAATCCCAAATTCAGTATCTCAGAAAATCAGAATATTACTTAAGACCAATACAAAGAAAGGATTTTCAGAAATCTTGGCCAACTGAAAAGTATGAATATGAAAAGTATGAGCATGTATAGCACTCAATACTTAGTTGGAGCTCCTTTTGCCTGAATTACTGCAGAAATGCAGCGTGGCATGGAGTCGATCAGTCTGTGGCACTGCTCAGGTGTTATGAGAGCCCAGGTTGCTCTGATAGTGGCCTTCAGCTCTTCTGCATTGTTGGGTCTGGCATATTGCATCTTCCTCTTCAAAATAAGGTCAAGCGAGTTTGCTGGCCAATTAAGAACAGAGATACCATGGTCCTTAAACCAGGTACTGGTAGCTTTGGCACTGTGTGCAGGTGCCAAATCCTGTTGGAAAATGAAATCTGCATCTCCATAAAGTTGGTCAGCAGCAGGAAGCATGAAGTGCTCTAAAACTTCCTGGTATACGGCTGCGTTGACCTTGGACCTCAGAAAACACAGTGGACCAACACCAGCAGATGACATGGCACCCCAAACCATCACTGACTGTGGAAACTTCACACTGGACCTCAAGCAACGTGGATTGTGTGCCTCTCCTCTCTTCCTCCAGACTTTGGGACCCTGGTTTCCAAAGGAAATGCAAAATTTACTGTCATCAGAGAACATAACTTTGGACCACTCAGCAACAGTCCAGTCCTTTTTGTCTTTAGCCCAGGTGAGATGCTTCTGACGCTGTCTGTTGTTCACGAGTGGCTTCACACAAGGAATGCGACACCTGAAACCCATGTCTTGCATACTTCTGTGCGTAGTGGTTCTTGAAGCACTGACTCCAGCTGCAGTCCACTCTTTGTGATTCTCCCCCACATTTTTGAATGGGTTTTGTTTCGCAATCCTCTCCATGGTGCGGTTATCCCTATTGCTTGTACACTTTTTTCTACCACATCTTTTCCTTCCCTTCGCCTCTCTATTAATGTGCTTGGACACAGAGCTCTGTGAACAGCCAGCCTCTTTTGCAATGACCTTTTGTGTCTTGCCCTCCTTGTGCAAGGTGTCAATGGTCGTCTTTTGGACAACTGTCAAGTCAGCAGTCTTCCCCATGATTGTGTAGCCTACAGAACTAGACTGAGAGACCATTTAAAGGCCTTTGCAGGTGTCTTGAGTTAATTAGCTGATCAGAGTGTGGCACCAGATGTCTTCAATATTGAACCTTTTCACAATATTCTAATTTTCTGAGATACTGAATTTGGGATTTTCCTTAGTCGTCAGTTATAATCATCAAAATTAAAAGAAATAAACATTTGAAATATATCAGTCTGTGTGCAATGAATGAATATAATATACAAGTTTCACTTTTTGAATGGAATTAGTGAAATAAATCAACTTTTTGATGATATTCTAATTATATGACCAGCACCTGTGTGTATATATTACACACACACACAGTATCTTACAAAAGTGAGTACACCTCTCACATTTTTGTAAATATTTTATATCTTTTCATGTTAAGAAATTACACTTTGCTACAATGTAAAGTAGTGAGTGTACAGCTTGTATAACAGTGTAAATGTGCTGTCTCCTCAAAATAACTCAACATACAGCCATTAAACCGCTGGCAACAAAAGTGAGTACACCCCTAAGTGAAAATGTCCAAATTGGGCCCAAAGTGTCAAAATTTTGTGTGGCCACCATTATTTTCCAGCACTGCCTTAGCCCTCTTGGGCATAGAGTTCACCAGGGCTTCACAGGTTGCCACTAGAGCCCTCTTCCACTCCTCCATGACGACATCACTGAGCTGGTGGATGTGAGAGATCTTGCGCTCATCCACCTTCCATTTGAGGATGCCCCCACAGATGCTCAATAGGGTTTAGGTCAAGAGACATGCTTGGTCAGTCCATCACCTTTACCCTCAGCTTCTTAAGCAAGGCAGTGGTCATCTTGGAGGTGTGTTTGGGGTCGTTATGTTGGAAAACTGCCCTGTGGCCCAGTCTCCAAAGGGAGGGGATCATGCTCTACTTCAGTATGTCACAGTACATGTTGGCATTTATGGTTCCCTCATTGAACTGTAGCTCCCCAGTGCCGGCAGCACTCATGCAGCCCCAGACATGACACTCCCACCACCATGCTTGACTGTAGGCAAGACACACTTGTCTTTGTACTCCTCACCTGGTTGCCACCACACACGCTTGACACCATTTGAATCAAATAAGTTTATCTTGGTCTCATCAGACCACAGGACATGGTTCCAGTAATCCACGTCCTTAGTCTGCTTGTCTTCAGCAAACTGTGACTTTTTGTGCATCCTCTTTAGACAAGGCTTCCTTCTGGGACAACAGCCATGCAGACCAATTTGATACAGTGTGCATAGTATGGCCTAAGCACTAACAGGCTGACCCCCCCACCCCTTCAACCTCTGCAGCAATGCTGGCAGCACTCGTACGTCTATTTCTTAACCTCTTGCCGACCGGCGATTGGCATCTGACGGCGACAAGGTGGCGCTCCTGCGCAAATCGCCGTCATATGACGGCGGCTGCGAGATCGCGCCCAGTGAGCGCGCGCCGCCGGAGGCGCGCCCGCGCGCTCACTGTGTCCGGGGAGGGCCAGGGAGCGGGTGCGCCGGCTACCCGCGATGCCCCCCCGGAGTGAAAGAACGGAGGTCCGTGTAAGTAAACATGGACCGCCGTTCTGTGAGGGGGGGGGGGAAGGGCTGTGATCACAGCCTTCCTCTACGCGGAAGCTGTGATCGCTTCCCTTCCCCTGCTAGGGCAGTCCCCCCACGGTTAGAACACGCCCAGGGAACACAGTTATCCCTTAGAACGCCCCCTGCAGGTTAACCCCTTCACTGCCAATGGCATTTACATAGTAATCAGTGCATTTTAATAAAGAAAATTATCCACTAAAATTATCCACAAACCACTTATTCTCCGTTAGGAGGCAAAATTGATCACGAGACAAAATCAGCGCTTAGATGAATGTCAGTCAATCTAGTGTTATTCACGGTCCCGTTAATTGAGGACTTCATGTGTGCAGTTGTATCTGGACTCTTTACCCTCTGAATATTGGAAGTTTTGTTCACATATTGAAACTGGTCAGTACGGGACTATATTGGTGGCTTTGCCTTTAAGAATTAAGATCAGACTGATAGATACTATTAGTCATCTATGGGAACTGCTGATGTGATTCGGTTCACAATCACAGCGGGAACATGACCAGGATCGGGCAATTGTTCCGGTATACACTGAGCGATCAGGAGGAGCCCCCACTCTGTATTGGGATGGCTTAGGAGACTCGGGTTGGTCTCATGGCAATCTCGAGTCTTTATGCGTGCAGAGCTTGGCTTCTCTGTCAGCATGCAAGGTGTGTTCGTGACGGGTTCCCGCTGGGTAATGTGAATTAATAGGAGACTATTTGATGGAGACTGGGTTAGCAGTCACAGCGGGAGCACGATCATGATCAGGTGTTTGCTCTGATATACATGGAGCGATTGGGTGGAGATCCCACCATGTATGGGGATCACTGAGGAGACTTGTTTTTACTCACGCGTGCAGAGATAATTTCTTTGCTTCTTTCTTTTTATTTGTATCATGATGCATGGTGCAATGGTAAAGAGTTCCCCACTGTGTATTGTGATCAAACAGTTTTTTAGACTATGTGAGATTACGGAATGGATGAATTACATGAAAGGGGTTAATATTGGCAGGTTGTAGGTGTATAAGAGAGATGTCTAACGTCGTTTGGTCACACCCTCAGACGAAGGAATCACGAAACGCGTCAGAGTGTGACCATACGGCATCTCTAGCAACCAGGACGATCGGAGAGGATCTCACCCGGGAACATTGCTGATCGGCTTTGTGCAGGGAGGCGGTGAGAGGGATTTATCTCCGACATTCTTTTTATATTTATTCACGCTGTTTATTGGAGATTTAAATGTGAGTGCGCACCCTTGAGGGGGCGATGTATCTATTTTTAATAAAGGTTTGCAAACGATAATGCACTATTGAAGCGTCATTTATTGAAAGGTAAATGCAGACTCCAGGCAAAAGACACCACGTGGGGATGTGAGATTGGCGCTGTCCATCAGGAAACATCTACATGTGTATTGGGCTGTTTTGGATCTTACCTTTGGTGAGTTTCTCCATATAGGGGGAAAGCCCCGTCCTTTCACATCTGGTGTGGTGGCAGACCTTTATCTTGAAGATTTCAGCGTATATTTCATCACCCCTGCAGTCGGACTATTGTTTAAGTTTGTTTTCATCCAGTGGATGTTTGGACTTTGGGTTTATTTGGACTGTTTAGTTTCACTTATTATTTTAGTTACAATCATTCACAATTGTTATTTTTAATTACCTCTTGTAACACTCTGTCTAGTGTTCGATTTTAAGGTATCCTTTATATTTATATTTATATCTATTTTTTCATCTTTTTAGCGCTGCTGAGTTCAGTTAATTGTGTTAATCGATTATTTGAACCCTATCTGTTAAGTGCATTTTAATAGCACTGATCGCTGTATAAATGCCAATGGTCCCAAAAAAGTGTCAAAATGGTCCGACATGTCCGCTGAAATATCGCAGTACCGCTAAAAATCGCAGATCGCCGCCATTACTAGTAAAAAATAAAAAAAATAAAAAAACCCCAGAAATGAATTCTCATCATCCGTAAACGCGACCACTTTTGCGCAAACCAATCAATAAATGCCGATTGTGATTTTTTTAATCGCAAATATGAGGAAGAATATAAATTGGCCAAAACCGATGAAAAAAAATGTTTTTTTATATATTTTTTTTGGATTTGTATTTTAGCAAAAAGTAAGAAATTTGGTGGTTTTTTTGCAAAATTTCCGCTCTTCTTTTGTTTATAGCGGCGATCAGAAATGACGCAGCGGTGATCAAATACCACCAAAAGAAAGCTCTATTTGTGGGAAAAAAAGGACGCAAATTTCGTTTGGGTACAACGCCGCACGACCGCGCAATTTTCAGTTAAAGCGACGCAGTGCCGAATCGCAAAAAGGGCTCTGGTCCTAAAGGGGGAAATCCTTCCGGGGCTGAAGTGGTTAAAGACAACCTCTGGATATGATGCTGAGCACGTGCACTCAAATTCTTTGATCAACCATGGCGAGGCCTGTTCTGAGTGGAACCTGTCCTGTTAAACCGCTGTATGGTCTTGGCCACCATGCTGAAGCTCAGTTGGAGGGTCTTGGCAATCTTCTTATAGCCTAGGCTATCTTTATGCAGAGTAACATTTCTTTTTTTCAGATGCTCAGAGTTCTTTGCCATGAGGTTCATGTTGAACTTCCAGTGACCAGTATGAGAGAGTGAGAGCGATAACACCAAATTTAACACACCTGGTCCCCATTCACACCTGAGACCTTTTAACACTAACAAGTCCCATGACACCAGGGACGGAAAATTGCTAATTGGTCCCAATTTGGACATTTTCACTTAGGGGTGTACTCACTTTTGTTGCCAGTGGTTTAAACATTAATGGCTGTGTGTTGAGTTTTGAGGGGGCAACAAATCCACACTGTTATACAAGTTGTACATTCAGTACACTTGACTACATTCACTTCAGTGTTGTCACATGAAAAGATATAATAAAATATTTACAAAAATGTGAGTGGTGTACTTACTTGTGAGATACTGTATACACATATATATACACCATATATATTAGCAGAGGCCCTAGAGAATAAAATGGTGGATTTTGCAATTTTTTTATGTCACACGGTATTTGCGCAGCAGTTTTTTCTGACGTACATTTTTTGGAAGGAATACACTTTAATGATTCTTAAAGCACACAAACATAATATAATACCCAATTGTTTGGTAAAATATAACATATGGTGTTACACTGAGTAAATAGATACTCAACATGCCATGCTTTAAAATTGCGCACATTCGTGGAATGGCGACAAACTACATCACCGTAGGCGATGCTTTAAAAGCTTCACAGGTTACCAGTTTAGAGTTACAGAGGAGGACTGGTGCTAGAACTATTGCTTTCGCTCTGACGTTCGTGGCAATTCCTCATGTGTGGTGCAATCTCTGCTTGAATATGCGTACAGGACTAACACGTGCATATGCCTTTGCACGCAGTGATCGGGGCACTTTAAAAAAATGTATTTTATTACATTTTTTTATTTTTACACTGTTTCTTTAAAAAAACTTTTTTTTAGCACTTTTATTGTTGTCACAAGGAATGTAAACATCCCTTGTGACAGCAATAGGCAGTGACAGGGACTTTTTATGCAGAGACCTGGGGTCTATTAGACCCCAGATGTCTCCTTTGCCCTTAACCACTTCAATAATCGGGCACTTTTCCCCCTTTCTGCCAAGTACAATTTTCAGCTTTCAGCACTGTCACACTTTGAATGACAATTGCACGGGCATGCAACACTGTACTCAAACTAAATTTTTAACATTTTCTTCCCACAAATAGAGCTTTCTTTTGGTGGTATTTGATCACCACTAAAGTTTTCATTTTTTTAAACTAACTAAAAAAGAAAAAAAGTTTTCTTTGTTTCTGTTATAAATTTTTGTTTTCACTGACGGGCACTGGTGAGGCTGCACTGACGGGCACTGATGAGTTAGCACTGATGAGGAGGCACTAATATGTAGAATTGATGGGCACCGATAGGCGGCACTGATATGCAGCACTGATGGGCACCGATAGGTGGCACTGACAGGCACTGATAGGTGGCACTGATAGGCACTGATGGGCACTAATAGATGACACTGACAGGCAGCACTGATGATGAGGTACTGATAGTCATTACTGATGGGCACTGATTGGCATCTGTGAAGGGCGCTGGCAGGCGTTACTGATGGGCACTGATTGGCACTTTGGTGGGCACTGACTGGTAGATGTGGTGGGTAAAGCCTGGAACGGTGATGTCACCCATAGGCTTCAATGGCCCATCCATCGTTGGTGCTCGCTCTTTTCCCCTATAGCCATGCTGGCTGACAAAAGGGAGCCGGATCACATGATCGGACTGGAGCAACCTGAAAATAGGTAAGTATATACATCTTTCTTACACAGGTTAGTTAGGTGTTAGGTGTGTGAGAGGACAGGTTTAAGGCTAGTTAGGTGTAAGCTGGAATTCCACTTTAAAGCTATTCTGTCTTGTTGGAATGGATAAATAAAGTATAAGCAAAGGCCTGAAAGACTTCATTACTTCGATTTTTTAATTGTTAGTGGGGTCAAGTTGATGTTTGCTTTCAACCACAGTGACGAGAAAATTCATCAAGAGAATGGAACATTTTTCTCGAACAAGTGAATTTCTAACAGTGTACATGGTTTTCGCTTGGGAAATTACAATAATTCCAAAATTGAATATTAAAAGCAAACAAAAATTTGAAGTACTTTCGTATGACATTGATCTAGGTCAGGGTTTCCCAACCAGGGTTCCGTAGAACCCTAGGGTTCCTCCAGGGCCGATGCAAGGATTTTTGTCCACACGGGCGAAGGTGCATTTTGGTGGGGGGGGGGGG
>BLSH010378271.1:869979-888972 GCA_018402905.1 Glandirana rugosa | reverse complement strand
AGTATGCATCACATACTAGCACATTATGTGACACTTACCTGCAAAGGAAGCTGGCACTGTCCCTGCTGGAGGCCGCATCCATATTCGCCCCTCTTCCTTCCGGGGCCGCAGACTCCGGATCTGTGAGCATGAGCGCGGGAGCCGCCAGTAACGGCACTTACTCGTGAAGAAATGGCTGGGGGGGCGTTTCTTCACAGCGCATGCATCCTTGACATCATCGGAGCAAAACACAGTATATATCTCCTAAATGGTGCATATTTAGGAGATATATACAGTACCTATAGGTAAGCCTTATTCTAGGCTTACCTATAGGTACACCTTAATGTCTATACTTCCCCCAGCTCAGGTTCACTCATAAATTAAGTCACCTTGAACATAATGATGGCATCCAGTGACAGCTACCATTAGAGGGCCATAAGTGACAATCTGATTCCCGTTTACCAGGCTTTTTTACACCTTCTATTTGTAGCAGGTGCATGCCAATATTGGGTGAAAACAGTTAAAGTAGAAATATAGGCAAAAAAACCTTTTATTTCATTTTGGATTAGGCAAGGAAGGATTAGAGCCCCTGTCAGATTTTTTTTATATCAACATCTGTGTCCCATTTTGGAGACTCACCCTTCACATTTAACGCTCAACTTCAGGCTTTCCTGAAACTCTTTTTTATTTAATAATCTATAAGTTTGACAGCTGAGTGTTTCTGTCCACTCCCTCCTATGTACTTGTATAAAGATGGCCATACTCTATGAAATCTGATTGGATATTGTACATTTAGTGAGAAGAGTGATCACTAATTGATTGCATTTCATTAAAAAAAACATGCAGATGGGAATTGGTGGGTAGGTAGAAGGGTGGATGATGCAGGGTGTGTACTAATGAGGTCAGCTGGTCAACTCCTTCTTCTGTCATGACCTGAAGTCTGACCAGGAAGTAAGGCAGAAGCAATGGATACTTTGGAAACCTGGATGAGGACAAGTGAAGAAAGTGTCTGCACATTTAATGGAAAGCTTTGATATTTTTGAAAAAAAAAAAAAAAAGTACAATAATGCTATATTGGTACATAGGGGAGCTGGAATTTAGAAAAAAAAAAAAAAAGGTGAACTTATCCTTTAAGTTCCTGGCTCCCAACTGTTCTCCTTCACTGTCACTCTGTCGCATACACCTACATTTCTTAAAAAGCTTCTCTGTAGAAGATAGGATTTTTGCTTGTGATAACACTAAAACCCATGCCATGATTTCACTGTGAGTAGTGATTTTGCACATGGACATGCAAATGAAATCCGTCTCCAGGTTTCCATCAAATGCTGAGCCAAAGCAAATTTTATTGGTCTGCTAGGAGCATAGTTCTTTTTTCCAAGACATGTTCTTTGCCTTTTCAGTGCTTTATGTTTTTATCATCATGTTAACACACATTAACCAGCCCCAGGTGGCTAATAGCATCTTGCTACATCATCTGAGTTATCCCCCGGACCTCAAAACAACAAAACATTTTATCGATCAATCTTAACCACTTCAGCCCCGGAAGGATTTCCCACTTTAGGACCAGAGCACTTTTTGCGATTCGGCACTGCGTCGCTTTAACTGACAATTGCGCGGTCGTGCGACGTTGTACCCAACCAAAATTTGCATCCTTTTTTCCCCACAAATAGAGCTTTCTTTTGGTGGTATTTGATCCCCTCTACGTCATTTCTGACCGCCGCTATAAACAAAAGAGGAGCGACAATTTTGCAAAAAAAAAAAAAACAATTTCTTACTTTTTGCTAAAATACAAATCCAAAAAAATAAAAAAATAAAAAAACTATTTTTTCCATCGGTTTTGGCCGATTTATATTCTTCCTCATATTTTTTGTATAAAAAAAAAAAAATTGCAAATCGGAGTTTATTGATTGGTTTGCGCAAAAGTTGCTGCGTTTACGGATGATGAGAATTCATTTCTGGGGTTTTTATAGTTTTTTATTTTTTACTAGTAATAGCGGCGATCTGCGATTTTTAGCGGTACTGCGATATTGCGGCGGGCATGTCGGACCATTTTGACACTTTTTTGGGACCATTGGCATTTATACAGCGATCAGTGCTATGAAAATGCACTGATTACTGTGTAAATGCCATTGGCAGTGAAGGGGTTAACCTGCAGGGGGTGCTCTAAGGGTTAACTGTGTTCCCTGGGAGTGTTCTAACTGTATGGGGGCTGCCCTGGCTGGGGGAAGGGGATGATCACGGCTTCCATATACAGGAAGCCTGTGACCACCGCCCTTCCCCCTCTATGAGAACGGAGATCCGTGTTTACTTACACGGACCTCCGTTCTTTCAGTGCGGGGGGCCATCGTGAGTAGCCAGCGGCGACCGAGTCCGCCCTACCCGCTCCCTGCCCCCCCCCCTCCAAACACAGTGAGCACTCACAATGCTAGCTATCGCGGCCGCTGTCCTGTGATGGCATTTCGCAATAACGAGCCACCTAGCCGGCGGGCGGTTGGCAAGTGGTTAATATAAGCAAGTAATAGTTGTGTATTCTTTTAAAACAATGACATTAACCACTTGCCTACTGGGCACTTTTTTCCCTTCCTGCCTAGGCCAATTTTCAGCTTTCAGCCCTGTTTCACTTTGAATGACAATTGCATGGTCTTGCAGCACTGTACCCATATGAAATTTTTATCTTTTTTTTCACAGAAATAGAGTTTTCTATTGGTAGTATTTAATCACTTTTTTTTTTTTTTGCTAACAAATGAAAAAAAAGGTTTCTGGTTTTTCTTTGTTTCTGTTATAAAATTTTTCGGCTCTGCCTCTCCTCATGCTATGACAGAGCGAGGAAAAGAATGCCGATAACTGACAAGTGTGTTTACATCGTGATCAGCTGTGATTGGACACAGCTGATCATGTGGTAAAGGGATGCTTTGATTGGCCATTTACACTGATCTGTGATCAGCTGTGTCCTTCGCAGAGCACGCCAGGTGTGCGCCTCAGTAGGAGCCATTCTGGGACGACATCAATAGACACCCTCCCAGAAATTGGATGACCATGCTGTAGCCGTCATTCTGCTATAGCGCAGTCAGCAAGTGGTTAAAGAGGATCTTCACTCCAGAAACAAACTTAGAAGTCAGCAGCTACAATTACTTACAATTACCTGTCCAGGGATCCAATACCATCCCCTCCCATGCTGGTTCTTCACTGGTCTTTGGGTCCCCGGCACACATAGGTGTGCACAGCCTACCGCATTAGGGTGTGCACTACAAAGTGCAAACAAACATGAGTGTGTGTGTGTGTGTGAGTTTGTATATGTCAGAAGGGCAGAGATCGGTGTCAGTGGTTTATTTTTATGTTATTTATTTTTTTACAATTTTTATTCTTTACAATTTTATATTTTATTATTTTTTTTTACAATTTTATTTAGGAGCCCTGCTGGGGGGGGCTTTGGTGAAATATCAGGGGTCTAAACAGACCCCTGATGTCTCACTTTTGAGACAGAGAAAGGGACTGAGGACATAGATTCCCCCGTCCCTTTCTCTGCAGCCAGGTAGCAGGGGGAATCTGCACAGCACAGGATGATTATGGTGTGCCCAGGCACACCTGCCACCCTATGTGCGCACGCCTATGCTGGCTATCCTTAGTGTGGCTTTGACTCCTGGTGGCTTAACAGCTGGCTTTGTGAACATGTAACATGTCCCAAGAGGCTGTGGTCAGGGGGGAGGGAGGGGGGTTGGCCAAATTCTATGGTCGCTTTCTATGGGGGCACTAATGTAGGCTTAATCCTGACCCTCCCTGTATACCTCTATTGACACAGACAGCGGGACTTGACCTTGCTGCCTTGTCACTGGCTTTGATTGACAGCAGCATCAGCAAAGTCAGAGAGACCAGGAAGTGAGGCAAGAGAAGAGCTGCAGACATGCACAGCACTGGGTCGAATGGAAGCTCAGGTAAGTAAAAAGGGGGGGGGGGTGAGGGGAGTTGCTGATGCCTAAAGACTTTTAACTTACTAATAGAAATGCACTAAGGTAAAGATTTTAAGAGTAAGTTCACATATGTGTGAGTTGTGTGGGCACACGCATGTCGTGGGTACAGCAGTCTATTCATTTAAATGGTCTGCTGTACCCAAGAGGAACACAGGGAATAAATTCCCTGACACTTTTTAAAAGAAAAGCACACTGCACGGAAGCACATGGTGTGGTTTTGCGCTCGCAAAAATGTGTCACATATGAGGATGTGTGGGGGTGCTGCCTGCGCATCTGCTAAAGAGCAGAACATTTTGCTTGCGGGTTGGGAATGTGCACAATTATGCAGGTATTCCTGCCCTGCACATATGTAGACCTAGGCTTAACCAAGCCCCTGACTTCTCCTGCATACAAGACTGTGCACAACCTATCCACTGTTCTGCTGTCCAGGAAAGCAACATTTTTGGAGATTCTCTAATCTAAAAGGGAGAAGTTATGTGAGGAGAGCATAGCCCTAGGCCAATGCCAGGAGAATTCAGGGCCCTATTTTTAAAGTGAATCCAGGATCACAGGGATAGATACAGATTATTTGGCTAGAAAAATAACAGCAATAAGTATCTGGTACACTTCTAAAGTAGGGCTTTTCCTTTTTAAAGGGTAAAATGGACAGAAGATTAATTTTAAGGTGGATTTTACATCACATAAAACTGTTTATTACAGATCTGGTTTAAGGACTCATTTGACAAGTGTGATAATGCAACCATCTAAATTCATATGTCCATTTGATCTATTGCCTGCCTTATGCAAAATGTATCTTATTCACTAGTCAAATGTTATAATATAATAATATGATGATACAATAAACAAGAATAAACAAGACAATAATAAATATTACATTAAAAAAAGAAGAAAAATGTAAAGGAGCTGCCAAAAAAACAGTAAAACTCCTTTTTTCAGACACCAAAAAAGGCAGCGGACATATAATTGGTTGTGATGAGGAAGCAGTTCCTCTTTTCTTCCTCTACTGAGAGAAAAATATTGCCTTTAATTTTGCATGTCCTGCATTTTTCATTCCTTTCTTTTATCACTCAAATGCATGACCTCCCACTTAATAGAATCGGTATTATTTCCAAGCCGTGTAACAGTTTGCTCCTGCTGCTTCCACTCTCAGAACATCATTAGATGACATTATTTGACCTTTTCATTACCAACAAACACTGCCAAGTGGTACTTGGTAAGCATTACAGATAATCACAGTTTGTACAACAAGCTTTGTAGTGTTAAAATTTGCAAAGCATATGATGAATACATGCATATATATAATAAACACGTCGACATTTAGCGCCTCATAATTTAGGCAGATCAAGTAATTAGAATGAATTAAGCTCACCAAATGAAAGAAAAGCACAACATATGCTGACATTTTAAAAAGATGCCTACTATTTATAGCCTTTTTACACAAACTACCAAACGCTATTATACTAAAAGATTTTAATTTACTTAATTTATATATTATGTTTAGGTCCTAATAGTTAATGCAGCAACCAAGGAGCTTACATGGAACGGAGTTATTAACACAAAACTAGATGGAGTCAGAAGGAAGCTATCCTGGCGTAGATTAAATGTGAACTACAAGTGAACTATGTCCTACATCAGGCATCCTCAAACGACGGCCCTCCAGCTGTTGCGGAACTACACATTCCATGAGGCATTGTAAAACTCTGACATTCACAGACATTACTAGGCATGATGGGAATTGTAGTTCCTGAGCAACTGGAGGTCATAGTTTGAGGACCTCTGTCCTATATCATACAAGCAATAAACTTTTCATTGAAAATGTATCCCTTTTTCCCACCATTCTTGAATGGTAAAACAATGGGAATTTTTTTTATAATATCCGATAAGGATTTTATGTTTTCTAGATCAACTAAATAGGAAGGCCAAGGAATATGTTTGGCTTTATAATGATATACTTCTTAACTGTCCTGGATTCCACGGAACTGTCCAGGAATTTAACTATAATTATGGCACCCCACAGATCCAGTTTGTGTCCTGAAGCTGAGTGCCGAAACACTCATTCGGGCACTCAGCTCCACACCAAAGCACATGGGCATCATTAGCTTGCCACTGACAATGTGAAGTATGCAGATATCCCCGCAGTCCTGTCACCAGCAATATTCAAATCTCAGATACATCGCTGTTCAGAGCGGTGGAAAGTTCCTAGGCTCCTCCTCAACACTGTCACATAGTTGAGGAGAAGCTCCGGACTTCATTTCAGGCCAGGTGCTGCTCATTATCTGAGTGGTCTCCAAGGGAGACACACAGGAGGACTACCAGAGGAGGTGTGAACCCCAGATACTTCAGCGGGTGTCTGGTTTACCCTCATACTGCACATACATTACTGTGCCCTCGCCATGCAGAGGAGGTTTCCATTAGGGACTCACTTGTAGATTAGCCTAGGGGACCATGCCATTTTTTGAGATTCATTTTTGTTTCATTCATGATTTCAACAATAAATGCCATAAAGAGAATCTGTGTGGGAGGGGGTTTACAAGGAGGAAGATTTGTGCATAGAAAACGAGAAAATGATATGTGCTGTGTTGCGGTGTTGATTTTTGTTTGTGAGAGGTTCGTTTTTAAAAATATCTATATTAAAAAAAGAAATAAATCTACTGACCAACAGTGTCTTGGGAAGAGGGATGTTCTTACCCCCACTTATGCAGATACTGGAATCGGGCAGTTCTTCCATTCGCAGGCCTTAAAAGTGGGGAATGTTTTTGACACTGTCAGAACCTGGGTCACCTGCTGGTGGCACTGTGCTTCCCAGAGCGGAAAGTTGTAGTTCCAGTGTCCACCAGGGGGGGTGCCTCCTGGCAAACCAGCTAATTCTAGTAACAAGTCTCCAGCTGATGCTGGTTGCTGGGAGGGTATTTAATCTCTCCTCTGCTAGTACACTACGCATCAGTGTTTTGCTTTGCTTTGCCAAGCCAGATGCTGCTTGCCATTTATCTTGCCCCTGCTTCTGATCTTGCTGTTGTCCTGCATCCTGTACCCTACTGCCTTATTTCTGCTCCTCTTGTACCTGATCCCAATCCTGGTTCCCCTTTTCCTTAAACAAGAAATGCACCCCTAAAAAGGAGGTACAACTCAGCGCTAAAACCCCTGCCTGGAGGATATAAAATTCATATGTATTTATAAAGCACCTATATAAGGAAAAGCATATAAAAACGGACAATGTGCTGGGGTTCAGTGTCTCTGAAATAAGAGCTTCTAGTCAAGCTGCTAACAATTGGCATATGGATAAAGTCTTTTAATGACAGGGTCTCTGGTAGCCACTTCTTTTTAGATAGTGGTGAGGATGATTCTAAACAAGAGCTGGGGACCCGGGAACAATGGAAGGAAATGAGGAAAAAGAACAGAAATGCCAGACCATATCTAGTGCAGCAGGGTTTAATGAAAAGCTTAAAATGTGTAAAAACAGTATAAAATGCAGTCATACAGTGCTGGATCAATAAAGCTCACATCAGCTGAGCCGCCGGCAAGTCCAAAGGTCTGCGGAAGGATCCCTTGTGAGGAGTCGACCCACAAATGTGGGAAGGGACAGCCGACGGTATCTTCTGTCAAAACTCCGAGCAGTCAGCTAGGAACAACGCCTGTCTCAAGTGTCGGCCAATCAGCAATTGATTGGCTGACACTCGAGACAGGGTCAACTCCTCACAAGGGATCCCTCCACGGACTGTTGGACTTCCCGGTGGCTCAGCTGAGCGCCACTACAGATAAGCCTTATTGATACAGCACTGTGTAAGTGCATTTTATACCGTTTTTACACATTTTACACTTTTCATTAAACCCTGCTGCACTAGATATGGTCAGGCGCTTCTGTTCTTTTTCCTCAGTTCCCCCCTTTCCTTGCATCTCTGGTATTTCCTATGACCTGTGTTCCTCCTCTTGCATATATTGTGTTATAGTTAGATGATTCACTTATATCTTTACGTTAGCGGTTTGCTGGTGTTTGGATGTCTTTTGTTTTACTATTAATAAATCCACTTTAATATATATATATATATATATATATATATATATATATATATATATATATATATATACACAATGTAAAGTAGTGAGTGTACAGCTTGTATAACAGTGTAAATTTGCTGTCCCCTCAAAATAACTCAACACACAGGCATTAATGTCCAAACCACTGGCAACAAAAGTGAGTACACCCCTAAGTGAAAATGTCCAAATTGGACATTTTCAATATTTGTCAATATTTTGTGTGACCACCATTATTTTCCAGCACGGTTTTAACCCTCTTGGGCATGGAGTTCACCAGAGCTTCACAGGTTGCCACGGGAGTCCTCTTCCACTCCTCCATGACGACATCACAGAGCTGGTGGTTGTTAGAGACCTTGCGCTCCTCCACCTTCCGTTTGAAGATGTCCCACAGATGCTCACTAGGGCTTAGGTCGGGAGACATGCTTGGCCAGGCCATCACCTTTACCCTCAGCTTCTTTAGCAAGGCAGTGGTCATCTTGGAGGTGTGTTTGGGGTCGTTATGTTGGATTACTGCCCTGCGGCCCAGTCTCTGAAGGGAGGTGATCATGCTCTGCTTCAGTATGTCACAGTACATGTTGGCATTCGTGGTTCCCTCAATGAACTGTACCCAGTGCTGGAAGCACTCATGCAGCCCCAGACCATGACTGGATTGTAGAAACAATGTCCTGTGGTCTGATGAGACCAAGATAAACTTATTTGGTTCAGATGGTGTCAAGCGTGTGTGGTGGCAACCAGTTGAGGAGTACAAAGACAAGTGTGTCTTGCCTACAGTCAAGCAAGGTGGTGGGAGTGTCATGGTCTGGGGCTGCATGAGTGCTTCCGGCACTAGGGAGCTGCAGTTCACTGAGGGAACCCTGAATGCCAACCTCTACGGTGACATACTGAAGCACAGCATGATCTCCTCCCTTCGGAGACTGGGGAAAGGGAAGTATTCCAACATGATAACGACTCCAAACACACCTCTAAGATGACCACTGCAATGCTTAAGAAGCTGAGGGTAAAGGTGATGGACTGGCTAAGCATGTCTCCAGACCTAAACCCTATTGAGCATCTGTGGGGCATCCTCAAACGGAAGGTGGAAGAGCGCAAGGTCTCTAACATCCATGTCGTCATGGAGGAGTGGAAGAGGACTCCAGTGGCTGCCTGTGAAGCTCTGGTGAACTCCATGCCCAGGAGGGTTAAGGCAGTGCTGGAAAATAATGGTGGCCACACAAAATATTGACACTTTGGGCCCAATTTGGACATTTTCAATTAGGGGTGTACTCACTTTTGTTGCCAGCGGTTTAGACATTAATGGCTGTGTGTTGCGTTAATTTGAAGGGGACAGCAAATTTACACTGTTATACAAGCTGTACACTCACTACTTTACATTGTAGCGAAGTGTCATTTCTTCAATGTTGTCACATGAAAAGATATAATAAAACATTTACAAAAATGTGAGGGGCGTACTTATTTTTTGTGAGATATTGTATATGATATCATTTTAGATAACAGATTTTCTCATATCTTGGGGTAAATATCTGGGAAAATGCAAATTACATAAACATTTTTTCATATAAAAGTTTGTACTTTTTCTTCCAAAAAAAAGTCTAGGAAATAATCATATGCATCCAAATCTGCTGCCAACTTAAAGTATTATCTGTCCCGAGAAAAATACTATATATAACATTCGGGTTGACTACAAATGCTAAAAGGAATAAAATGCTGAACCAAGGCACTTCTGAAATGAAAAAAAAAAACTGGAACTGAAGGGAATTTAGAGAGAAACCGGGCCAGGGACCTATGTGGTTAAGGCCCTTTCCAAAGATATATACTGTCATTTTTTTAATACTTTTATTTTTCCTTAGTAGCTGTATTTTCATAAAAAAAAAAAATCTAATTTAGAAGTAGTTGCTAACGGTAAACTGTGACACAATACCAATAAAATTGTGAAACGATCGAGTGGAAACAAAAGTATTCTTGCCATAGAGATATGCATTTGCTGTACTATAAGCTGGACTGAGGTTGAAGTTTTAATCCTCCATCCGCCGCGCTGTATTAGGCTGCTAATGTTTCACAATGATATCCCCTTTCTTTCTTTTTTTTTTCAGGCTGTAACTTGTCCAGACAGTCTGCAAAATTTCTTCTCACTGGTAATGTATCTGAAGAATTGCCTTCTAAAACGTTTAACATCTGCAATTCCCCGTCTCTGGGGTAAGATTTTGGAAATAAAATGACAGAAGCAGAAAACTGTAAAAGGAAGATGAAAATTAGGATATTTTTCCTTTTGAACTCCAAATACAATGAGAAGGGATTTTATAGTTGTTAAATAATATACTGTACATTGTACATTAGTAGTATCAACTACCCTGGTAGGCTTGGTTAAAGTGATAGTAAACCCTCCTATCATTTTCAGCCAAGGAAGCTACCATCTTGGCCTCTGTTTAATCTACAACTGTGATGATGCTGCACATGTGATCAGCTATGACACCAGCCATTGGATGGTTTGACAGTTTGGTTTAGAGCACAACCAATGGGTGTGTTACATTTCTGGCACATGCCGGAAATGTGACTGGTTTTTAACCTGTTAAATGCATGGGTTTACTACCGCTTTAAGATAAGAAAGCAGGTAAACATTAACATAGAAATAGCCAATCAGTTTCTAGCTATCATTCTTCCAATGCAGCTTAAAGATTTGGAATTTAAATGGCCGTTTGAGCAGGGTTGGTTAAGACACCTAAAGAACTAGGTCTTCAACAATACTAAACAAGTCCAGTTGACGTTGACTAGTGACTAATTGCTATGTGAGGATTTGCATAAATGAAATATTTAACATGAAACACTTTTTTTATTATTATTATTATTAGACTTCAATGTTCCCTGGCTTCCTAAATTGCTTGCTGGCTTCTATGCTGAAGCTACTGGCTCTTGAATTCTTGCATTACCATGACTGTCCAGGCTGCTGGCAACACACTTTCCTTCCATGCAGTTAAATCTTCCCAGTTTAATCTTTAAAGTGTATTTCCATTTCTGCAGCCAAATTGGGATAATACCTAGTTTATATTCATTACATGTTCCCATTCACATAGCATAGCTTAAAAAATGGCTGCCTACCTTTCTCCATGAACTTTTCTGAAAACTCCAAGAAGTCTACTCCAAAAATCTACTTCTTTATTCTTTTTTATATAATATTTATGCAAGTCTGGGGAGCTCTGTTCACCATAATTAACCCTGTCTGTACTCTGTTGGCAGATTTCAGTATCAGTTTTTTTCAGGATGTGCAGGACTGTCTGTTCTAACAAAGTGCTAACTATCTCAAGCCTTGAGTGGTCAGTTTTAAAATGGTTGTAAAGCCTGAAGGTTTTTCACCTTCATGCATTATGCATGAAGGTAAAAAAAAGCCTTCAGTATGCAGCTTCCCCCACAGCCCCCCCAATACCTAAGCCGAATCCCGATCCAGTGATGTGCACGATAGCAGCTGCTATCCCAGATCTCTACCATCTAATTGGCTCCCACTGATTTCAATCACCGCCAATGAAGAAGCAAAGGGGGGGGGCAGAGCCCAGTTCTGTGTGTGTCTTATGGAGAGCAGAGCAGAGCTCGGAAGCACGCATGAACAAGTGCCCCCATAGTAAGAAACTTGCTATGGGGGCACTTGGCAAGAGGGAGGAGCCCAGAGTGCTGGCTGAGGACCCGAGAAGATATGCATGATACGCAGCCCTCCCAATACTTACTTAAGCCCAATCTGGATCCAGTGATGTACACTACAGTGGCTGCTCTCCAAGATCTGTACCTCCTCATTGGCTGAGAGACAGCAGGGGAGCCATTGGCTCCCACTGCTGTCAATCACAGCCAATGAAGAAGGAGCAGGGGAGAGGCTGAGCCCCATTCTGTATGTATAGGCACACACAGAACGGGGCTCAGGAGCAAGCGCGCACAAGTGCTCCCATACCAAGCAGCTTGCTATGGGGGCACTTGGCAAGGGGGAGGATCCCAAAGCGCTGGCTGAGGACCCGAGCAGAAGAGAATAGAGGCTGATCTGTGTTTTAGTGTGCTTTTTCTGTTTGTTAAGAACAAATAAATAATATTTTTTATATATATATATATATATATATATATATATCCCAAGCGCTAATTTTTATTTTGTTTTTTTGTATAAAGAATAAATATTTTTGTGTGCAAGATCCGGGCACAGGTTGAATTTAAAGTGCCATTTGTTTTCATCAACAAATACATTTCTATCCTTTAGCCTGCCACAAACATTGCAGTATAGTGTTGACATAAAGTCGCTATCCTACAGCCCTGGTGCATTTCGGACATTGTGCTACTATTTGTGTTTACCCTTTGGTAGATGAGGTGCTCTGCAGACACCTCTGTTGCCAACTTATCAGAAAAAAACGCAAGCACTGGCCGAAATTTCTGTTGATAGCTCACAGACCTAATATTGTCACCTGACCCTGATTGAGAGATGGACATCCAATTTGCATGGATATTTTATCATCTGAGAAAATCTGACCAGACTGTAGACTTTTCCTGAGATCTTGGCCCAAGATCTCATTAACAGAACTTGGCAACAAATTCAGGATTGGTCAAGGTTTATCTAATATCTACGAGTATAAATTGAATCACTTTATTCAGCATGTTTTCCATAACTTTACTATGAATGCTTTCCTCATAGCTATCAAATAAAATCTCTGGTCATGTTTTATTAAACTGCCCCTTTTGCTTTGCAGTTATTCACTTCCTTCTGTGACATCCTTTTCTCATTCTGACAGTATGTCAGGTTTACAACAGACAGCTCTGGTGCTTCCATTGATGCATGAAGACTGCAGAATTCCAGATATAATAGATAGTTTTAGTCAATAACTTAGCATGCATTAAAGGAACCTGTCATTAATGGGTTTCAGCCCTGGTTCACACTGACACGATTTGGTAAGCGATTTGACATGTCAGATCGCATGCCAAATTGGTGGCAATAGCCGGCAATGGCATCGTCCTAATCGGTGCGGCGCTTCACCGATTTCAAAAAGTAGTTCTTGTACTACTTTTTGCGATTTACAGGTGCGATTTCCATAGGCATTTGTGCAGAAACCCGCACAGATGCCTGTGAAACTACAGCTGAAATCGGAACTGACATCCGAGAATGAAATTGTGCGAGTGCAGCTGAACTCACACGATTTCATTCCCGCACTCAGTCTGAATCAGGGCTTACATGGGCTCTTACACACTGGCTTGTCTGTTTTCACGGACTCCACTAGCTCAGCAGAGATTGATCCGTTGATCCCCGCTGAATCGGCGGATGACAGGTCCGTCTCTGCTCACTGTGCAGAGACGGACCTGTCAGAGCACCACTCTCCTCTATGGAAATCTGGTGAAAACTGATCCGTCTGTCTGTTTTCATCCGATCCGATCCGCCAGATGGATGGAAAATAGGGTTTCCATCCATCTGGATTTAGCGGATCGGAGCGGATCGGATGTCAGCCTACATGTCATTGCTGATATTCGGCGCTCCATAGAGGAGAATGAAGCGTCTGTTCAGGTCTGCCTGATAAACTGACAGGTAGACCTGAACAGTCCATATGCTTGAAAGGACCCATAGGGTTTCCATTCGTCTGGATTTAGCGGAGCTGATTGGATCAGATGTCAGCGGGCATGTCACGTCTGACATCCGTCGCTCCATAGAGGAGAATGGAGCGTCCGTTCAGGTCCGCCTGAAAAAAACCGACAAGCGGACCTGAACAATCCGTACATGTGAAAGGACCCATAGGGTTTCCATTCATCTGCATTTAGCGGATCGGATATTAGCAGACTTGTCACTGCTGACATCTGTCGTTCCATAGAGGATAATGGAGCGTCCGTTCATGTCCGCCTAAAAAACTGACAGGCGGACCCGAACGTTCCGTATGTGTGAAAGGGGCCTAAAAGCGCTGTTCCCTATAAACCAGTGGTTCTCAACTCCGGTCCTCGGGACCCACCAACAGGCCAGATTTTAAGTATTACCTTGGGGTGATGCAGACTAGAATACTGCAATCACTGAGCAGCAAATGATATCACCTGTGATGTATTTCAGTTATCCTGCAAACCTGGCCTGTTGGGGGGTCCCGAGGACCGGAGTTGAGAACCACTGCTATAAACTGATGATGTTGGCAATACACAGGAGGGCAGTGCGGCACCAACCTCCCATGCAGAAAACTGTACTAACAATACAAACTTTTTTGTGGGACAAATGTAAACTGTAAATAAAATGTAAAGCTCCTCAATGACAGACTTTCTGACAAATTGTTCTAATGCTGGACCTGGCTGGTCATAACCACTGGTTGAGTCACACAAGTAACAGCAACTGGTCCCAGTGCGATTGAGTACTATCGTTCTGTGGAAGACATGCCCATCAATGCCCTGCATAACTATCTGACAAATCTTATAATTTTTAAGACGGGCAGAAAAATATTTAAACTATATAAATCATAATTTATGAATTCCATTCTTTGCAGGATGTTAAGAATTTATTTTTGTAATGAGATGGTGTAAAAGGCCTTAATGGTTAACAGTCTGAAAGCTACAAGGAACCCCCAA
This sequence comes from Glandirana rugosa, assembly GCA_018402905.1. Taxonomy (NCBI): domain Eukaryota; kingdom Metazoa; phylum Chordata; class Amphibia; order Anura; family Ranidae; genus Glandirana; species Glandirana rugosa. Next base: position 874,438 of record BLSH010378271.1, on the reverse strand, counting down.
GCTTGCCTGGGCCAGCTGCAATCAGTGCAACATCCGTTACTACAATGCTGAGTACAGAATGCCCATTTGGCCCATTAGCCAAATCCTGCTGCCAGAGACCTTTGGGTCCTATGTGGATGATCCCCCCCATTTAGTCTATGGGTAGACTATAGATTCCCAGTACTTTTCAGACACAACTCCAATGGTGAGAAAGAACACTTGGAGCTTTTTGAGCATGTACGAGGAAGAAGGAAAAATTTGGTTTACAAAAGATAATGGTCTCACTGGTTTGTCTGACAGCACAAAATTAGACACAAAGGCATTCTAATAGCGAAAGATAGGTATTGAAAGCAGAGGAAAGCTCAGTTGCCACATAATAAAATCTTACACTAAAAAAAGAATTTTCTTTACGGACTCTACACTTGCGGTGGTTATTACTGTCCCCTGAAAAGTGATCTGACATGGGTTGTTTTTTTAGGGGGGGGGGGGGGGGGGTTGACAGGCAGCTCAGAAGCAATATGTTGTCTCTTCCCCACCTGTATTACCCTTGAAAGGCTGGATGCATAATACTGGGTTGCAGGGCAGTTCCAGCGAGGCCCCTAGTCACTTAAAAAAAAAAAAAACTAACTGTATTTTTAAAAATCCACAAAAAGGTATAAATCAGGGGTAGGCAACCTGTGGCCCTCCAGCAGTTGTGGAACTAAATTTCCCATGAGGCATTGCAAGGCTGGCAGTTACAATTACTCCCAGAGGCATGATGGGACTTGTAGTTCTGCAACAGCTGGAGGGCCCCAGGTTGCCTAACTCAGGTATAAATCCACTTTGTGTGCACCAAATGCCTTTGCAAACTCAGAAATTACTTTACAAAAGCAGTACTGACATCATCACTGCGCTGTACATACCCTGTGCAGAGCTGTGGAAGGAGCCCAGCAGGCCCCACCCACTACACGCTGCCTGCAGAAAACTACAGGAGGGGGTGGAGACCAGACCAGTCACCCTGCACACAGAGAGAGAGCAGCAGTGACTGGTCTTTATTACAGGATGCTCCTGCATAGAGACAATGTTTCACACTGGATTACTGCACAGATCTGGAAGAAATACACAAAGCCCTCCAATATTCAATTAAGAATACACATGCCTCCTGTAGTTAGACTATATTTGCTTGTCCTGGAGTGAAGCTTTAACCGGTTCCTGCTCAGCTTACAACAAAATGACGGCTGGGCAGGCCTCTCGTCGATCTGGTTGGACGTCATAAGACATCCACCCAGACCGTGCCTCACAGCATGGCTGGACAGAGCCGATGACTCATAAGGGTACCAATCGCAGCAGGTCACATGACAGTTGTAAACAATGGATGCTTTCCTTTAACCACTTTAAGACCGAGCCTGTTTTTTGGGTTCAGTGTTCACGAGTTAAAACTAGTTTTTTTGCTATAAAAATAAATTACTTAGAACCCCCAAACACTATATATTGTTTTTTTTCTAACACCCTAGAGAATAAAATGGCAGCCGTTGCAAAACTTTATGTCACATCGTATTTGCGCAGCGGTCTTACAAGCGCCTTTTTTATTTTAAAAAATCAGTTTTATGAGTTAAAACATAAGACAACTGTAAAGTTAGGCCAATTTTTTTCCATATTGTGAAAGATAATGTTACGCCGAGTAAAATTATACTCAACATGTCATGCTTCGAAATTGCGTCCGCTGGCGGAATGGCGACAAACTTTGCAACATAAAAATCTCCATTGGCGACGTTTAAAAAATTTGACAGGTTAGCATTTTTGAGTTACAGAGGGGGTCTAGTGCTAGAACTATTGTTCTCGCTCTAACGATCACGGCGATACCTCACGTGTGTGGTTTGAACACCGTTTTCATATGTTGGTGGGACTTAAGTATGCGTTTGCTTCTGCGTGCAAGCTCGCAAGGACGGTGCTCTTTAAATTTATTTTTTTTAAATTATTTATTTTACTTTTTAATTTTTATTTTTACACTGTTTAAAAAAAAAATTATCACTTTTAGTCCTATTACAAGGAATGTAAACATTCCTTGTAATAGAAAAAAGCATGCAAGGACCTCCTAAATATGAGATCTGGGGTCAAAAAGACCTCAGATCTCATATTTACACTAAAATGTAAAAAAAAAAAAAAAAAAACACAAACATTTTGAAAAAAATGACATCTCAAAAAAAATAAAAGGGCCCTTTAAGACCGTTGGGTGGAAGCGACGTGTGACATCGCTTCCGCTCTGCCATGTTTTGTAGCCGAGTGAGCGGCTTCAGCCACTCAGTCGGCTCGCGGACACTGGGGGGGATGGACCCGATCATCTCCGCTGCTGCCGGCGGGTCCGGTAAGCAGCGGAGATGACCAGAAAGCGGCGGGAGAGGTGCGCCGCTAAGACCACTTTTATCTTGTGCAGAATCGCCTGCACTAAAAGAAGATACCGGGTATGGTAGCTATCTGCTACCATAACAACGGTATTCCACTTCAAAGTGACCGCCGTCACCTGACGGTGCTGGTCCAGAAGTGGTTAATGCCCTCCATTGTGTACAATTGTGTTGCTAGCTATGATTGGTCAGTGTGATCACATGGTACAGACAGGGCCAATCACAGCCCATCTGTACCATGTGATTATCAAAACAAAACAAACTGAATGAATCAGTTTAATTTAGTAAAATGTTTGCTTGTAGCAATGTAATGCACTGCTATAAGCAATCCTAATCTGTAAAAAAAATACAGATTATAACAGTCATCATTTTCAGTCTTTTTCATTTATTTAGCAAAAAGTAAAAAAACAGCAGTGATAAATACCACCAAAAGAAAGCTCTAGTTGTATGAACAAAATGATAGAAATTTCGTTTGAGTAGAGTGTTGGATGACCGTGCAATTGTCATTCAAAGTGCGACAGCGCTGAAAGCTGAAAATTGGCCTGGGCAGGAAGGGGGTAAAAGTGCCCAGTATTGAAGTGGTTAAGTTGTGCCTGTGTGTCTTCTTCAGGGACCAGGTAGAATATCTTGTATAGGCATGACCTATGGTCAGCATCTACAGCAGAGGCATTGCTAGGGGGTGGCTATTGGGGCTATAGCCCCGAGTCTGGGGCCCATAGCCCCGGGTCTCTTACAGGGTGGGTGCAGTTCTGCAATTAGCAGGTATGTCCCGGTCTGGAATGCAGGCTCTGTGTGTGTGTATATATATATATATATATATATATATATACACACACACACACACACACACACACACATGCATACACATGTATATTTATTACTATTATTATTTATTTTATAACATGTATGCCTGCTCAAGCGTATGTCTTTCTTTACTTCGTTGCTATGGGCTCTAGCCCCAGATCTTTTGTAGACCTAACTACGCCCCTGATCTACAGCATAGACTGAGATACTGGCTCTAAGAAGACACAGTTGTAAAAATGTGGCTACCTGTCCAGTTCTTAGCGGTGTTCACAGAGGTCTGACAGATCAGCTTTTTGTTGCAGCCTCTGACCTTAGGAAATGCTTCTTCCTGCCTGCGGCAGGCTAATGGCAACATTTCAGGATGAGCAAAGTCACTTGACAGAAGCTCCAGTTCTGCTTTTTAATGATAAAAAGTGCAGCTTCGTTTTAAACATTTATACTGTTTATTATGTACAGTGCCTTAACCACTTCAGCCCCGGAAGGATTTGCCCCCTTCCTGACCAGAGCCCTTTTTGCGATTCGGCACTGCATTGCTTTAACTGACAATTGCGCTGTCGTGCGACGTTATACCCAAACTAAATTTGCGTCCTTTTTTTCCCACAAATAGAGCTTTCTTTTGGTGGTATTTGATCACCGCTGCGTCATTTCTGATCGCCGCTATAAACAAAAGAAGAGCGACAATTTTGAAAAATAACCCAAATTTCTTACTTTTTGCTAAAATACAAAAAAAAAAAATATATAAAAAAAAATTTTTTTTCATCGGTTTTGGCCGATTTATATTCTTCCTCATATTTGTGATAAAAAAAAATCGAAATTGGCGTTTATTGATTGGTTTGCGCAAAAGTTGCCGCGTTTACGAATGATGAGAATTCATTTCTGGGGTTTTTATTTTTTTTTTATTTTTTACTAGTAATGGCGGCGATCTGCGATTTTTAGTGGTACTGCGATATTGCAATGGGCATGTCAGAACATTTTGCCCTTTTTTGGGACCATTGGCATTTATACAGCGATCAGTGCTATAAAAATGCACTGATTACTGTGTAAATGCCATTGGCAGTGAAGGGGTTAACCTGCAGGGGGCGCTCTAAGGGTTAACTATGTTCCCTGGGCGTGTTCTAACTGTCTTAGTGTTTGACTGGCAGGGGGAGGGGAGTGATCACAGCTTCCATGTAGAGGAAGGTTGTCATCACTCCCTTCCCCCTCTAACAGAACAGAGGTCCGTGTTTACTTACACGGACCTCCGTTCTTTCACTCCGGGGGGGGGGGGGGGGCATCGCGGGTAGCCGGCGGAGATA
>BLSH010378271.1:841840-854370 GCA_018402905.1 Glandirana rugosa | reverse complement strand
CCCCCTTTCCTCACGGTCGCTCCCTGGGCCCTTCTCCTCTTAACCCCGACGAGACACGTTTTGGTGACGTGTCTCGTCTATACATATTGTACAAACAATGAATTGGGGAACGGCTGGCGGCTAGCCGTTAACTGCCGCCGTTCCACCGAGCACTCGCGTTTAGCGGTAGTATACTTCCGCCGGCGCGAGTGCTCGACACAAGCCCCTCCCGGTCCCTCACCCACGCCGCCGAAGCTAACGGCGGCCGATGGGCGCTACCGGTCCGTGTTTACATACACGGACCTCCGTTCCTTCGCTCCGGGGGGGCCATCGCGGGTAGCCGGCGGCAATCGAAGCCGCCGCACCCACTCCCTGGCCCTCCCCGAACACAGCTCGTGAGCGCGGCCGCCTTCATATGATGGCGATTTGCGCTCACGAGCCACCTTGCCGCCGTCAATTGCCGATCGGCGGTCGGCAAGGGGTTAAGTAACAAACATGTTATACATATCTGCTCTGTGCAGTGGTTTTGCACAGAGCAGCCCCAATTCTCCTCTTCCCGGGTCCCTCGCTGGCACTCCTTTCCCCCTCCCCCCTGCAGAGTGCCCCCATATCAAGCAACTTGTTATGGGGGCACCCGTGCATGCTCGCTCCCAAGCCGCCCCCCCACTCCCACCTCACTGACTGTGATTGACAGCTCCCGCTGCTGTGTCTCAACCAATGAGGAGGGAAAGGAGGGAGATAACAGAGAGATGCAGCTCCTGTGCACATCGCTGGATCAAGATGGGGCTCTGGTAAGTAATGGGGGGGGGGTTGCCACCTCATCCCTTTAAAACCGAACACATATTAATTACCCAGATTCTGTGGCTGATTAAGGTGGTAATTAAACCCACTTGGTGCTTTATCTGCATTAAATTAGCCTCAGAACCTGTGTAATTAATATGTGTTAGGGTTTAAAGGGATGAGGTGGTAACGGGGGGGGGGGGGGGGTCTGGGTGAATGCTGCACACAGGTTTTTTTTACCTTCATGCAGAGAAAAAAAAACATTTAGCCATTACAAACACTTTAATATACTGTATTTCAGTCTCCTTTTTAGCCAGTAGATGGAGCATTACGTTATTTACATAAGTTTACAAGTTTCACAATTTGCTCCTTTGTTGAAAAAATTCTGTTTACAGAAATTAACTGCTGAAGCTGAAATTTATACAAACAAGTGAATGAGTCAGAGCAGTGACTCCTGCTTTGTTGGATGGGTTAGCGTGGGGTTTTAAACCAAAAATATAATATATTTCAGTTTACCAATCAGTAAATGTGGTGGCTGCATTGTGTCTTTTTTGTAGGTCTTCCCCTGGTTATCTGGCCAGTAACACACCTCCTGTATTAGAGTGCCTACACTCTGGAGGGAGGAGCAACAGAAACACCTTTGGAAAGCCACATTGTGAGTCGGGGGGTAGGGTTAGATGTACTAGGAGATTCAGATACGCTAGGCAAATTGAGGCCAAACTCCAGCTAACACTTTAATAGCAGTTACAGCAACAGTTGTGTTCCTTTTGGGATAAAGGTCTTACAGTACATAAAATAAAAGCTGTTGGTTTGTTTCAATCCTCTAACTGCTACATCTGCAGGACAGCTTGTTCCATTGAAAAAAAAAAACAGACTTACAGGCCAGATCACCAGGTGAAAATAGAGGGAAAAAAGCCTAAAAGAGGAAACGAATGCAGATATCAGATCTAAGAGTTGGAAGTAATTTTGCTTTTTAGGTTTAATACTGCTTTAATGAGAGTCATCTCCATCAAAGAACTACTGTGTTCTCTGTATAAAAAACCCAACGTTCTAGAAATCCTTTGTCATGTATTAAATTAGATTTGTTAAACAGAAAAAAACAGATATTAAACATCAGTTTAATAAGTTATAATTTCCAAGAATGATCTTTTTTAACCTTGCATTGGTCCAGCTTGGATACATCTAATTATTCATATCTCACATCTGGAGGCCACTGACAATGCAGAAATTCACTAAAGTAGTATGTGCTACACACAGTACAGTAAGTGCTGGTCTCTATTGGGTGCTGGTTCAGCAACTTATAATCTGCATTCTGAAAATAGGGGGTCGCTTGATTGGCACCTCCACATTCAGGCTGCATTCACACTATAGAATTTCATACATACCAAGTACTTGTAAAAAGTATCCTGTTCTCTTTGTATTGCTCCCTTTGTGTGAAATACCTGGTAATCCTGCCAGTCCCCAAAGTTTCCTATGTCATGCTAGGCATGGAAGCACATCCATCCCAGTGTGCTTAGTTTTCTGGCTGTGCTGGAAGCCCAGCCTAGTTGTATTCCAATGGTCAGACTTGTGAAAGGGGAGGTGATTGATGGACGTTATGATTCACCTCGCATGCGTTCACTTACAGGAAACTAAGGTCGAATCCAGTCCAGGTTTTACCAGCCATCTTGGCAGGGTTGGTTTTAGGCCAGATTTTGCGGTCCACTTGTGTCCACCAACAGGTGGTATAAAGGAAGCAGGTCTGGATCAGAGGATTGCGCTTGACCTGGACTCAAGAAGCCAAAGCCTGAGAGGGCTGATGAACTGAACTTTGCTTTGTGACTGAAACGAAAAGGTTTGCATTATCTTTGTTTTGTAAGTGACTGGGAAAAGCCCTTCACCTCTGAGTTAGAAAAACGGGATATGTTTAGTTAGTGCCTGGATGGCAAGGACTTATTTTCTGTTTTGTTTATTTGATTTTACATGCAACCTTGTAAATAAACCTGGCTACAAGTCGGATTTTAAGAAAACCTGCCGTTTGGACTACCTTTTTCCAGGGAAGGTGATCCCCATTGAGCCAACCCCCCACAACGCTTTCAAAGAAACGAAGGGTCTATAATTTTTATCATAAGTGTATTTTAAATGATAGAGACAGAATATAAACCAAAAATCCTGAAAAAAGACATGGCACAAATGTTATAAATTGAGTTGCAGTTCAGTGAGTAGAATAAGTATTTGATCCCCAAGCAAAACATTACTTCGTACTTGTTGGAGAAACCTTTGTTGGCAAGCACAAAGGTAAGACGTTTCTTGTAGTTGGTGACCAGGTTTGCACATATCTCAGGAGGGATTTTGGTCCACTCTTCTTTACAGATCTTCTCTAAATCCTTAAGGTTTCTTCTTGGCTGTCACTTGGCAACTCAAAGTTTTATCTCCCTCCATACATTTATACATTTTCTATAGGATTAAGGTCTGGAGACTGGCTAGTCCACTCCATGACCTTACTGTGCTTTTCCTTAAGCCACTCCTTTGGTGCCTTGGTGGAATGTTTTGGATCATTGTCATGCTGGAAGACCCATGCACGACCCATCTTCAGTGTTCTGGCTAAAGGAAGAAGGTTCAATCCATAGTGGCGTATTGTGTTACCAATGGCTTGTATGGTGACTGTGGTCCCAACTGCCTTGAGATCATTCTAAAAGCTCCTCCCGTGTAGTTCTGGAATGATCCCTCACTTTTCTCATGATCACCCTTACCCATGAGGCTAAATCGTGCATGGAGCTCCAGGCCGAGTGCGATTGATGGTTATTTTGTATTTCTTCTATTTTCGAATAATCAGTCCAACAGTTGTCTCCTTCTCACCAAGCTTCTTGCTGATGGTCTTATAGCCCATTCCAGCCTTGTGCTGGTCTACAATATTGTCGCTGACATCCTTTGACAGCACTTTGGTATTGCCCATGATAGTGAGGTTTGAATGGAAGTGAGAAATTCTGTAGCAGGTGTCTTTTATACACATAACGTGTTGTCGTTAGGAGCACCTTCTTAACCCCTTCAGCCCTGGAAGGATGTCCCACTTTAGGACCAGAGCCCTTTTTGCGATTCGGCACTGCGTCGCTTTAACTGACAATTGCGCGGTCGTGCGACGTTGTACCCAAACGAAATTTGCGTAATTTTTTCCCCACAAATAGAGATTTCTTTTGGTGGTATTTGATCTCCGCTGCATCATTTCTGATCGCCGCTATAAACAAAAGAAGAGCGACAATTTTGCAAAAAAAAAAAACAAATTTCTTACTTTTTGCTAAAATACAAATCCAAAAAAAATATTAAAAAACATTTTTTTTCAACAGTTTTGGCCAATTTATATTCTTCCTCATATCTGCGATAAAAAAAAAAAAAAAATCGCAATTGGCGTTTATTGATAGGTTTGCGCAAAAGTTGCTGCGTTTACGAATGATGAGAATTCATTTCTGGGGTTTTTATGTTTTTTTATTTTTTACTAGTAATGGTGGCGATCTGCAATTTTTAGCGGTACTGCGATATTGCGGCGGACATGTCGGACCAGTTTGACACTTTTTTGGGACTATTGGCATTTATACAGCGATCAGTGCTATAAAAATGCACTGATTACTGTGTAAATGCCATTGGCAGTGAAGGGGTTAACCGGGGGGGGCCTTCTATGGGTTAACTGTGTTCCCTGGGCGTGTTCTAACTGTATTGGTGTTTGACTGGCAGGGGAAGGGGAGTGATCACAGCTTCCATATAGAGGAAGGTTGTGATCACAGCCCATCCCCCTCTCACAAAGCGGAGATCCGGTTTACATGCACGGATCTCCGTTCTTTCACTCCGGGGGGGGGGGGAGGGGGCATCGCGGGTAGCTGGCAGAGATCGAGTCCGCCGCACCCGCTAACTGGCCCCCCGGACACAGTGCGCGATCTGGCAGCCGCCTTCATATGACGGCGATTTGCCTAGCACAGCCATCTTGTCGCCGTCAACCTGCGGTTGGCGGTTGGCAAGTGGTTAAATTGATAATCTGTGCACCACATGAGCACATATTGTAGCCAGTCTGTGGGAGCCAGAATTATTGTTGGTTGGGAGGGATCAAATACTTATTTTACTCACTGAACTGCAACTTAATGTGTTCTTTTCTGAATTTTTGGTTGATATTCTCTATCATTTAAAATCTACCTATGATAAAAATTATAGACCCTTCATTTCTTTGTAAGTGGGCAAACTTACAACATTTTCAGGGGATCAAATAATTATTTTCCTGCCCTATATACTTTAAGCATGGGGCTTCAATGATTTCCTAGTCACAAAAAGGTTTATTAGAAATATCCAAAAGCGCAGACAAAGCTTGGTACAGCACAAAGTCTTCATGGCACAGCGGAGGTGGCAATCGGGATGTTTGTTTACACACAAGCATGCATTATACATGAAAGTAAAAGGAATCGGGTCTTTGATAATGCTATAGTCAAACAGAGAACGAAGAACAATACACATCTTATGAAGAGCTTGAAGGGAAATGTGGATGTTATTAGAGAGCCGTGTGTCCTTGTTCCACCTTGGAACATGACAAGACGCCACTTAAGTACTGGAGCACGCTCTTAATACTCTCGAGCTGCCGTGTCACTGCTCGCAGACAAGAATCCGTGCTGTTCTGTGAAGGGTAACTGATGAATGCCATCCAATGCCTTTACTGTTATGGCGCTGCTTGTATTCATACAGGTTGTTAATGGGTCCACTATTCACACTAATGTAAAAATATATTTGTGAAACAGGTTTATTTGTTTAAGTGTGTGGTAGAAAATGAAAGTGCTTATTGAGGAAACCACCAACAGTAAATGTCAATGAGATATTAGTATAAATAATAAGAAACCAATTCCCCATTAATGGCAGGGCATATTTTGGTAGTCATTTTAGTAAAAAAGGAAATGGTTACTAGAAACACTGACACTTCTGCTCATCTTCACATTGGAGCCCCAAAGCTACTCTGCAATGCTTACCTACTTGGTGCCCAAAAGGTAGACTGAAATGGCAGCTTTTTATCTAATAAGATACTTCTCTATATAGGTTTAAACATATTACAGATGCTAGGTATTATAACTAAAAAAATAAACAGTATTAATCAAAGTGTTTCTAAAGGCAATCTTTTTGTAGTTTGGATAGAATGGAAAGGGCACACCTCTGTCAGATTTTTATGGCTTTAGATAAGCCAAAAAAAGCACCAAATCCCCACTCTGCTGGAAATGCAAACAAGCGAGGGGTACCATGCTCCATATTTGGTGGGACTGCCCCCTAATACAACCTTTTTGGAAAGATGTCCACCGACTGACTGCCCACCTAACGACGTATGCACCTGACTGCACGCCAGCCCAATACTTGCTCCACCACACGTCCATACCACAGTCGGCCTACAAACGGTCCCTTACCCTTCACCTCATCAATGCAGCCAAAATGAGCATACCGCTCCACTGGAGACAAACATCGCCCCCCACTATTGCCGAATGGCTAAAAAGAGTTAACCAAACTGCCGAAATGGAAGACCTAATTCACCAATCTAAAGACAAACCCACCAAATTTCATAACATTTGGGCCTGTTGGAGGCATTTCACAAGTTCGGACGAGTTTCGAACACTCACTGCGCAATAACCATTACCTTGCAAGAGCAACAGCAGGAGTCCAACCTGATCATAAAGTACTCCCTATATAACTTAGATACCACCCCCTATCCCCCCTCCCCTCACCCTCTTGTTATACCTATTCCTTCCACCTCTTCATAAAACCCAATACCAACCACTATAAGCATTGGAGGCAGACCATCTGTACTATGTCAGAACCACATGCAGGATCATGGGCTTTTGAATTGGGCAACACCACACCCTGACCCACTCACAGGAAGTTCCCGATTGGGGTGAGTGGGATTTCAGGGGCTACACCTGCGTGTCGGCACCTGTGCATTGCTCGCCTCCAAGCCTGCTTAGGTTTCCTCACCAGGCTCAAATTGCCAAATTATTCCAAATCAACATTTCCGAATTGACCTGAGGAGAAACAACAACACCAAGGTTGTTTTGAAGAGTTTGTTTAGTCTGTCTAGTCTTTATCCTATAGTGTACTCAATTTCTGGATAACAAATCACCTTTGTAAACTCATGCTTGTTGGTAAACTTATTTTGCTTTTTCTCGCTCTGATGTCATACTTCCTGTATAACAAGTTAAAACTTAATAAAAATGGTTTAAAAAAAAAAAAAAAAAAGCACCAAGAGTCTTTATTGCTGTCTTTGCCCTGACTAACGGCCACCTTGAGTCTATGGAGGCCTCAGAAATCCAATGGCAATATCAACATATGGCTAGGCATGCTCCTTTACGAGCTGTTAGAAAATGCTTGGTCCTTATAGCAGTTGGTCAGGAACAAAGCACTACATTGTGGTAAGTGGGTGGAAATGTGCATGTGTGAACCCCATACTCCAGAGGTTGTCTGGAGAGTCAAATGGGACTATATTAGTAGAATCGGGTCTCTTAGGATACTTGTACAACATCAATGTTAATTTGCCATATATAAGGGTAGCACCCTCTAGTGGGGGTGAGGGTTATTAGAGGCCCGGGCTAGATGACACATCCTGGCAGCTCTCTGGTGCCTCCCCCTGACACCTGGAAAGTTGGAGAACATTCTAGAACTAGTGGGTGGAGGTGAGGAGGAGCTGCCTTGAAGATTTATGGGTTCTCCAATTCCCAGGAGTAGGCCTTGCAGGGAAAAGGAATAACTTATAAATAGACATGGGTCATGCCAGCAGGGGAGTCAGGTGGAAGATGGAGAAGCAGTACTAAGGAGAGGCTGTCAGTGGCCCTTGAGGGACCCCCCCCCCCCACCGGAGAGAGGGGGGGTTACCTCTGGCTGGAGCTCTGGAAACTGGCCTGGAAGGATCCCACCACTGGAGGCAGTTGGAGGAATTCATGCTGGAGAGGGAGCGGAGACAGCAAGGAGAGACAGTAAGTAGATCAGCATGGTTTAGGAACAGACAAGGGGAGAGATGGTCATCCGTAGTAGATCTCTCTTGGAGGCAGTGTTGTGCCACGTCTTCATCCAACCTTGCCCTGGGGAATCACCATGTGTATGTGTCAGTAGGGCAGGACTGGGGCAGACAGCCAGTTAGAATTGGGAATGAAAACAGTGAGGTGCAGCTGGTGGTAGCCAGGCAGGCTAGCATTCTGCAAGCAAGTGGAACTTGGATCAGTGGCCACAGGAAGACAGAAGGAAGTGTGTTTGCTGTGCACTCTATTTGTGCTACTGTGTTAAAGGGGCTGTGAGTCCCTGCCTGTAATGGGCCTTTGCTGAACTAGCTAAAACTGTTAGTTCCATCAGGAGCTGTACAAAAGGAACCAAGAGTGTGCAGGAGGACTTGAGAGGAGGAATCTGTAAATAGGAAGTAAGTTGTCCCTGAAGTTCAAGTTGATGTCACGCTGGGCATCACATAATTCCCTACCCCCCATCCCTTCCGGCCCCTTATTCAGCTGTAAGCAGAGGTTGTGTAATCACTTATAGTAAAAAGAAAAAAAACATATATATACACACATATACATACATACATACATACATACATACATACACGCACACACATATACATACATATATACAATATATATATATATACACACGCACAAATGTTTTGCCTTGCATTTCTATTTTAAATTGAATAGGTGGTTTTACAAGGTTCAGGGTATTAAAAGAAAAGAAGCACACCTAGGTGGATGCAGCATCAGACTGATCCCCCACCACCTCTACATCTGCCCCTCTAGCACTCACTGGGGGGCCAGGCTGTGGAGGGCTGTGCTGGCTTTCAGTGCCTATCAGTGCCAATCAGTGCTGCCCACCAATGCCCATCAGTGCCACCCATCAATGCCCATCAGTGCCGCCTATCGGTGTCCACCAGTGCCACCCATCACTGCCACCTATCAGTGCTCCATATCAGTGCCCATAATTGCGGCATATTAGTGCCTCCTCATCACTGACACCTAATCAGTGCCCATAAGTGCCGCCTCATCAGTGCCCATAAGTGTCACTTCATTAGTGCCCATCAGTGCAGCCTCATCAGCGCACATCAGTGAAGTCTTTTTTTTTAGTAGGAAATAAAAAACCCAGTGGTGATCAAATACCACCAAAAGAAAACTCGATTTGTGGGAACAAAATAACAATTTCATTTTGGAACAGTGTTGCATGACCGCGCAATTGTAATTCAAACTGTGAGAGCGCTGAAAGCTGAAAAATGCTCTGGGCAGGAAGGGGGTGAAAGTGCCCAGTATTGAAGTGGTTAAACATATGATGTGTTTTCTTTTTTGTATTGTGAATAAAATATGGGTTTATGACATTTGCAAATCATTGCATTCGGTTTTTATTTTTCGATTTTGCACAGCAACCAAACTTTTTTTGTAATTGGAGTTGTACAATTTTGCTTTGAACACTATAATCGGTATCTAGTTGTTAATGACAGGAGAAAACACATTTGACAAGGCAGTTGCATTATATGTACAGTATACGTTGTTCTTACATAGTGTTTAGTGTGAATAGCTGCTTGTGTTCAGCTTAGGACCCCAAATAATAACCCTCCTGAAACTCCCCTTTATACTTAAATAAATTACATACTGTCTGCCTTTCATCTGCTATACACAAATCACTAACACAGCTACAAAGTAACAAAGCCATTCAGACAAGCTTCATTTCTTATATGTACATTACAACAGGAAACGAAGGGCCTTACAAGTAAATCCATCAAACCAACATATAAGAAAATCAGCAAAAAATGCAAGCTTCCCATTGTAGAGCATACAACATCTATAACATATTTACATGGCAATTATTTTATACTACATTGTCTAGTGTTCCCTATCTAGAGCGAGAGCAAAAGCTGCCTGGGGGTTCGATACTGCAGGACAGGGATTTTTGGTTAATGCTTAAAAAGAAAACTTGAGCATTGCGTAACCCCCCCGCCACACCACTACCAAGCTTGTTCCTCTCATATATACAATGTATTCCATTACAAGGATTTCATGCAGATGCATACCTGCAGTGTTCATTTTGAAGTCAAATCTCAATTTAGTTTCATAATCTTTTGACTAAAATGCCTTTTTTGTTTTAGTCGTATTTTAGTCATCTAAGTTGTTTTAGCCGTATTCTAGTCGACTAAAATCTTCAGTACATTTCAGTCAACTAAAATCTTTAGTTAAACTGTAATGCATTTCTCCAGGACTTTCCAAACTCATTATATACTCCTGGAGTAAAAATCCAATAACATGTTATTATTTATGGTATTAAGGTTTGAACTTGCACTACAGACACAGATTTAGCCATTGTAATATATTACCAGTGTTCATTTTTATGTCAAATTTCAATTTAGTTTTAGTCATAGTCTTTTGAAAAAAATGCCATTTTAGTTTTAGCCGTATTTTATTTGTTTACAAACATTTTATTTGAATAAGAATTGTGGTACAGAAAAATACAGCACGTTGGTAAAAACATACTGGACAGGGAATATCCGAGCTATTTAGATGCACGTAACAAAAAAGGGGACAACTGGCAAGAACAAATGGAAAATAAAAGAAGAAAAAGTTACATCAAGGAACAAGCTATGACACAGGTCAAATATAAACTGCAAAAATACATATGGAAATGTATCAAGAAAGCTGAACTAAGATGATAAGAGTTACATAATGCATAATAAGTAACAGTCCGTTACTGGTCAATTAAAGAAATATGTTAGAATGTGCGAACCAGGAATCCCATTAAGGCCCCTTTCACACGACCGCGTGCGATTTTGCTCAGCGGGGATCGATCCGCTGATCCCCGTTGAGCCGACAGATCCGTCTCTGCTCACTGTGCAGAGACGGATCTGTCAGAGCGCTGCTCTCCTCTATGGGAAATCGGATGACAATGGACCGTCTGTCTGTTGTTATCCGATCCGATTCCAGATGGATGGAAAAATAGGGTTCCTATCCGTCTGACTTTACGGACCACGGATCAGATCGGAAAGTAGCGGGTGTCAGCGGACATGTCACCGCTGACATCCGTCGCTCCATAGAGGAGAATGGGGCGTCCGTTCAGGTCCGCCTGAAAAACTGACAGGTGGACCTGAATGGAATCCCCGTGTGAAAGGGCCTTAGAGTCATAAGAAAATCATAGAATTATATAAAAGTATGAAATACTTTCTCCATATCGAATTATATAGAAGTCATATTTTAGTCATCTGAATTGTTTTAGTGTTAATTTCATTGATGTAAATATTTTAGTTGGCAAAATTAAGACTGCATACCTGCTTCTGTTCGGAAGATATTACAGATCCTCACTCTTTCAAGCAACAGGTACATGGTTCTGCATTTAAAAGTAGCACTAAGACCCCTTTCACACTTGTGAGACGCCATTTTTTGCCACGATTTCGGATCAGTACGGCTTTGGTCCGACTTTGTTGCAACTTTAAAACAATGAAAACATATTACAAAGTCGTACAGAAATAGTACAGAAAACGCATCTATATTATTCAGGTGCGATTTGAGGGTTTAACATTGAAGTCTATGGACTTCAAGTTGCATCAAAGATGGGCTAAAGTAATGCAGGGACTACTTTGAAGTCGGCACGACTTAAAAGTCATACAGATATGAATGGTACTCATTGGAAATAATGGGGAATGGCTTGTCATGTGACTTTGCAGTCCCAAATCGCAGGACAACTCGCACAAGTGTGAAAGGGGTCTTAGGCTCAGTTCACACTACAGCGACTTGGTATCCAGCTTGTGTTGCCCCAAGTCGATTGACATAAGAAATGCCATTGAAGTGAATGAGAGCTGTCTTAATGTAACCAACTGAAGTCGCATTGACTTCAAAAAAGGTTCCTGTACTACTTCAAGGCGACTTCTATCCAACTTGTGCCCATAGAATTAAATGGAAGTCGCCTCCAAGTCAGATCCCTTATCTATATTGAAGCGTCTTTACAGGAAAAAGAAAATATTTTTACCCAGGTACACCCCACGAATTACACAGGCAACCCCCTTTGTCCCTTCTCTGATTGGCCACAGGCAAACTTGCCTGTTATGGAGGTCGCTTTAAGTTGCGTTATAAATTGTGCAAAGTCGCGCTGAAGTCGTCCTGACGTCACTCTGAAGTTGCGTTAAAATCACCTTGCAATGTCACCCCTGAAGTTAGATCGCCCCTTTATGAACCAGCTCTAAGGCTACTTTCACACTGAAGCGTTTTACAGACGCTATTTAGCTAAAAATAGCGTCTGTAAAGCGCCTCAAAAATCCCTCCCAATGTGAAAGCCCTGAGCACTTTCACACTGGGGCGGTGCGCTTGCGGGAAATTACAAAAAGTCCTGCAAGCAGCATCTTTGGGGCGGTGAGGGGAGCGGTAATATACCGCTCCTCTACCGTCCCTGCCATTGAAATGAATGGCAAGCGCTTCCGAAGCGGCTGCACACCGCCTCGGTAGCGCTGAGCGCCGACACTTTTAACCCCTTTTTAACCCCTTGTGGGGGGTTAAAAGTGCGGCGCTCCTGCCCGCATAGCGGAGCCCGATCGCTGGTAAAACTCTGCTATAACTAGCGGGGTTTTACCGCGGCTGCCGCTCAGTGTGAAAGTAGCCTAAATGTCCTAAATCATTCTATGGAGCACTCACTATGCCAGTGGCACATCTAATGCAGGTCAAATTATAATGCTGAATTATGACCTTTCTACTCATATAATATCACATAACTGCATCCTTGAGCTGCACGATTAATCGTATTCAAATCGCAATCTCGATTCACCACCCGTG
>BLSH010378271.1:810705-828664 GCA_018402905.1 Glandirana rugosa | reverse complement strand
GGGGGTAGTGTTAAATGTACCATCATATTTAGATGCACTAACAGATTGAAGTCAGACTCCAGCTAATATTTATATTATAAGCAGTTAGGCTCCATGCACACTGGACGCTATAGGGCTCTTTCAGCGTCGGGCAGGAGACGCTGCTCACAAAACGTTCTATTTGCAGTGTTTTGTAAGCAGCGTTTAACGGCGTTTTTTGGCTTTTTTTTTTTTTACTTCATTGGCTTCCATTGACTGCAAAAAACACCAGACGCCGATATACCGGCATTTGGCGTTTTTTGTGGTCAGGAGAACGACTTTTGAACGCCAATTCAGGGCGTTCAGATAACAGCCCAAAAACGTCACTGCTGATAAAAGACAATAAACGACCATGTGTGCATGGACACATAGGATAAAATAAAGTGGCGTTTTTGGGCTGTTAAAAACAATGCTAAAACGACCAAAAACGGTTGTTTTTGAGATACAGTGTGCATGGAGCCTAACAGCAACAGTTTTGTTTCTTTTGGGATAAAGGTTTAATAATAAATAAATAAAAGCTGACCATTGTAAGCACCCCCATCAGCGTTCTATGGCTTGTCCCAATCCTCTCTAACTGTTACATCTGCAGGACAGCTTGTTCTGTTGAAAAACCTAGGTTTCCACTATTGCAACCCCAAAGTAGCTTGATTTAGACTGTGGCTTTGAAGCAACTTTGAGTGCAGCTTTGGTCCAACGTTACACTCTCTGGAACAAAGTTGCATCAAAAGTTGGAACAAAGTAGTGCAAAAACCTTGACTTGAGTCACCCCAATTAGAACGGACACCATTGAAATACATGGATTTTGACGTGTCAAGTCGCACATCAACTCGCAGTAGTGGAAACAGAGCCTTGATGGCAGGATCACCAGGTGAAAATAAAGGAAATAAAACTTAAAAAAAGAAAACTAACTAATGTAGCTACCATTTCTAAGAACCGGTAAGCCGCAATCTGAATATAATAAGGTTTGTTTTTGGATTTAATACTGCATTAAGCTTTCTCATACTTTTAGTAACCGCAAAGCTACTTGTTTGTCATCCTTATAGATTTTTAATCAGATTCCTCTGAAATAAATAATTAGCCATTTTTATTGACAGTAATATTAGTTGTCAACTAACTAAACTTTTAGTGACCAGAATAAACCATCTTCTAGCTAAACTGTATGGGTATACAGGTGCAGGGATCAATGAAAGTGGAAGCTATGCTGGCTCTGTGCCCGCACCATTGCATTATATGGATAAGACGTTGGGCATAGAAAGGAAATCTTTGACAAGTTCACTCGAGCAGAGAATTATTTTTATTCTTGATTCAGACCGCATTCATGGCAGAAGAGCCATAAAATATTTTTTTCATATGTAATACAGTAAAACCCATATGAAACCCATAATCAGGAAGTTTTCAATAGATGTAAAGGAGTGCTAATTGAATATCTAAAGCATAATGGCCAATTTACTAAGATTTGTGAGTTATTTTAGATCAGATCTTGCAGTAAATTGCAAGATTAGATTTTTCAAAAGCAGCCCAACCCCCATGTAAGGTCCCTGCATTACACCTGCAGAAACCCCTTATGGAGAAAAGTAAAGAATTATTTTTACACCCATCTTCTGCCTGCGAAGTCTAGGTGAGGGCGAAATCCCAATTCTTCTGGTGAGATCCTGGGAATACTCAGAATCCCAAATCTTGTGATGCTCCTGCAATATTTCTTTTATTACCAAATACAATAAGAAAAGTTTTGCGCTAAAGTGTAATTATATCAGCAAGCGCCGCATCCATGCAGTAGATCATCTGAATACATAAGACATAGCTCCCAACTGTTCCTGATTTCAAGGGACGGTCCCTGATTTGGAACAGAGTCTCCCTTGTTCCTCTTTCCTCCTCATTTTGGTCTGATCTATATAGTTGTATATAAAATGCACTTTTTATCTTTCAAAAATATGTTTCCCAGTGCTAAACCTTTCATCCAATTTCTAAATTACTGCATTTGTAAATTTCAAAAGGCAATATAGAGCTGCACAATTCTGGCCAAAATGAGAATCACCTTTTTTTTGCTTAGAATAAAGATCATCTTACATATTATACAAAAAAATTGGACTAACTTCTTGGTTTAGCTTTTTTTTTTAAAGTGTAATTTTTCCCAAAAAATTGCGTTTGAAAGACCACTGCGCAAACACCGCGTGACATAAAATATTGCAACAACTGCCATTTTATTCTCTAGGGTCTCTGCTAAAAAAATATATATAATGTTTGGGGGCTCTAAGTAATTTTCTAGCAGAAAATACTGGATTTTTACTAGTAAGCAACAAATGTCAGAAAATATTTAGTCTTGAAATGGTTAAACTGAGCTATTCTATACACCGGAGTTCATTCCTTTGATAAGTAGAAACAGTGCATCTCTTTGCTTCTTTTATCAGCAATGTTCTCAGAATTGGCAGGCTGTCCAAATAGGAGAGACTCAAGTTGCTCCGACTTAGAAAAAGGTTCCTGGGAAGACTTCAGGCAACTTGCATTGACTTCTATTATTACAGAAGTCCCTTGCAAGTTGCGCTGAGTCGCCCCACAAGTCGGATCGCCCAGTGTAGCCAAGTGTCCCAGTGTGAAGCTTCCCATCTCCTCCTGAGCTGACAGTTTTTTCTAGTGTCTCTGTCTCCCTTATGACTGCACTGAGAATTGCGGTAATGTGGGATGGAGATCGCAGGGGGGTGGTGAATGGAGATCACGTTTCTTTTACGATTAATCGTGCAACTCTAATATAAAGGCATAGTAGTGGTAAAAAAGCAGTTGTGTCCTATCTTAAAAAGTTGGGAGGTATGCATAGAATGATCTAAAGACATATATACAAAATATAGTGTGCTACCTGATATCAATGCTCCTGTTTCCCCTGATGATGCGCTCTGATGCAAAACACGTTGGGCGGGGCTAGAACCTGTCACATCATTATGCCCACCGATGGCGGCTGCTGGCGAGGTGTTTGCCTGTGATTGAATTGTATTTGAGTTCACCAATGTGAGTACCCTTCTACATTTTTAATAAACACACACTTGGCAGTGTTCACGCCATGTGCAGCCTTTTTTTTCTCTTCTTCATGGCGGCTAATTAATGCAATGTGGTATGGAGTTATTATAATTTGGGCCATTTGATATCTGTGGCTGGGATGCAATAGACCGCATCTAGAGAACCGTAGAATACCTGGAGGTGTCAGTTACACATGCTGGTTTGATCCCTGTAATTGGGGATCCATTTTTTTCCGGTAAGAGGCTTAAGTGTGGTAAAGGGCACAGGTTTCTGTTGAATATTCAGTGCCCTTCACTCTGTTGGTGGAATTAGATTGCATAATCACATGAAGGGAAGAATTGACTATTTTTTTACACCACATAATTGTGATTTATCACTTTTCTGTATATATTTACACACATTAGCATTTCTTATTATTTATTTGTGTATATTCACACAAATTTACATTTCCTATGTATTTTTCTTGTATTTATTTACATAATTTTGCACTGCATTAGTTATAAGGTTCATATCAGGAAGCCCACTCACTATATTTTGTATATAAGTGATATTTATTTATTGAAAATAATGAACTTGTTATTTAACTAGTTTGCCTCGTTGGATAAATCTGGTAATTGTTGAAGGGGTTAAACACGCTTTATCGAGCTTTATTGTAAAAGGGATTACTTATACAGTACCCAGTATATAGAGATTTGTCAGAAAACCTTAACATACCTTTCACACTGGGGTGGTTTTCAGGTGCTTTAGCGCTAGAAAAAGCCTCTGCAAAGCGCCTGAAAACCGCCTCCCATTCATTACAGTGAGTGTTTTCACACTTGGGCGGTGCGCTTGCTGGACGTTTCAAAAAGTCCTGCAAGCAGCATCTTTGGGGTGGGTTGGGAGCGCTGTAACAAGCACTCCCAAAACGCCCCTGCCCACTGGAATGAATAGGCAGCGCTTTCAAAGTGCCTTAAAAGCAATTTGAAAAACAGGAGTTTATAACCCTTTTTTCGGGGTTAAAAGCACCCCGTGAGCTGCACTTTAGCGCAAACAGCCGGCGCTTTCAGTGTGAAAGGGGTGTTACTTTACATTAAGACCCAACATTTTCTATGGGACACTATACTACAAAATATTGATTGCAACCAAGGTTTGTTAATTTGCACACACAGAAAAGTAGTTTTCCTAACAAATTCATTCAAGACCATGTTGCTAAAATGAATACACCCCAATGAAACTCTAATTGTCCTTTCACACAGGCTTGTCCGCCCAGTGGACTCCGCTTGCTCAGCAGGGGATCACTCCATTGATCCCTGCTGAGCAAGCGGATGACAGGTCCGTCTCCGCTCACTGCGCTAAGACGGATGTCCGTTTTCATCCGATCCGCCAGACAGATGGAACATAGGGTCACCATCCATCTGGATTTCACAGACAGGATCAGATAGCGATGGGTGTCAGTGGACATGTCACCGCTGACATCCGCCTCTCCACAGAAGTGAATGGAGGCTCCAATCAGGTCCGCCTGAAAAACTGACATGCGGACCCGATCGGAAAGCTTGTGTAAAAGGGGCCTTAGGAGTAAAGCTAAATTTTTGACAACAAAATCCTAATTAACAAGAATTCAACTACAGGTGAGTCTATTTATATATTAAACAGGTGTCCAGCAGACAGTTGATTATAAAAGTGCGTTACTTAACCACTTGCGGACCAGCTGCCGTAGCTGTACGGCAGCGCTTTAAGAGACTATAGGGGGTGTGTCTCTGTAGCTGATGCGCGTGGCGCGATGTCCGCTGGCCACCCGCGATCGCTCCTCACAGAGCCAGAACAGAGATCTTTTCATGTAAACAAACAGACCTCCGTTCTGACAGGGAGGTGGAGAAAGAGCTACTGTTCCAAGCAATCCGGAACATTGATCTCTCTCCACCCCCAGTAACTACAGTACCCCCACAGGTAGAAACAACCCCCTAGGGAACACTTAACCCCATGATCGCCCCCTAGCGTTAACCCCTTCAATGGCAATGACATTTATACAGTAATCAGTGGCTATTTTTATCTCTGATTGCTGTATAAATGTCAATGCTCCCAAAATAGTGTCAAGCGTGTCTGATCTGTCCGCCGCAATATCGCAGTCCCGATAAAAATTGCAGATCACCGCCATTACTAGTTTAAAAAAAATAATAAAAATGCCATAAATATATTCCCATAGTTTGTAAATGCGATAACTTTTGCGCAAACCATTTAATATACGCTTATTGTGAAATATATGTAGAAGAATACATATCGCCCTAAACTGAGGAATACATTTTTTTTTTATTTATTTTCTTTTGGATATTTATCATAGCAAAAAGTTTTAAAAAATTGTTTTTTTTTTTCAAAATTGTTGCACTTTGTTTATAGTGCAAAAAATAAAACCGCAGAGGTGATCAAATACCACCAAAAGAAAGCTCTATATGTGGAAAAAAGGACATCAATTTTGTTTTGGTACAGAGTCACACGACCGCACAATTGTCAGTTAAACCGACGCAGTGCCGAATCGCAAAACGTGCTCTGGTGAGGAAGGGGGGTAAATCCTTCGGGGGCTGAAGTGGTTAAAGTGGATGTAAACCCTCCATATACCCGGTAAAGTGAACAGCCTCAGATGATACACAGGGATTAAACAAATCTCCCTACATAAGTATCACATGTATATCTGCTGTCTTCAGCTTTATATACTGTTTAGAAAGTGAAGATTGTGTTAGCAATTTCACTTCCTCATTTTGCACTGTGAGGGAGGTCTTGGATTACACTGGGAGACAGCTGATTGGAGGAAAGGCACACACCCCACTCCAGATAGGCAGAGACTTTCAGAGCTGTCCTGTGAGTAAAGCAGCTTTCTGATAATCTATGTATAGCACCCACCTTGACACAAAATTCAGGCTGGTTTTATCTCCTGTGTTGGAGAACTTGTTAGAAGTTATCATGCTGATAACAGAAGAATGGAGCAGGAGAAAGCCACGGTACATTGGCGAGAGATCAGAAAGAACACCAGATATGCAGTAGCTCACAAAAGTGAGTGCACCCCTCACATTTTTGTAAATATATTACATCTTTTCATGTGACAACACTGAAGAAATTACACTTTACTACAATGTAAAGTACTGAGGGTACAGCTTGTATAACAGTGTAAATTTGCTGCCCCCTCTAAATAACAACAACACACAGCCATTAATGTCTAAACTACTGGCAACAAAAGTGAGTACACCCCTAAGTAAAAATGTCCAAATTGGGCCTAAAGTGTCAATATTTTGTGTGGCCACCATTATTTTTCTTTACACAAGAAAAGTTAAAACTACGAGAAGATCAGCAAAGCTTTACTTATCAGTCAGAATACTATAGCAGGCCATTCACGGAAGTGAATACCTTAACAGGAGCGTCTTTGGAGAAGGGTTGAAAAAAAAAAAATCACCATGCAAGTTCACTGCAGTAAGCTAAAGAAGTAGAAAGCCAAACTGGGGTGATTGTTTCCTGTGACACAATACGGCGAACACTACAAGTAATATCATGCATCATTCATGAAGGAAGTCTCTCCTAAAGCCCATGCACAAAAAAGCCTACCTAGAATTTGCCAGGGCCCATGCTGAAAAAGAAGACGACTACTGGGACTCTGTACTCTGGAGTGAGGCGACCAAGATAAATGTTTTTGGAACAGATGGCTTCAAAACTGTATGGCATTGCAAAGGTGAGGAGTACAAGGAAAATGCACGGTGCCTACAGTGAAACATGGTGGTGGCAGTGTCCTTCTGTGGGGCTGCATGAGTGCTGCTGGTGTCGGGGAGCTGCATTTCATTGATGGTATCATGAATTCACAGATGTACTGCTCTATATTGAAAGAGAAGATGCTACCAGCACTCCATGTCGTTAGTCGTTGTGCACTTTTCCAACATGATAATCATCCAAAACACACATCTAAGGCCACTGTTGCATTTCTGAAGAAGAACAGGGCGAAAGAGATTCAGTGGCCATGTATATCTTCTGATCTGAACCCAATTGAACACCTATGGGGATTAGTTGAGCATCACTCTCCATCCAGCATCCAGACTCTAAAATAGGATGGAAAAATATAGATGTTGCAATATGTCGCCAACTTGTTCTTCCATGCCTAGAAGACTTGGTCATACAAAATACTAGATGTAGTAGTTTTGTTGTGGGGTGTTATTTTTACATCAACTAATTTGGGTAAAACTGAAGATTTTGTAATCCAAGTTATATTATTAACCTCGAGTTGGGTGTCACAGATATACAAAACATCTGAAAATAAATAACGTTCTTTATTTTGAACCACAGCTGTAATGATAAGCATATACCCATTATGGATGAGAAGGTATAGGTTGACAAATGCACAAAATCCCACACTCCAAAGACATGCAGGTAGGTAAATTGGATCCTGCCTAAATTGGCCCTAGTATATGTATGAATGTGAGTTCGGGACCTTAGATTGTAAGCTCCTTAAGGGTAGGGACTGATGTGAATGTACAATGTATATGTAAAGCACTGCGTAAATTGACAGCGCTATATAAGTACCTGAAATAGAGAAATAAATTTGCTGTGCCGGTATACTGATGCGGACTGGTATCCATGCCAACGACTGAAGGCTAGAAATAGAATTACTGAATTCACCTGATTCCCCGACCCCGGGGTGAAGTCACATCTGCCGCAAAACAACGCGTAGGGAGGAGCTGGGTGACGTCAACCCCGTGTCTCTGCCGGACCGGGAGTTTCGCAATTGTATTGCTACCAGACTGATCAATTTATGTTTTACCTGAATGTGAGTGTTACTATGCCTTTTTATTAATTAATAAATTACGATTTTACACTATGAGAGACTCCTTTATATATCTATGATCAAATTTGGGAGTTAATCGGTGAGGAGCAGCTAAGGAGGACACACACGGGCAGACCTGCAGCGATACCAGCACTGGGAGAGACAATGACAAAGCATGCTTGATCTATGAGAGTGTAGATCTAACTTTGAGGTGAGCTGCCATCCTCACTTTATATTGCAACACATGTTGAAAGCCAGGATTACTAAGTTTAATGGGAAACACACTGGTATAGAGAGTAGAAGGAAAAAAATCACTATTTTTTCCTTCCTGGACCTCTATGTTCAATCTACACCTCCTCCCTGGGTCAACTGATAGCCTCCCATGGCTTTCAATATAATTTCTAATCTGACAACACCCAAATCTATCTCCCCACACCTCAGCTCAGTCCATCAGTCTCCTTTACGCATCACTAACTTACCAGTACTAACGGACATATCTGTCTGGATGTCACCCCACTTCCTCAAACTCAACTTACCCAAAACCAAGCTCATATAATTTCCTTCAACACGTGCCTCTTCCCCTGACTTTTCTGTCAAGAGCAATGGCACAACCATCAACCCATCCCCGCATGCCAGGGTACTTGGTGTTATCCTGGATTCTGAACTCTGCTTTCAGCCCCATATCCAATCACTTTGCAAGGCTTGCCGTCTCAACTTCCGCAACATCTCTAAAATATGTCCCTTCCTAATCAATGAAACGACAAGGCCCCTGATTCATTCCCTGGTCATCTCTCACCTCCACTACCTCAATTCCCTCCTCATTGGCTTACCTTTAAATATGCTATCCCCCCTTCAGTCCATCATGAATGCCGCTGCCAGACTCACCATACAAATTGCTCAGTGTCTGCTACCCCTCTCTGCCAATCCCTCTATTGGCTGCCACTCACCCAACAAATTAAATTCAAAATACTAATAGCTTACAAAGCCATCCACAACTCTGCCCCCAGCTACATCACTAGACTAGTCTCAAAATACCAACCAAGTCGTCCTTTCCGTTCCTCTTAAGATCTCCTGCTCTCTAGCTCCCTCGATACCTCCTCCCATACTCACTTCCAGGACTTCTCCCGAGCCTCTCCCATCCTTTCAAATTCCCTACCCCAATCTGTTCGACTATCTCCAACTCTATCCACTTTTAGGCAACCCCTGAAAACGTTTCTCTTCAGTGAAGCCTATCCTGCCCTCACCTAACAACAATTCTTTTCTTCATCAGCTCATCCCCATAGTTATTACCTTTTGTATCACTTGACCCTCCCTCTTATATTGTAAACTGTAACGCGCAGGACCCTCCGATTCCTCCTGTATTGAATTGTATTGTAACTGTACTGTCTGCCCTAACGCTGTAAAGCGCTGCGCAAACTGTTGGCGCTATATAAATACTGTATAATAATAAAAATTCAAAGTGTATCTTGTGCACGGATTGAAGATCAGTTAGTTTCTAATTATTATTATTATTACAGTACAGGTTGTATTGATTTATGGATTTGTTATTTAGATTCTAACATTTATCTTTCATATATTACAATTATATGTATATTTATGAATTTGGAGGCACTGTTCTATTCATGAATTTAATTTATAACACTAGAGCACTTAAATTAACATCAAGCATTTTTATTATGAATTATAGAATTGTTTTTTTCTTACCTAATGCACTTATATGTTGATATAACCTATCACGGAGAGCACTTTATAGGAATCATTAATATTCACCACTGTAATTTGAGTTGGTATACCCAGTTTTTGAACACTGATAGATTTTTTTCATATTGGTTTTTACTCTTTCATTATTAGCAAAGCGTAACATCATTTAACAATATCAATAATAGCTTATATGTGGGGACAAATTCAGTCGATGTGAGCAGCTGCTGCATCTTAGAAAAATTATCTGGACCCATTGTAGTATGAGGAACCCCCCCCCCCCCGCCCCCCTTTTCTATTATTAAGCTTACTTTCATGTAATGAGCTAAACAAATGTTCTATAAACCTCAGTTTTGTCAAAGTTTTGGAAATTGTTCTTGGAAATTATTGTCAGGATGGCAATTGGGGAACGGATGTGTCCATATCTACGCAACTTCCATTACTGTCAAAATCCCAGGTAGAAAGCCGGGTACACAACTGACTGAGCGCAGTGCTCTGCCGGTGGGCTACAGCAGAGGGCAGGGACAACATTAGGGGTCTAATAGACCCCTCTTCTCTCCATAGACAAAACCTGTTGCCTGCAAGTGTTAACACATAAGGGTTTGTTAGCCCCGATGTGATAGCAATAAAGTTAAAATAAAACAAATGCAAGTATTAAAAAATAATACAACAAAAATATTTAAAAATTAAAATAATTCTATTGCCCTGCCCACACATTTGAACACAAACGTGCACATCCAGTGCATAATTGTAAGCAAACTGGGATTGTACCACACGTTAAATATCACTGTCAGAGGGCAATAATTATAGGTCCCTTATTTGCAGTTCACTTTGAACTATGACCTGTAAAAGCATTTAAAGCTTTGCCTATTGAGAA
Source organism: Glandirana rugosa (assembly GCA_018402905.1). Taxonomy (NCBI): domain Eukaryota; kingdom Metazoa; phylum Chordata; class Amphibia; order Anura; family Ranidae; genus Glandirana; species Glandirana rugosa. The sequence goes on along the minus strand of BLSH010378271.1, from coordinate 818,285 downwards.
TTTTGGGTATCCTAACTTTCCCTGTTTTGCAGACGCACATAATTTTTGAGGCTTGACACATTTATGACATCTAATTACTCAACATAACCTCATCTTTTATTTTGTACAAAAAAATCTGGGATTATATTGTGTTTGTATATACTAAAATTAGTTTTAGTATTTTTTCTTGAAAATATGGATCTGATAAACTGTTGCACAAATATTGTGCAACAAAAACATTGCAGCTACCAGCTTTTTATTCTACAGGGCCTCATCTTTTAGATAATATATACTGTAATATCCTAGGGGTTTTGCACAATTGTATAGCCAAAAATGTCTTCCTTTGCATCAATAATGTATTTGCAAAAAAAATGGCTCAATTTAAAAAACAGGCACATCTAAAGGACTATAATCTGTGATATTTAGCATTTTTACGCTTGTGTTTAGTTATTCTTTAACCAGTTAAGGACCGGATGGATTTCCCACATTAGGACCAGAGCACTTTTTGCGATTCGGCACTGCGTGGCTTTTAGTGACAATCACGCGGTCGTGTGTCCTTGTACCCAAACGAAATTGACGCCCTTTTTTTCCCACAAATAGAGTTTTCTTTTGGTGGTATTTGATCCCCTCTGTGTCACTTCTGATCACCATTATTAACAAAAAAAAGTGTCAATTTTGAAAAAAAAAAAACAATATTTTAAAATGTTTGCTAAATTACATATCCAAAAAAAAATATATAAAAAAAAAAAATGTATTCATCAGTTTTGGCCGATACCTATTCTTCCTCATACTTGTGGTAAAAAAAATCATGATTGGCGTTTATTGATTGGTCTGAGCAAAATTTTCCACGTTTACAAACCATGAGAATTTATGGAGTTTTGACTTTTTTTTTTTTACTAGTAATGGCAGCGATCTGTGATTTTTATCGGGGCTGTGATATTGCAGCAGACATGTCAGACATTTTTGACACTTTTTTGGGACCAATGACATTTATACAGCGATCAGAAATTTAAATATCCACTGATTACTGTGTAAATGTCATTGGCAGTGAAGGGGTTAACCTGCAGGGGGTAATCTAGTGGTTAACTTGGGATTATTTGGTTATATGTGTATATATATATATATATATATATATATATATATATATATATATATATATATATGCTTTTTTGTTTTTTTTTTGGTTGAACTAGATGGACTTTTGTCTTTTTTCAACCTGACTAACTATGTAACTTTGTTCCCTAGGCGTGTTCTAACTATGAGGGGGCTGGGCTGGCAGGGGCATAAGAGATCTAACTGATCCCTGTAACAAGGATTAGTAGATCTCGGTTATGCCGCCTGACAGAACGGGGAACCGCTGTGTTTACATCGGCGGTTCCCCGTTTTTCTTCTCTGCCAGGCAATCGCGAGTAGCCAGCGGGCATCGAGTCCACCAGACCCGCGGCCACACTGCTGCAGAGTGTGGTAGGCACGAGAGGGCCGCCGTTTATAGACGGCGATTCGCGCCACTCTGCAGCAGTAAATGTACGTGCGCCAGTCCGGAACCGGTTAATGCTGGCCAGAAATCTGTGTTGTTTTAAGTAGTGCAATCATTTTAGGGAATTGATTCTACAGTAAAAATTGATAATATAATGTACATACTTTAAACAGATCTAAGCAATACAACCCTTAGTAAATATATAAAAATACATTTATATTAAAATTTGAAAATTATCTACAGCCATATAAATTTCAATCATATTATGCTTAACTGACCTAATCCTATAAAATGTATGACCCTAGAAAATGGATTTCTTTCTTAAAGTAGGCCTATCACTTTTTTCAGGAACAGAAATGTCAAATATAGCTGCATACTATACTGTACATTGCATAAACATATTTCTATATGCCTTATGACCATCAATGGAAACAAAACTAACAAAGTGAAGAGGAACTGGAAATTGTGTGAAATTGACCCATTGTCTTAAGCAAACTCATAAACTAACAGTATAAAAGTTAAAATAGAGAACTGTAAACACAAATCATCTACATGTTCTTTCCATAACGTTTCTGCTGGTGAAAAAAAAAATGTTTTTTTACTTATTTAGGTTTTCCTGCAGCCTAAATGGCTGCCACAGATCCCATATACTAGATATGAGGGGGCTTGAATGCAAAGTGCAGACAGACAGGGCCAAGCATATTTAATGCTGGAGTGGTACTAGCTACTAGAGACCAAAGCATGTATATAGACCAAAGCATGCACTGGATATACACTTCAGATATGCACGAATGAGATGACAACAGAATGTCTACAATGCTTGCGATAAATGCAATTACTGCTCATCATTTGTACATAGTCAAAGCCCATTTGCAGATAAAACCCTAACCACTCTCTGTTTTTTCTTTAAATACCTTGCGGAAAGAGATTATCCTTACCTAGGTCAGCTATCTGAATCCCTGGATGGTGCTATTCCAAGGGTCAGTGGGCCGGTAATCCAGTGATGCAAATGTGCCCTGATGGTCTCCATTTGCTGATGTCACCACAGACTTCTGGGGTCTGAGAAGACTCCGCTGCTGGACAGCCAATAAGAAATGTCCATGTCACACAGATGTGGACACCTGAAAAGGACTCCATCTCCCGTACACAGAAAAAAAGAGAAGACTTGGTATCGGAACATTCACGTGGCCATGAATTTAGAGGAGTATAAGGGGCATTTAGGTAGACAGCACCATTGTAATCAGGACTTCTCTGCATTCTTGAGAGAAGGATTTTAACTTCCACTGTAGGCCCCCATATACAAACCTATCACAAGTGTGTGATCTTTTCTAATAGACCAGGGGCCTTCAAACATCGGCCCTAGGGCTGGATGTGGCTCTTGCTGGCCTTTATCTATCCCTTGGGGCACTATTCTTTCAAATGATATGAGACACTATTCCTCCCACTGACACCAACAATGGGGCATGATTTCTTCCACTGATACCAATGATGGGGCATTACTCCTCCTACTTACCACCATGAGGCCAGGTTTACCATCAGTGATGCTGGGCCCAAGACATCTTCTACCCCCAATGGCCACAATCCGGCTCCCCTAAAGTCTGAAGGACAGAAAAGTTTGGAGACCCCTGTAACAGACCATGCATACTGCCTTGCCCGTGTCCCAGTAGTAATGTGTTAAAACATAGGCACACCTTCTCTGTTATGCAGGAATGTTTGTTGTTAACCAGGCTTTCAGCTTCATCATTTTAGTTCATTTGTATTTTCAGCTGTCTTCCAATGACATGGATTTCAGGTCGGTGAAGTTTTATTCCCCAGCGTTTTGCATTCCTGTAGATTTGTGCCCCACAGCACTGGCAAATCTGAATTTTTAACAGGGATGATAAGCACTAATCTGTGAGTGGGGGGGGAGTAACTCAGCCAAGAGCTCCCTTTTCCGGAAAGCCCCAAAAAGCTCCCTAGCCACTCTTCCTCTCTCAGAGCCCATCAGCTCCCCACCCGTCCATTAAGCCATGCAGAGCTGCTTACTTCATTGCACCCAAAAGAGCCCCCCACCCAGGCTTCCTAGCTCCCCTTCCCTCTTATATCCCAGTGACGCAAATACCAAGGCAATCCTTCTTAAACTGACATCACCAACACAGCAGCACTTTTCCTCCCACTAACACCGATGCAGGAGTATTTTTTCCTCCCACTGACACCAATGCTGTGGATTTTTTTCCTTTCAAGAACACACTGATGCCAGGGCATTTCTTTGCCACTGTTAGCCCAATATTTTGCATTACTATTAAACTCGCTCCATTGTGTCACAATCATTGGCGCCATTTCAGTGCATGTCACATCAATGAAATATGTTTCCTACTCTGTCCTCTGTCCCATTCAAGAGTCTCCAGGTATGTCAATATTGCAGTACTTAGGCCTGGTGATTGGTTGCTCACCAGAGTGCTGCCATATTGAGGATTGTAGGCCAACCCCCCCCCCTACAAAAGTTGTTGCAAAGATGAAGATACACTGTATTACTACTGCTAAATGAATTGCCCTTAAGAGCCGGTTCACACAGGGGTGACTTGTCAGGCGACAATGGAACCATTCTAATAGGAGGGACACAAGTCGCTCCGGCTTAGAAAAAGGTTCCTGTACTACTTTGGGGCGGCTACAGGCAACTTGCATTGACTTCAATTACAGAAGTCGTTTGCAAGCCGCGCTGAAGTCCCGCTGTGCCGCTGAGTCGCCCCTGAAGATGGATCGCCCCTGTGTGAACCATCTCGAATTCTGGCTCCCTTATCCTCTAAAAAGTTCTTTATCTGAACCTGTTGAAATATAGACCAGGACATTCAATTATGGAAGCACAGTCATCACTCGGGATGCTCTGCAGCCTCATCTTCACACACTAGGGGGAAGAAAGTTTGCACAGTCTTTACTTGTTGTCTGGAAGAGCAATTCTAAGTGACCGATAACTGTTTTATTTTAACATTCATTAAAGCAGGCCTTCACCCAAACATAAAGCCCAGTACACACTGGAAATTTTTCTTTGTTCAAACCAGCGGGTTGAACAAAAAAAACCTGACAGATCGCCGTACCAACATGAGCAGTATGGATGCAACAATCTCCCTCGTTGAGTTAAGGTATTCTTAGAGTGGGGGGGTGGAGTCCCCCTGTCAGGGTGTGTTTTGACGGGGGGACCCCTTGTGCCCCCGCCAGAATTCACTGATCAGTGCTTGAAGCCATGTGCTGCAAGTGCTGTTTGGACGCTGGTCTTCCAGTATGTCTCTTCATCAGACAGACAGCTGTACACACTGACCGAAAGTTGACCAGTTTCTGCTGAAGCAGCTGATTTTCAGCCAGTGTGAACCCATCTTATCATTCAGTATTATTCTCTTTTGGTGTTTTTTGGGGGGAAATTCCTCCGACTCCCATTGTTGATCTAGGCAAGGATGATGTACCCTCGGCCAGGCTGCCCTCTCTTCAGAACCTCCTGGGATACATTTCACATGTCCCAGGAGACTACAGGACTAGTCTCCCTGCAGTAAGCGATCTCCTGCATGTGCATTAAGGGGGCTGGCTGTGAGTGATGTCAGTGACAGCCTCCTCCCGAATGCAAGATAGGGACACAGAAGATAAGAAACTGTGCGAAGGATTGGGTGCTTGGAAGACAGCAATGGACTTGATTAGCTTTCAAAATGTGTTTCTTCAAAGCCAGCAGCTACAGTTCTTGTAGCAGCTGACTTGTAGTTTTCCCATAGCTGTCTCAAGTTCCTCTTTAATCTTTATCCTCAAGCTAAAGTTATTCTTTTCCACTAGACTATAGCATCATTATTAAATAAAAATACAAATGTAATTGAGCATATTGCTTGCTTTGAAAAGTGAAGTCCAATAACTGCAAAACTCAAGTAATTTGGCGTTGTTTTCTGCTCATGTAATTTATATTCCATTAAACATGGCATGCTTCTATGGAATCTCTGCCAGACTGACTTGCCATAAAACTGTTTATTATAAAGACACAAAGTCAGTAAACTCTGGCATCCCCAGCCTTGCTAGGATGTATTTATACTCTCAGAATATCAGTTATTACCCTCCACTGACTGCTGAAAAATGATTGGTGGTATTTATTATGGGTAACAAAAGATGAAGTACGATTTGTAAGCTTTATTACAATAATGGTTTGCAATGAGAACACACAACTGACAAGTAAACTTTATGAAAACACATTGAACTAAGCTTTTATACTGTTAGGTTTACTAAATGACCTAAAGAAGAGATTGGTGGATTGCTGTAATCCATAACAACCATCGGAATTCAGCTTTCTGTATCAGACCAGGCAAAGCTGATTTCAGATAATAATGATGCGCTATCACATGATACTATGATACCATTGTTGCATTTCAGTTGATTGTCTATTGTTCTGTAACCATGGAATCTAATTGCTTGGCTTTTCTAACATATATAACCTATGGCATGTATGAGACCATAATGCTATCTTGAAGTAGAATTTGAGAATGTTTCTCTTAATTGAAACTCAGTAATGCAGAGGGGGCAGCCTCCTTCAGTCCCCCTAATACTTACCTGAGCCCCATCTCTGTCCAGCGATGTCCACGAGTCCCTCAGCCATCCGAGACTCTCCCTCCTGTTTGGCTGAGACACAGCAGCGGCGCCATTGCCTCCCACAGCTGTCAAAGTCAGTTAGCTAAGCAGGTGAGAGAGAGGGGGCGTGGCTGAATGGCAGCTCTGTGTCTGAATGGACACACAGACTAGCTGCTCGGCTTGGTGCCCCCATAGCAAGCTGCTTGCTGTGGGGGCACTTGACAGGAGGGAGGGGCCAGGAGCAGGGAAGAGAGACCCGAGAAGAGGAGGATAGAGGCTGCTCTGTGCAAAACCAACTGCATAGTGCAGGTAAGAAGAACAGGTTTGTTATTTTTTTTTTTTTTTAAAAACAAGATTTTGTAATCACTTTAACACCAAGGAAGGTCTGTACCAGCCAGAAGAAGCTATACCTGAAGACGCTTTTGCCTGATCTCCAGAAACTGCTTATAGATTAAGCCTGGGTCCCCATTGGCTACGGAGATCGTGACCTCTCTGTAACCTGCGTTAAGTAACTTTTAAGCATACTTCTACTGTGTACAGACTATAGTTTCTGCTTAATTGCTAGGCATTTTGCTAATTATAGGTATATCTGTCAGTCTTGTATTGTATTCCTATAATTCTAATAGTTTTGTATGTAAAGCATTTTTTTTAGTAAAATCACATTAATACACTGCAGAGGTCTGAGCTTTCTTGTTTATAATGCAAAGTAACCTTACTAGATAGACTGAAGCGAAACAAATAGTAACTCATCATCGGTGTCAGTGGGAAGAATAGTGCCCCATCATTGGTGTCAGTGGGAGGAATAGTAGCCCATTGTTGGTGTCACTGGAAGGAATAGCGCCCCATCATTGGTGTCAGTGGGAAGAATGGTACCCCATCATTGGGGTCAGTGAGAAGAATAGTGCCCCATAGTTGGTGTTAGAGGTGCACCAAAATTTCGTGTGTTTTCAGCATCGAGCTGAAAGAAAAAAAGGTGGCAATAATGGCACCAAAAAAAGGGGGAGATTCTAAGGGGGCGGTCCGCTCCAGGTGCCACACATGTGTCATCCTAGCACGCCCCTGTTCTTCCCTCCGTCCTCTCCTCCACTCCTCCTCTCATTGTTAAGTGTCTTCCTGGCGTGGCAATCTCACGGTGTGTCACGGAGCTGGATTGAATTGCCAGGCAGTGCCGCAACAATGTCCCGCCTCCTAGACTGGCTTTTGTGATAGTTGGCACACTGATCCACTGCCAGTCTAGGAGGAGGGACATTGTTACAGCGCTGCCTGGCGATTCAATCCTGCTCCGTGACACATTGTGAGATCGCACTACCAGGCACTGGTAGGCTGCATCTCATGGGCACTGGGGAGACTGCTTCCCGTGGGCACTGGGGAGACTGCTTCTCGTAGGCACTGGGGACACTCCTGCCTCCCTTCTTGTCCCCGCACGATCCTACTGTGTACACACCGTGGACCTCGCCTGGCGGGGGAATCTTAGAGGGGGAAAAAAACCACGGTAATAACGGTGGAAAAAAAGAAAGTCGAGCTACGACTTTTGTGTGCTTTAAAACCA
>BLSH010378271.1:783233-799968 GCA_018402905.1 Glandirana rugosa | reverse complement strand
GATTCCCGTCTCTGTCGACGTAAGTAGTCATCAAGTATAGGAATATCGTCATCATATAATGGCAATTATGTCAGCAATGATACAAGGCAAGCAGCAATGTCAATAGGAAACACAATAATTCAGCATACAGCAAATGACAGAGTAGTTCTAGAAATCACATGTCTGTAAGCCTGACAAGGGTTCAAAAGTCAACTTTGGTGCTATTTGAAAAAAAGGGGCCTGCACACAGCAGTAAACAAGCATAGCCTTTTGGCAGTGGTAATGAGAAGTTGCTATAAGGATATGAACTACTGATGAATGCAGCTGTCTCTGCCCTTAGTAATCAGTCTTCTAAGGCAGGATATCCTGTAGTTCCTCACTAGAACATAGAGCTGAAAAAACATGAAGCATCTCACATTCATATACACAGAAGTGAATGACTCAACAAAATGAAAACTACCAGTTCTGGTATGAACAAAGGTAAAACTTGTTGGCTGAATCAGTTGTTGGCTTCTAATATAGCACAACATAGCGTGCAAGTACATCCATTTTTAATAGCAGAGAGACTAAAATGCCATCTACCCCAACATTTTGACATATCATGTGATAGAGCTAAGATGGCTCCAGCCTCACCCTTAACCAACAAGAAACAACATATTCTACATTGTAGCCCTAGGTGCCTTCTATGCACGAGTGAACCAGTCAAATAGCTTTGGCGAACTCGGTGAAAAGTTTGGGAACCATGAACATAGTGCCAAACCCTACTGAAGTACATCGGAGCCAAAAACCATGTTTTTCCTGGTCTTTTTCAAAGCTAATTTTCAAGCTAAGGCATGGGTAGCTGCCTTTCTGAACCATACCTGGCCACAAGCCCTTAAATATTAGGGGGTACCTTGCAAGGGGGGAGCAATAAAAAGCTTACATCTTTGCAAGGCACCAGCTTATTCTGCCATTTAGCGGTGGTAGTGCAGAAATGCAACGTTGTTGGGCCATAAGTTGTCACAGTGACGGAGAAACATCATCAGGTGGCAGCTTATCATGATTTACACTGGTTTTACATTTCTGGGTGATGTACCCCTGTACTCATTCCCCTGGGTAGTAGACCAATATCTGGGGGACCCCTTACTATAAAAGGGAGCTTCCAGATTCCTAAAGGCCCCTCCCCTCCCACAAACGACGACATCCTCTTGGGGACCGACCCCTCTTGTAAAGTTAACAGGCATGTGGTGTGGTGCGGTTCAGGAAGGGAAGCTGCATGCTCAGATAAGGGTCCATCCCACATGCCTGTCAACACTGGAAGGGTAACTTGCAAGGTAAGAGGTCCCCATGTTGAGGGGACAAGGGCCTCTTCCCCACATTTGGTCTTCAAGAGGATGTAGGGTTTTGTGGAGGCACTTAAGGGAACCTGGAAGCCCCCTTTGGAATAAAGGTGCCCCAGATATCTGCCCACTCCCTAGGTGAATGAATACAGGGGTTTATTAGTACCCATCACTGATTACTACAACTAGATGGGCCTCATGTACATGGGCATATTAAAATGCTCCTATCTACTGTACACTGTATTTGTATGGCATTGAGTGTAAACTCATTCTACTGACCAGAATATTCATTTATTCTGGCCACTGTAATAAATTTACACGCAAATGCACATACATGCACATACATTTTGCACATAAGCCTCTCTCCGAATGCAGTTTTGGGGCATTTTTTTAGGACTTTAAATGCTGCTCTTAAAATACTGATCTAAATGTTTAATGTGCATGGCCGCATAGGTCAACATAAAGCGGTCTTTAAAAAAATGACCTGCTGTCTGACAATATTTCCTTACTGTGATGATAACCTGTTGCCCAATCAAGTCGACCCGTCACACTACTGCTGCTAAATAACAGACATCCCGGATCTACTGAAAATGTAAACAACAGTGTAGAGAATCCTTGGTGACGTCAATGATCAAATCACCAGATTAAGTTAATGAAGTCATGTGCCGTCCGGCTGCTTTGTTCATATTCTAGCAGCCGGGGATTTAGGTAGGTGAACTAGCAAGAAGGATGGGTGAGTTCCCATCGGTGAGTTCAACCCACATCCGAAGCTCTTGCCTAGTGTTCACCACAGTATTTGAAAACATCTCTTACTACAACATTACAGTAAAAGACACATTTTTGCTACTCCCATACTTTTTTGGGAAAAAACAGGCAGAGCATCGATAATTAAAGCGGAGTTACACCCAAAAGTGGAACTTCTGCTTATCTGCTCCCCCCCAAACACACACACGGCACCTTTAAGGGGGAAATGGGTACCGGTTTTTGACAGATACCCTTCCCCACTTCTGGGAGACTGCGCCGTGGCACCGTTCCTCGCAAGTTCACCCCCCCTCCTTCCTCCACCATCAGGCCAGTTAGAAAGCGCAGTGCGCGTTGCACATGTACAGTAGAAACCGGCTGAGAAGCCGAAAGGCTGCACTGCCAGTTTCCCTTACCAAGAATGGCGGCAGCAGCACCCCAGAGTCGATCTGAAGATCGGCTGAGCTGCTGACATTGCGAGCTCCCTGGACAGGTAAGTGTCCATATATTAAAAGTCAGCAGCTACAGTATTTGTAGCTGCTGCCTTTTCATTTTTTCCCCCAGACTGGAACTCCTTTTTAATGTGCTATATAGACATTTTCATAATACTAATGTGCAAAACAATGACCACTTCCAAGAGTTCTAATTCTTATAACTAAAGGCAAAATTTGTTTTATTAGTTTTGGATAGAGTGGAGAGGGATTAGAACACCTATTAGGTTTTTAATGCAGTCTGTGCCCCTATTAGGGAGATTCACCCTCTTTATTTGTCTTGTTTACCGTTATCATTGAAATTGAAAATCCCCAGAGGTGTAATAAAGGGGACATTTTCCAATGGGGACACCAATTCTAATGATCTGGCGGTCCCCAAGGAATGCAATTAATTTGGAGGGATTTTCTCTCACTTCATTTTTTGGCTATGGGACAGGAAGTGAAGGTAAAATTCCCCAATGGGACACAGATGGCAAAAAATAAACGGACAAGTTCAACTGTGTTCGTCAACACCGCATCCCCAAATTGTAGTCAAAAAACCATTAGTAAAAAGATTATGGGCATGTAAAGGCGTTGACACCTTCTACCAGAAGAATTACACGAACATGAGTTCAATTGATTAAAAACATATTTTTATTACAAGATATATTCAATTCACTCTGCATCCCACACTGTTACATGCCAACCCCAAGAGATCTTGGCAGCCCCTTTCCAAGAAATAAAAACACTGGATCTAGATGTATAGTAAATACATATAAATAATACACACTGTCTCACATGAAAAGGAAGGGTATATAGGGGTGCATTCAGGGTAAGGCACCCCTGTACACCCTTTCTTTTCATGCGGTTGTAATAAAATTATGTTTCTAATCAATTGAACTTACATTAGTGTATTTATTCTGATAGTCAACACCTTTAAAATCCCATAATCTCATTACTAATGGTTTTGAAACTCATAGGGGTTATAACCCTCCATTACTTTATCCAAAAAAAAAAAGTTTTGCTTCTAGTTCTACTTTAACTATTGATTCCTAATTGATGCCCATACCAAAAGAACCAGAATCCATCATCCACTGACTTGAAAACAATAACGTGAACTCTGATCGGTTGTATGGCATTCTGGAATAACAAAATGTACGGAATAAAGCCAAAAGTTTATAAACTTCATTAACAAAAGATAGCCAGCTCACCCTTCATCCTCCTCCACATACAATGCTGATTTTCAATGAAGGTGATCAGCACATCATGAATAACAAAAATTCAAGTTTTTATCGCATTTCTTTAAAAAGAAGGCAAACTGGCATCAAAATCTTGTGTTCCTCAGACTAGCTGTTAAGCCTCGTACACACGGGATGTACGATCGTCGCAAATCGTATGTTGGACAACGTAACTTGCATACTGACTGCACTACACGATCGTACGACCACAGAAGAACATTCAGGTGCATGTAATTAGCATCTGGCCGTTCCTGACTTTGGAGCATGCGTGTTTTGCACAATACAACTTGTTGTACCAACTGCTCTGTACACACGATACAACGGTCGTATGAGCGCTTGTTGGTACGACCAAGTTTTCTAGTCTGCTCATACAACTCCCTTGTACGACCGTCCTATGTTCGACTGTTCTAAATCGCGCATACGAACAATCGATATCGCATACAACGGTCGTTAGTATGACCTGTTGTATACGATCGTCGTACCGTGTGTATGAGGCTTAAGAAGCAGAGGCTTCAATCTTGTACTGAAGATATACAGCTATGAGGCTGTAGGCATCGGAGTGCCTAGGCACACTCACATAGGGGAAAGTGCATTGCCATTTTTGTCTAGGCTCACTTAAAGCATAACTCCACTTTTGTTGAGGAAAAGAAAAAAAACATTCCCCCTAGGGTGATCTATGTAATGCATTGCAAGGATTTTAACAAACTTTGTTGCAGATTCCTACCTTTTTTATTCTGAAGAAATCCCTGTGTGTTTATTTGTATCCATGTGGGAAAGTGAGTCTAATGGGCGTGGTTTCATAATTATCAATCAGCTGTGCACCTGCAGGGCATTAATGAGGAAAGCTGCTGGGCCTGCATCCCTTTAGCCGTGATTTCCTATTGGGAGTATCTCACTATCTTGCAGGGGATACCTGAAATCTGACTTGTATCTTAGTGCAAATTTCTGGAAAAATCAGTGAGCCAATCAGACAAGCAGGAAATGACATATCTGGGGGTGGCATTCTGTGTACAAAACACCTCCAGGTAGCCATATTGCTTTGCATTTTACAAAAAAAAATTACAGCAGCTGCAGATTGAAAAAGGAAAGGTAATTTTTAATAACATTCAATTACAATATGACTTGTGTCACAGTTGTATAAGCTATATTATGTTTCTTTATTTGCCATTTTTTCCCCCCACGAAAGTGGAGTTACCCTTTAACACCCAAATATTTCCTTATAGGATAGTAAATATTAACTTTTTGAATTTGGGTCCATTTTTTTAGTTAACCTCAAGCTGAAAAAGGAGCACTTCCCACATTCCCAATTATGCTGCTATATGCTGTTTTTGACTATAGCAAACATTTTGAATTCACAGGAATCACTCCAGGGAATATATCAACATAAATGAAAATGAGAAGTTGTATTTTGCTAAGACGTCCAATTATTACTAGCAGTGACTTCAAATACGTCCAAGTGTTTTTAGAACTGTCATCCCATTCTGTGAAATGAGCTGCTTCTGCTGGCAGAGAATCAGACTGTAAAATATTGATGTGCGTTACTTTCAGAAGAACTTACAGCAGAAGGGAATTCGATGAGAACTCGGCTATGAGTAATGGTATAAACTCTTTACATTCTAAGTACAGTTAGTCATCAAGCCATTTAAGAAGATGTTCTCTCCTTCAAATCAATTGAAGTCCTTATTTTCTAGGTTATTAAAAGACCAATGAGAACAATCATATTAATTTAAATTTGCCATTAAGAATGAAACAATTTACTTCCTAAATATGTAAATATTTGCTGTGCATACATATACTTAAAATGTATAAATGCATGAAAATGGAGCAATTAACTTCTTGTCATGGTGGATAAAAATCAATGATTTAAAAAAAAAAAAAAATCTGATTTTTTAAAAATTTAAATCAGATTTTTTTTATATAGATCTATTTTTTTGATTTTTATCAAATTTATTTTAATAAAATGCTATTGGAGTAAAAATATAGTTTTCTATTAAGGACACATTAATAATTTAGTTTATTCAGCATGAAATGGAGCTTAGTTATGTAGCATGAGGCTGTATATTCTGCAATATTTACATTTTTGGTAAACTCATTCAATGAATCCAAGCTCTGCAAGCTGAGATAACATGCACTGCATTGATGCATTCACACAATTTCACAGTAAGCATGAGATAAAACAGAGTTCAGGAATATTCCTTTATCTCATTGTTTTGCAAATCTATGTACACTACAAACTGTATGATTGAATCACTTCTGATATCGCTGTTTTACTAACCTGAGAGCTTATTATTCTAAATAGAAAAAATTAAAGATTCTAATGACCAGAAAGAATAAGTCCTTACATTTAAAGAGCCCCTGTCATTTTAGATCCATCATGGCAGCGCCTGTTAGCGGGCATCCACTCACCTGCTGCCGCTGCGTCCCTCACCTTGTTGGGTCACTGTCGCTTCACCAGCCGTCCCATTAAAATGAGTGAGTCAACAGCGGGTGAGAGGAGGAGCCGCTGCGGGATAGAGATGACAGTTGCTCTTTAAAAATTATGATTTAAATTGAGTTGATTTGAATCAAGCCTTTTTACTAGTGATTTAAATCATGATTTAAATTAACTTGATTTAAATAAAATCCACCCTGTTTCTTGCCGACCGCCCCACGTACATTTACTGTGGGGCGGCAGCTCCTGTACATGATTCTGCACTTCCAGGTCTGGGGCGCGATCCGCTTCCGCTATGCTTGGTTCGAGGCACAGGCAGAACAGCAATCTGCCTATATAAACAATGCAGATCACCGTTCTGTGACAAGGGAAGGCAGTGGTCTTGTGCTGCTAAGCGGAAACATGGATGTCTGCCTTTCTACAGTACACGTATTCCCCCACAAAGTTAGAACCCATTTAAACCTTTGATCGCCCCTGATGTTAACCGCTTCCCTGCCAATGTCATTAGTACAATGACAGTGATTTTTTTTTTTTTTTTTAGCACTGATCACTGTATTATTGTACTGTCACCGGTTCAAAAAAAAAAAAAAAAAAAGGGTCAAAAGTGTCCGATTTATCCGCCACAATATCGCAATCCCACTCGCGGATCGTCGCCATTAAAAGTAAAAAAAAAAAAAATTCCATAAATATATCCCATCGTTTGTAGACACTATTCTGCAAACCAATCAATGTACTCTTATTGGGATTTTTTTACCAAAAATATGTAACAGAATACATATTGGCATAAGATGATGATGATTGATTTTTTTATTGGATAGGTTTTATAGCAGAAAGTAAAAAATATAGGTTTTTTTTTTTTCAAAATTGTTTGTCTTTTTGTTTATTGCACAAAAAAATAAAAAAACGCAGAGGTGATCAAATACCCCCAAAAGAAAGCTCTATTTGAGGGAAAAAAAGGACATACATTTTTATTTGGGTATTTGGGTACAGTGTCGTACAACCGCGCAATTGTCAGTTAAAAAAAAAAATACATCCTGATTATACGTTATAGAACCCAAATTTAAAAAAAAATTGGGATGTTGTGTAAAATCTATTTAAAAACAGAATGCAGTGATTTTCAAATCTCATAAACACATATTTTACTCACAATAGAAAACATTTCAAAATGTTTAAAATGAGAAAATGTATCATTAAGGCTCCTTTCACATCGGAGCCGCCCGAGCGCTAGCGGTAAAAAGCAGCTAATTAGCAGCGTTTTACCGCTCGTTACAGCAGCGATATTGCACCGCTATTCGGGCGGTGGCAGTGAGCTTTTAACCCCCCCCCCACATGGGGTTAAACAGGGGTTAAAAGTGCCGGTTTGCAGTGCTCCCGAAGCGGTGTTCAGGCGCTTCGGGAGCGCTGCCCCATTGTTTTCAATGGGCAGGGGCGGTATAGGAGCCGCTGTAAAGATGCGGCTTGCAGGACTTTTTTTACTGTCCCACAAGCACACCGCCCCAGTGTGAAAGCACTCTGGCTTTCACACTGGGGTGTATTGGGGGGCGTTTTTCAGGCGCTTTTTAGGCACATTTTTTTGCCTGAAAAACGCCTTGGTGTGAAAGGGGTCTTAAGGAAAAAACAAGGCAATTTGAAACATAGTAGCAACATGCCTCAAAACAGTTGGGCAACAAAAAGCTGGCAAAGTAAGTGGTACTAACAAGGAAAAGCTGGAAGAACATTTTACAACTAATTAGGTTAATTGGAAACAAGTCAGTTATATGACTGGGCATTAAAAGAGCATCTTATAGAGTCTGAGTATCTCGGAAGTAAAAATGGGCAGAGGTTCACCAATCTGTGAAAAGCTGTGAATCTGGAGAAATCTCTGTGGGCAAAGGATAAGGCTGAAACACAATATTGGATGCTCGTGATCCTCAGGCCCTCAGAGGGCACTGCATTAAAAACAGGCATGATTCTGTCATGCACATCACTGCATGGGCGCAGAAATATTTCAAAAAGTCACTGTCTGTGAACACAATTCACCCTGCCATTCAAAAATGCAAGTTAAAGCTCTACTACGCAAAGAAGAAGCCATATCTGATCCAGAAACGATGCCATCTTCACTGGGCCAAGCTCATTTAAAATGGTCTGTTGCCAAAACGGTTCTGTGGTCAGATGAATGGAAATTTGACATTCTTTTTGGCAACCATGGGCACTGCGTCCTCCGGACTAAAGAGGAGCGGGACCTTCCAGCTTGTTATCAGCGCTTCGTTCTAAAGCCTGCATCTCTGTTGGTATGGGGGTGCATTAGTGCAAATTAAATGGGCAGCTTGCACATCTGGAAAGGCACCATCCATGCTGAAAGACGCATCCAGGTTTTACAGCAGCATAGGTTTCCATTCAAGCTATGACTTTTTCAAGGAAGGCCATGAACATTTCAGCAGGAGAATGCATACTGCATCTATGACAACAGCATGGCTTCATAGTAGAAGAGTCCGGGTGCTGCCTGCAGTCCACATCTTTCACCAATTGAAAATATTAGGTATATCTTGAAACGAAAAATACTATAAATAAGACCCAGGACTGTTGAGCAGTTAGAATCCGGCAAGCATGGGACAACATTCCTCTCCCAAAAGTCCAGTAACTGGTCTGTTCAGTTCAGGTTTACTGTGGTCAACATAGCCTTGTCCCAACTTTGAGACATGCTGTTGCCATCAATTTCAAAATTAACTTTTTTTTTCTTAAAATGGTAGATTTTCTCATTTTAAACATTAGATATGTTTTCTCTTTTCTATTGCAAATAAAATATGGGTTTATGAGAATTGAAAATCATTGCATTGTTTTTATTCAGACTTTACACAGCATCCCAACTCTTTTGGAAGTGGGGTTGTACTGTAGGCCCTTGTTTTGGGGAACAAACCCCATAGCCAATTATATTTCTATTAAATTTTAAACACCCTACCTATAGGGGTTATCAATAATGCGTCTGTCAGATGGGACTCATATCATCCTCAGAACCAAGACTTAAAGTGGTTGTCAACCCGTGACAACCACTTTAACCTACAGGTAAGACTGTAATAAGGCTTACCTGTAGGTGCCCTGCATATCTGCCAAACCTGCACGGTTCAGGAGATATACAGTGTACTAGATGTGCCAACGTCATTTCGGCACATGCGCAGTGAAGAAACGGCCTCCGTGCCGTTTCTTCACTGTGATTGTCCCGTGACTAGCGGCTCCCCGCAGGAGTGACGTCACGCAAGTCCGGCCAGTCACAGAGCCGGAGATCGTGGCCCTGGAAGGAAGAGGGGACGCGGCCAGCACAGGGGACAGCGCTGGACATCGCTGGCTTCGTTTGCAGGTAAGTGGCACATAATGCATAGTAGCCCATTATGCATCTACTTTGAAGGGGAATGTAGAGGAAGTAAACCTCATCTGGGTTTACTTCCTCTTTAAGCAGGCCACACAAAAATCAATCCATGTATGGGCAGAGTGGTTGTAATTCGCACAGAGTGACATAACAATGGAAATCACACTGTTTTTTTGGTGTCAAGTTTATTTAAAGTGGAATTCCAGTCAAGCTTGAAAATCTCCCACAGATTTTCATGTTGTCTGACATCCAAATCTGTATTATCGACGTTTTAGTTTCTTGAATGGTTGAATAGATACAACTATCTAATCAAGCCATTCAGAACCCCTCCTCTCTTGTACCAACAATATTTGATGTGTGCAGCTGAAAGTTCCTGCATATTGACACTTCTTGGTCCTGATAATGCCAGCCAGCTCTACTCTCCCTCACTCACTCCCCCTCTCATTTTCTCTTTTTGTGACGTATGTATGTCACATGCTCGGTCGGTCCACAATCTCCCAGCCAGCCAGTTTAGCTCTGTCCCACTCAGTCCCGCTTCTCATCTTCGCTTCCTCTCACATTCCTTCTCATGAATTCATGAATGACGAGGCTAGAAGACAATACACATAGCCACCAGACGCACTGTGCTTGCAAGTAGTGATGGGCTCAGGCATGTTCAGGATCGTAGTCCCAACACACCTGAGCAATCCCGCCAGGAAGCCGACACTGCACACCGCCAATCATAAGCAGTGAGGCATTTCCCGATCTGTGCAACTGTGCACCGGGAAGTGCCTCACTGCCTATGACTGGCGGTGTGCAGTGTTGGCTTCCTGGCAGGATTGCTTAGGTGGGTTGGGACTACGATCCTGAACACACCTGAGCCCATCACTACTTGCAAGTGAATTAAGATTATGGTCATGTGATGGGGAGAAGCACTGCTTTAAAAAAAAAATGTAAAAAAATGGACGATTTTTAGCTTTTGGGGCATATTTTAGGAAGGTTAATAATTGCTTACGGTTGCAGTGGCCCATTCAAGGCATTGGGGTTTGATGGAGGCTTCTCCTCCCTCTTATTCTAAGGTGCAGGCTGGAGGGGCGTGACACAGCCTCTGTTTCCCTACAGACAGGCTGGGAAAGAGCCGGGTCATGTGACAGCTATATATTGATTAGGAAAAAGGTACTTAGATTCTTTTTTTTTTTTTTATTAAAATAATTACAGCGCCATCATTCATATCCAGAAATAGAAGGGACACTGTAAATTAAATAGTGTGTGTTTAGTGTCACATTAATGATCATACAGATTTTGTAAGCTTGTGCACTTACAACGAAATGAAGGGTCTATAATTGTTATTATAGGTGTATTTTAAATGATAGAGACAGAATATCAACCAAAAATCCTGAAAAAAAACACATGATACAAATGTTATAAATTGAGTTGCAGTTCAGTGAATAAAATAGGCATTTGATCCCCTACCAACCAACAATAATTCTGGCTCCCACAGACTGGGTACAATATGTGCTTATGTGGTGCACAGATTAGTCCTGTAAATTTAAGAAGTTGCTCCTTACGACAACTCATTATGTGTATAAAAGACAGCTGTCAACAGAATCTTTTTCTTCCATTCAAACCTCACCATCATGGGCAAGACCAATGAGCTGACAAAGGACGCCAGGAACAAGATTGTAGCACAAGGCTGGAATGGGCTACAAGACCATCAGCAAGAAGCTTGGCAAGAAGGAGACAACTGTTGGAGCGATTATTCCCAAATGGATGAAATACAAAATAACCATCAATCGCCCTCGATCTGGAGCTCCGTGCAAGATTTCGCCTCATGGTGTAAGGATGATCATGAGAAAACTGAGGGATCAGCCCAGAACTACACGGGAGGAGTTTGTGAATGATCTCAAGGCAGTTGGGACCACAGTCACCAAACAAACCATTGGTAACGCAATACACCGCCATGGATTGAATTCCTGCAGCGCCCGCAAGGTACCCCTCCTCGAGAAGGCACATGTACAGGCTCGTTTGAAGTTTGCCAATGAGCATCTAAATGATTCAGAGAAGGATTGGGAAAAAGTGCTGTGGTCAGATGAGACCAAACTTGAGCTCTTTGGCATTAACTGCGTTTGGAGGAAGAATAATGCTGATTACCCTAAGAATACAGTCAAACTTGAAGGTGGAAACATTATGCTTTGGGGCTGTTTTTCTGCTAAAGGTACAGGCTGACTTTGCCACATTGAGGGGCCAATGGATGGGGCCATGTATTGTAAAATCTTGGATGGGTCTTCCAGCATGACAATGACCCAAAACACACTGCCAAGATAACAAAGGAGTGGCTCAAGAAGAAGCACATTAAGGTCATGTAGTGGCCTAGCCAGTCTCCAGACATTAATCCTATAGAAAATTTACAGAGGGAGCTGAAACTTTGAGTTGCCAAGTGACAGCCAAGAAACCTTAAGGATTTAGAGAAGATCTGTAAAGAAGAGTGTGTGCAAACATTCTAACCAGATACAAGAAATGTCTTACCTCTGGGTTTGCCAACAAGGTTTTCAAATACGAAGCCATGTTTTGCTTGGAAACCAAACACTTATTTTGCTCACTCAACTGCAACTCAATTCATAACATTTGTATCATGCGTTTTTCGGAATTTTAGGTTGATATTCTGTCTCAATCATTTGAAATAAACTTATGATAAAAAACTATAGACTTTTCATTTCTTTAGAAGTGGGCAAACTTACACAATCTGCAGGGGATCAAATAATTTTCTCCACTGTATTTGCAGGTCTTTTGCCTTCAGGTTTACTCCCCACTTTCCAGAAGTGGCTGTTGAAGTGAAACAAGAAAATAAGACAATGTGAATCTTGCAGTTTGGTGCTGCCCCTGGTATCTGCTTATCACAGTGCCCCATGATGCATATGGCCCTTGTTTTAGGATGTACCAATATTGTTAGCAAAAACTGAATTCAGGGGGTTGATTTACTAAAGCAGAAGAGTGCAAAAACCGGTGCAGCTTTGCATGCTAGCCAATCAGCTTCTAACCTCAGCTTGTTCAATCAAGCTTTGACAATAAAACCTTGAAGCGGATTGGTTTCTGTGTGGAGCTGCACCCAATTTTGCATTTTTAGAGCCGGTTCACACTGAGGCGGCACGACTTGCAGGGCAAAGCAAGTCGCCCCGTTCGAGGCTACCTCAGCGCGGCTTGCAAGGAGACTTCTTTACATAGAAGTCAATGCAAGTCGCGCTGAGGTCGCCCCGAAAATAGTGCAGGAACCTTTTTCTAAGTCGGAGCGACCTGAGTTGCTCCTATTAGAACGCTTCCATTGCACTGCATGGGGACGACTTGTCAGACGACTTGAGTCGCCTGACAAGTCGCCTCAGTGTGAACCGGCTCTCAAGCTTTAGTAAATCAACCCCCAGATGTCATCAACCTAGAGTGAACACCCTGGGAATGATTTTTTTTTTTATATTTGTCTGAATGTCTTTCTTGCAGCCACAGGGTGGTATCTGATGGAAAGTGCTTGGCAGCAAAATTATGAGATGAAGCAATGAAGCTGTCTGCGCATAAAAAGAATCAAGGGCACCATCTATCTCCACTGACTAGTCAATTAATCTCAGCCCTGTTGCTTCAGCAAGTCATTCTGCCATAACAATGATCACATAATAATATTTTTAGATTTTCTTGCCTTGCAACAAAGCCCAGACTTCTAGTGCTGCCAGCAGAGCTTGAAGTTATGAGACTGCAGAGAATTTGCGACACGCACAGTCCCTGTGTTTTCCAAGACACGCACTGAATGTTAATGACTCGCACTTTACGTAATTTTACTAAGCTAATTAACATTAGCCGATATATAAATACGACGGATGAACCTAATTAACATTAGCTGATATATAATGTGAAGAATGAACCAGTGCAGGAACATACTGCCATCAGAGCCAGAACTGCCATTGAAAAAAAAAAAATCTTATGTTGAAGAGATCAAACAATATATAGGCAAGGCGGCCAGCATTGAATGATGAATGTTTTTTATGTTTTTAAGCTTTACATTCGCTTGTACAACAGTCTACACCAGGGGTCTCCAAACCTTGCAAACAAAGGGCCAGTTTAATGCTTTTCAAACTTTAAGGGGCTGGACTGTGGCCAGTAAAAGTAGAAAATGTCCCAGCTTCCATTGGAGTCCACAATGTCTCAGGCTTGATGGTCAATGGGATTTTAAAAATGTGGTCAGGAGGAGGAGGAATAGTGCCCTATCATTGGTATTGGTGGCAAGAACAGTGCACCATTGTTTGTGTCAGTGGGAGGAATGATGCCCCATTATTGGTGTCAGTGGGAGGAATTGTGCCCTATTGTTTGTGTCAGTGAAAGGAATGATGCCCCATTATTGGTGTCAGTGGGAGGAATTGTGCCCTATTGTTCGTGTCAGTGAAAGGAATGGTGCCTCATTATTGGTGTCAGTGGGAGGAATTGTGCCCTATTGTTTGTGTCAGTGAAAGGAATGGTACCTCATCATTGGTGTCAATAGAACGAATAGTGCCTCAAGGGCCAGACAAAGTTAAGCAAAGGACCACATCGGGCCCTCAGCCCACAGTTTGTAGACCACCGGTCTACACAATGCATAAAAAAGACAGATATAATTTTCTGCAAGATAAAATTTTATTAACCGGTTCCACACCGCCTACCGCATATTTACGGCAGCAGTGTGGACGCTCAGCGCGAATCGCCGTAAAAAAGCGGCGATCTGCGGGTGGCTGCCGTACTCCTGAGGAGTGTGCCCGCAGCTCGGGCAGACCCGATGTCCGCCGGTGAGCCGCGATGAGCGGCCACAGCCAAAGAACGGGGAACTGCCGATGTAAACACGGTGGTTCCCCGCTCTGTTAGTGGGGGCATAGGAGATCTACTGATCCCTGTCACTGGGATCAGTTAGATCTCTTATGCCCATGGTAGCCCGGTCCCCCCACAGTTAGAACACGCCTAGGGAACACAGTTAACCCCTAGATCTCCCCCTACAGGTTAACCCCTTCACTGCCAATGACATTTATACAGTAATCAGTGGACATTTACATTTCTGATCGCTGAATAAATGTCATTGGTCCCAAAAAAAGTGTCAAAAATGTCCAACCTGTCCGCCCCAATATCGAAGTACCGCTAAAAATTGCAGACCGCCGCCATTACTAGTAAAAAAATAAAAATAAAATAAAAACCCCAGAAATTAATTCTCATCATCCGTAAATGTGGCCACTTTTGCGCAAACCAATCAATAAACACCAATTGCAATTTTTTTTTACCAAAAATATGAGGAAGAATATAAAATCGGCCAAAACCGATGAAAAAAAATGTTTTTTTTATTTTTTTTTTTGGATTTGTATTTTAGCAAAAAGTAAGAAATTAGTTTTTTTGCCAAATTGTCACTCTTCTTTTATTTATAGTGGTGATCAGACATGACGCAGAGGTGATCAAATGCCACCAAAAGAAAGCTCTATTTGTGGGGGGAAAAGGACGCAAATTTTGTTTGGGTACAACGTCGCACGACCGCACAATTGTCAGTTAAAGTGACGCAGTGCCGAATCGCAAAAAGTGCTCTGGTCAGGAAGGGGGTAAAACTTTCCAGGGCTGAAGTAGTTAAACTGAATCAGTTAGGCCCCATCCACATTTGCAATCTAAGCCATCAGCAGATTCCTGCAACAAGAATGCGTGGATTCTTTTGGCAGGTGGTTATTATTACTACTACAGGTACTTTAAGCGCTTGTCAATTTACGCAGCGCTTTACATATCATACATTCACATCAGCCCCAGCCCCTCAAGGAGATTACAATCTAATGTCCCTCACTCACATTAATATTTACACATACTTGGGCCAGTTTGGACAGAAGCCAATTTTCCTACCAGCATGTCTTTGGATTGTGGGAGGAAACCGGAGTCCCCGGAGGAAACCCACGCAGGCACAGAGAGAACATGCAAACTCCAGTTAGGTAGTGCCGTGGATTCAAAAACTTACGTGGACAGCTGCAGTCGGGAAGTTTGTACAAAGCAATGACAGGCTGACAGAAGCCATGGTGCCCACCACTGTTAAAGTGGATGTAAACCCCCCCAAAAAAAATGTTTCTAACACTTCTAGTTTGTACAGGAGAGGATGTCATGTCATCTGTGCCCAGTCTTGTCACGAAGAGTTAATCTAAATCTGAGTAATCCTCTTATCTTTTCTCAGTAAGAAAAAAAACCGACTTGCTAAATAAAAAGGAGACGTTCATATACTGGGTGAGTGGTAAGTTTACATCCACTTTAACTTGTGTCCGCACATCCAGCAGTTACCTGTGGCTAGGCACAATTGATCATTCCTGGACGCAGTCTGTCTGCCTCCATGTCCGATAATCTGACCCCATCATCTGTCCCTAGTCTAATCCAAGTGTGAACAGGGCCTAAAAGAAAGTCGGTTACTTTGCTCATTCAGAGCATAAGGTACAGGTTCTTTAAATAGCCAATCTTCATATCTATACAGATAGTCATGGGTCTAAATCCTGCATAGACTCTGTGATAGTCAGTGTCAGAGCTTACTTGGGTTAATAACCTTCTCTATCACTCATTTAACACTGTTTAGGTCTGGCAACTTGCGGTAAAGGTATAAGCAAGAGGTGTTATTACCAGAACCTGCCGCTTTGCCCAGCCTTCCTAATTCTGTACAGCCATTTTTGTGGTCCAGGCAGGTCTTTAACTAGGGTTGCATCTTTTTCTTCAAGCCAAACCTGCACACTTCAGCAGCGCACAGTAAATTTTGTTTTAGTCTATACTATGGGATTGTAACAGATCTGGGACACCTTTGGTCACTCCAAAGAGAATAGTAATGTAGTGCACATAGTGCCCCCTCACCCTCCTGTCAAGCCCTCTTCTGAGCCACATTCCCATCTGAATAATGTGTCCAAGTTTCAGGTGATCTGAAACCCAGACATATGATTGGAATCCCGGACAGGTGGCAACCCTATCTTTAACCTACACTGTATCTACAGCACTATAGCAGGAACCAGACAGAATCTGACAGGACAGTGGAAGAGGAACGGTACATTGACTCTATATACTGGTTATGCCCTGTCTTTACGGTACTAATTCGTATTTTCAATGTCTGCTTGGAATTCATCTTAACCACTTGCCGACCGCCGATCGGAGATTGACGGCGGCAAAGTGGCTCTGTAAGGCAAACCGCCGTCATACGACGGCGGCCGCCAGATCGCGCACAGTGAGCGCGC